>OU343218.1:34711410-34761517 GCA_910596185.1 Chrysanthemum makinoi | reverse complement strand
GATCATAGTATACTTGCATGTTTTTCTTACTAGATCATAAAAATACATCAAGTAAGAGTTTATAAGTGTACGAAAAATTAGTTGAAGCTTACTTGAGTGATTGAAGAGTTTTGTTGCAAAATATACCTAATTAGCCTAAAGATTTTTATTTCAAAACTTTGTAAGTTAGGACTAGTGGATCTAAATAAACACTAGAGCTTGAAAATTGGTGATGTACTCCTTCATCTTCTTAGATGAGCCGAACCACAAGGACCATGGAGTTGAGAGGATTTTCTAGTTTTTCACTTCAAAAAAAAATGATCATGTATGTTTATTTTATTTTTTTGCTTAGAAGTCAATGTGTAGCTTTTAGTAAATATCTAGACAAAGGTTATAAAAGTAATTTAGGTAGACAAATCAAAAATGGATTTCACTTGTGACAAGGGGGGGCGTGGAAATGAGGATGACAAGGCAAGATTGGTATGGTTTTAATATAAAAATGTATTTATAACTTAACATTTATTAAATTTAGTTTAGATATTTAGTTATTATGTATAGCGTTAACTAAAAATCGATTTTAACGGAATAAAATGAAATATATCGAAGTCATAAAAGTTATAAAATTACATTTCTCGCAAGTATCGGGTGATTATATAATTATTGTATCGAAATGACGTAAACCGTCGTAAGTATATATTTATATATATATATATATATATATATATATATATATATATATATATATATATATACAATTTATATACCAAAAATAAATTCAAAACATCGGGTAAACTAATAATATAATTTTTATAGTTTTAAAATGAGTATAAAAATATATTTGAAACAATTGTTGGACTTGTCGGATCAATTATCCAAAATAAATGATCGTGCGATAGCGTTTTTTTAATAAATAATTATACGTTAAGAAAATATGCAAACCCATGCATGAACTATTATGCAGATGATGTTACTGATGATATGTAGACTAACTCTAGTCTATATTTAATGTTCTCAATGATGTTTCATGAATTACGCAGGTAAATCTCACGGTTACGCGAATTTGATACTCGTAAACCTAGTTTACGAAAATGATGAATAAGAATCATGAATATAAATTTTTCTCCGGGAATGAATAGTGTTTTGTGAATAGTAAAATTTTGAAATAACCTCTCAAAATATCATCTCGATTTCAAAAACGATGAATAGTAAAATGATCAATTGTAACCGATGAATAGTAATTCCCGAGATGAATAGTAAACAAATTTTAAGTTTGCAAAATGACCGGAAATTAGGAATTGTGACATTAATAAAACTCAAAATTAAATTAATTTTTGTCAAACTTTAATAAATTTGATGGAGAAATTTGGTTTATAAAAAATCACATAAAAATATAGGTTTCAAATTTGTGCAAACAAAAACTTAAAAAAAAGAAGGTAATTAATAAAATTTTAGTGGTTGAATTTTTAAAAATTATATAGAATTAACTGTAATATTATAAGCCTATATGTTTTTTAATAACTTTTGGATTATAAACAAATACCCTCTAATACTTATACCATTTATACTTTATATCTTAAAAAATACAATGTATATGTTGTTTTAAAATAACAACATATAAATTTGCATAAGATTATAAGCATAATTTTTGTTACTATATACGTTCAATAAAGACCCATTTATTTCATTTTTAAAAGTTTAACCTATGTGAATACGAGTTTATATTTTAAATATGGCTAAATTACTTAAAACGGGAATATAATTATCAAATTGTAAGCGCGGGTTACTTTAATATAAAAATAAATATCTGATTGTACTTTTAACAATGACTCATGTAATTCTTATTTATATATATAAGGATATCTAGAAAAAAAATTTAAAAAGTTTAAGGAGTATACTTTAACTTTATCAACGCTCATTATGTGCTATTAAACGTGCATCATTTGTACAACATAATATCAGTAGTGAAATTTAAATAACAACATCAATATCTTTGTCAGCTAAATAAAATTAAATCTTGAGTTACCTAACAGAAATATTTACAAATATTTTACCAAATTCTAATGGATTTTAATGCATAATGAAAAACTCGTGCATAAGTATTAGTTGTACTTATATCACAATTTCATGAGCAAATTCTTATATGTGTATATATACTGAACTAAAATGTTAAAATAAATTTGATTTATGCGTAAACTTCGTGCGTGCACGAAACTTATAACTATATAATTATATGCAATTAACTTTAAAGACACAATATTCAGTATTAATACAAAATAACTTTTTTGTCAAAACCCCATGCATGCACGGATATTATAACTAGCAAACATTAGAAAAGAAAACTACAAATCTTTTTATTAAATTTATTGGATCCATTTTAAAGATGTTATTAAGTTGCCTCGATTTTCATGATTCAATTTTATAAATGCATTTCAATCAATTGTAAAATTATATTTTCAACTTATTGCCGGTGCGAAGGGTGGAATAGCACAATACTTGTTTCTCAACTTACTAATAGTTGCCGAAAGGAGCATTTTGGTGCCACGGAGCGGGATTAATTTAGGTTATGGTATTTACTTAACTTATTGAGAAAGCTTCCGATTATAATTGTAACGAGTGTGGGAACCCGCGCGATGCAGCGGGATTAGTTTTAAAGGACTTACTTTGCAACGACACTTAAATCTCAGGGACTGTTTTTGCCAAGTTATAAAACTTTGCATTTAATGTTTGGACCTACTTTGCAACGACACTTAAACCTCAGGGGCTGTTTTTGCCAAGTTATGAAACTTTGCATTTAATGTTTGGACTTACTTTGCAGCGCCACTTGAACCTCAGGGGCTATTTCTGCCAATTTGGAAAACTTTGCATTAAATGCGTGTTTTGCAAAACCTTAAGTCCTGCCTTTTAGTATATATACTAATATGCGGTTAAAGGCATTTAAACCGTTTCAAAATACTACACGTTTATACAATGATGAACTACTCCCTCCGTCCTTAAATAAATGTCCACTTTTGACTTTTAAAGTCTTTTTTGTACAACTTTGACCTTAAATAATTTTGTTTGTGTTATATAATACTTGATAAAAATTATATCAACTTAAAGTACATTTAAAACACAATTCATTCATATATTTTGTATCAAGTATTATGTAAGATAAACACAAATATTTAAGGTCAAAGTTAAATAAGTAAGACTTTGAAAGTCAAACGTGGACATTTATTTAGGGACGGAGGGAGTACTATTTACTGTTCTAGCATTTAAGTTTAACCAATAGCATTTAAGTATCTACAAATTCCGTTTCCTGAGCCCGTTCTATTTTAGTCAACGCAACAAAATATTAACAACCAATGGGAAGCATGCAACATGACTATCATGGATAAAACAACTGAAAATAAAACTTACCTTTTTCTATTACTTTATCAAAGACTACCCTCTCCAAAAAAAAAATTATTTGAAAGAATATGATCATAGAAAGAAAACATTAATAAACAACAGAGACAGTAGGATGGTGGCAGTAGTTATGCGATATCGGTGGCGGTGACAGGAGAGGTGCTAGCCATAAGGGTTCGTTAACCAGAACCAGCCGTTACCATGGGACGATGGTGGTGCGGATGCATCAGCGTAGATGGTGACCGGAAAGAAGATCTGCGTGTTACGAGCGTCTGGTGAGTGGTTGTTCTTTTGTTTGGACAGCCGGTCTTTGTATTTGGCAGATATATGGTTAGATAATGCTGGCTATTTGGTGCAGGAGAGAAAGATAAGTCTGTATGTGTGATTGTTTACTTATGCATATACCTAGAGCATCTAAATACATGAAGTATTTAAAGTATTTGACTTCGATGCGTTTAATACATAACTTTTTTTAATCAATTTATTTGTTTCACAATTAATGTATATCACATTCGATGAAAATAGTCTGTTGTTTTTTCAGTATTTTAAAACCCAGGTCTACCCAGCCGGTTGAACTATTAACCGGTCGGGTGACCAAAAACCGGTTTTGAACAAAAAACCCGGTTAAACCATGACCCGGTGTCTTGAATAGGTCAACTAAAAACCCGGTTTTTAAAATATTAGTTTTTTCTATCAAACTTTTGGTTTTTTACAATTCATTCTTTAAAAGTCATTTTTCAAAATATTTGTCCAAAATTTTCAAGTTATATTAATGGCTTTCTCAAATAGTAAAATGTCATAGGTAAATGAATGCATTACGGGTGCTCTTACTTGACACATTAGAGAAAGATAAGTGTGTATTTATGCTGTTGTGTACATTTCTAGATACTTGAGACATTAGGCATGGCATGTGTGTGTTTTTGTTTTTGGAAGCTCATGTTCATTTATAAAAACAAAGTGGTTTAAAAAAAATTATGTGGGTAAATGAGTGATACTTTTTACTTGCGGTTGATCTTCTTTTCCTACATTGTTCAACCAGGGATGATTATATGTGAACATTCAACATTACGTGTAACGTTTTTGTAAAGTAGTGTGCATAAAACAAACTACAAGTAATATACTCCCTCCGTCCCTAAATAAGTGTCCAGTTTGACTTTTCAGAGTCAAACTGGTTCAACTTTAACCGTAAATATTTTTTTTATGTTATGTAATATTTGACGAAAAACTATACCAATGAAAAATACACTTAAAACCCAATCAATTCATATATTTTGCATCAAGTATTATATAACCATGACAAAAATAGATAAGGTCAAAGTTGATCCAGTTTGACTCTGAAAAGTCAAACTGGACACTTATTTAGGGACGGAGGTAGTATTAGATTTATACACATTGTACGCTCATTTAATAGCTAATTCTCATAAAGATAGAGATTAATACGAAACAGTAAAAAACAAGTAACAAAATAAACTAGAATTATATGTACCTTTAGAAGCATCAAGCATACCACATAATCCCTTTTTAATTAGCTTCAAAAAGCTGTAGCGTAGCGCAAGTATATATAAAACTCGTTGTAAACATGTACCTCATAATATGATAACAATACATCTATCTAGTTCAACTTAGGATAATGCACGATCACTCTTATAGTATGAAACACGTAATTCCTTGTGCCGTTTATATTTAGTTGCTCTTGTTATTGCGTTTGTTAAAATGGTTCATATTTAGTTGCAATTGTTGTTGTGGTTGTTAATAATGCAACTTCTATCCAAGCTACTGACTGCTAATGTTAGTATTAAATTCCTGTTATGATGACATACATAGTGAGATTCTTTGGTTACCTTATATTGAGTGACATAGCAACGATTTGACTCCTCTATCACTGTCTTCGCCACTGGTTTATCTTTCGTTTAAGAATCATAGATATCTTAAACTCATCACATCTCAAAAGAATATGTTGTGCGTGAGGTATTTGGTGGTGCCACATGATACGTTTTCAACTCCAAAAACCCTTATAAATACCAACACGGTTGAAGTCAGTACATAAACCAACACACTTGAAAGAAACAAACTCAAATCTAAAGAATTTTCAAAAATTCCCGTTTTTACATAATGCCAAGGGAAAGGGATCCATTGGTTGTTGGACGTGTAATTGGCGATGTTCTTGATAGTTTCACCAAGTCAATCAACCTCTCTGTGTCCTATAATGATAGGGAAGTTAGCAACGGGTGTGAGCTAAAACCCTCTAAGGTTGTGAACCAACCGAGAGTTGATATCGGAGGTGATGATATGCGCGCATTTCACACATTAGTACGTTTGGTTTCTGTTTTATTCTCAATCATCCAACTTTCTCTTATTCTTTTTCATAAGAGATCACTCTTCAAAACAATTATTTAGCGACTTTAGTTGCATTATTGTTGTTTTAGGTGATGGTAGATCCTGATGCTCCAAGTCCTAGTGACCCTAACTTAAGGGAATACTTACACTGGTAAGATGTTCTTTATGATCAAACGCATTTCTTCTATCGGATGTAAGCTGTCTGTCTAATTTTTCATTAAAAAGCTTAATTCGCTAACCATGTTTATTTTTTAAATGAATACAACACTTAAACAAAAACTATGATTTAAATCGGTCGAGTACCTAACACGTAATAAACTATAATAAGTAGCAAAATTATGGTAAACCGATAATGTTTTTCTCTTCAAATTATTCACACTACGGCGGCAGAACTGAAACGAAGAATAGGTAAGGGACATAAAATCTGGCTACCTCACAATGAAAAAGAAAGCCTCGATATACTAAGGTTCTCATTTCATTTTCCATCTCATTGGTCAACCATTTTTCCAGTTGTGCCTTTTGTTTTCTAGCTCCATTTCTATCCCAAGTTGCTATTGAAAACAACTTACACATGAGTCATTTTAATTTAAAAAGGAAAAAAAATTTTTTTTTTTTCGTTCGTTCGTTCAAAATAAGATAATATATTGATAATTGATCAATAGATCATTTGAGATTACATTTGATTGGTTGAATTGAAAGAAGTCAACCACATAATCATTCTGCTTGAGAACAAATGATACACACACTTGAGAATAAACACAGTGCCTAAATGTCTAACAAACATTTGACATCCTGGAACCTTGAACATGAAACATTTTAATAAAAACTTTGAACACGATTGAAACTTTTTTAAAGCTTGTAGACCATAATTTCTCACCCGCATAAAGATATGCCGCCTAAAAACTAGATCCTAACTGAAATCGTAAAATTTATTGATGACCGCTAAGGTCTAGCGCGGGGTGGGTGGAACTTGACTGACTTGATTAAAACCCTGAACCAAAACCAAAAGCATGAAAACCTTAACGAAATCAGTTGGGAGTTCGGCTTGGACATACAAAGTCTCGTTTCAGCCACAAATGAAAGGCAGTGGCGGATCCAAAAGTTATAATTGGATGTAGCACAAAATTTTCATGATTCAATTTATTTTATGGGTTGTTTGATTACGGCAAATGTTAATGTAAAAAAAATTGTTCGATCGTCACATTTATAAGATAAACTTCAATTATTAAACAAACATACAATCGTTTACTAGTTAATTAGTACTAAGCAAATCTAATCGCCTCTGTCTTACTTTCTTTGGCTTTTTGATAACATATTTTCCATGTAGTTAATTATTGCTTGCAACTAGAACTTTTAAAAAAGTAAAACCAAATAAATATGGTAAAAAGTGAAATACAAGATGGTTCATAAGTACTATGTATTAAACAAACATAACTCATTAAAAAACAATACAACTACGGAGTATTTAAAAGATGGGTCAAAAGTACAAGAGTCAAAACCACCACTTTCAAAATTTTCATGGTGGTTTCCATGGGGTCACATTCTCACAGATACTTACTAGCTTTTTATCTCATATTTTATGTTGCATGTTTGTGATTGGTGAAATCTTTTGCTTTCTCTAACAATTATTCTCTTTATTCCGTATAGGTTGGTTACTGATATTCCAGCGACAACCGGAGCACAGTTTGGTGAGTTTTATTTATATACGTAAAATTTTGTTTATTCCAAAAACATATACATCCTTTTATGCGGCTAACCGTAATAAATTTGCACCCATAAAACTTTACATCAAATTCTTTTTTTTTAACGGTTATTAGATCGTACTCTTTAACTTTGAAAACGCATAATAAAGTATGAGTGATTTTAGTGGAACAAGGATGAAACTTAATTACTATTAGACGACATTTTTCTTATTGTTAAACATTATTGTACTTGCATTCCAAAAATATGAATGAATTTTGACTCATCGAAACCTGGTTCTTACTTATTTTTATCAAAATTTTATTATGACTTATGTCACTGTAACTTGTGATACGTACTAGTAACTATGGTTGCTTGTCTGCCTAAATTGGCAACATGCAATCAACATGATAGGAATTTCATAAAGCAACTCAGTAAAGAATTTTTCTTCCCAAAAGCAAAAGGATCGGAGAAAGATGACCAAAGAAATGTCTATGTTTTGTTAATCTGATTCACCTTGAATGATTTCAATTATAATTTTTTTTTTTCTAGATTAAAGTACATGTATGAACATTATTTCTCATAACAAGGACTTGTTCATGTCTAATTCAATCTTAAAAACGGATTGTAGGTCAAGAAATTGTGTGCTATGAGAGCCCAAGGCCATCAATGGGAATTCATCGCATGGTTTTTGTGCTATTCCGGCAATTGGGTCGACAAACTGTGTACGCCCCAGGATGGCGCCAGAACTTCAACACCAAAGACTTTGCGGAGCTCTACAACCTCGGATCTCCAGTAGCCGCTGTTTATTTTAACTGTCAACGGGAAAGTGGATTTGGTGGACGACGGAGATAAGCTATATGGAATGTCCATGCCATGCACATGACGTTACAAATACATTTTGAAAGCACGCACATCTTATTATAATTGTTTAGTCTTCTTTAAACTATATAATATCATAATTATATATAGATATAAAGAAGGCGTAACAAATAAAAATAGCTATAAAAGAATAAGAATACTGTACGTGTGTAATCGACAGTACCAAATTGTAAGACTTGTAATAAAGATGTATTTCATTATGACGAATGATGAATGAAATGAAATAAATATGTATTGCATTATGTTTACCTATCTTTCATTATTGGTTGATGATTTGTGTAAATACTGTTGATCAGTAAGATTGCATTCTGCATCGCTGGATTGGTTTGGATTGGATGGCATATAATTAACGAGCTCATTCATGAAAACTAATCTAAGGGGGTGTTTGACATTGCTTATTGAAAATAGATTATACATTTTGAAAATGGATAATTAGATAATCGGCTGTTAAAAGCATAGTTATAAAACATAGTGTTTGGATTTTGTTATGCGATTTGATTGAAATAATCAGTTAATTAGTTTTTTAATTATTTGATAAATAAGATTATCTAATGACTTAATATAAAATATTACCAAAATAGACATTTTTATAGTTTAACTTGATCTAACATTAAAATTTACATTCTAATAAATAATATATATAAATAAATATGTATTTGATAGTTATACTATTAACTATTATGAAGTGAAAAATAAAATAAAGACAATTCTACTATATAAAACATTTTGTATTTTAGACTGCCAGACTATATATTTATATTTGGCATATATTTTTCTAGAGTTTTATTGTTTATGTTATCTTTTACAATTGCATATTTTGCAACCACCTTTAATAATGACGACATAGATAAAAAGTTATGAAGAAGCAACATCACGTTTCACAAAAGCGGGTGAAGAGATGCTTTTGCAAAACCGCATTTTGATGCCACTACTACAAAAAAGGGCATAGAGCCCGGTCGGAAATGGTCATAAAGCCCGGTTTTTCATACGGGCACAAAGGGGAGGGGACTCTATTCGACAAGCAAATAGAGCCCGGTTTAAAAAACGGGCTCTATTCTCAGTTATAGAGCCCGGTTGTCAATCAAAAACATGGCTCTATGTGAATTAAAATTATAAAAAAAAAAATCTTTTTATTACATAATTCAGACCCTCAAATCTTTTAATGAGCTGAACATTGTATAGATGCAAATCAAGAAGTATGGAGATTACAAGTTTACAACAAACTTTCTGTTGATACATATGAGTACAATAACCAAAAAATGATTCTAGAATTGGAACTCGTGAGCTAAGAACTCTAGTGGTTACCAGTAACTTCACTTCTCCTTGCTCAAGAACATGTCGACTTCAAACGCATTTTAGTCATGAGTCCTTGCAGCAGCTTTTACCCCGGTCTTCCTGTCATGTGTCCATCATTTCAAATTATCATTGGTAGGGAGATATGGTATAAATTAAAATTAACATAGCAAAACTATACAAGCATTATAAGTATATAGCATTTACCAAAAAAAAGGGCATCTAAAATGAACAAACAGGATACAACCCCCATGCCTGCAACTCTGCAAGCATAATAAGAACTTCCAATGACAATTGCAGCTAGCTTATTTGGCCAGCTGCGTAGCAAAGATCCAACGTCACCTGCTGCTCATAGATCAAAATGCACCAACTAAATCAGTGAGGCCATTCAATCGTTATAAATCTAGTTAGGAATGTGAGATGATCGAGCATACAACTAAATCAAGGATCATACTGAATAGCATGTTTGACTTTGTGTGTCAAGCACTTAGGTTCAACTGTTGCATCACATGAGGTTGATTTAACAACCTGACATCAACAAAAAACCGGTAAGTTACTCCAAAAATAAGCTTACCCAAACAGTCATTTAATGAAACGTATATTAAAAACAACATGATAACGCACAACGTTACTCCTACTCACCTTGAACCAGAACATCAAACATCCTTGGGTATCCGGTTTAAGTAACACTCGCAACCTTGTGTATCCGGTTTGAGCAACACTCATTGTCCCGGGAACATGAGAACGACAAGTTGTTTCATGTTACAATATACCATTATGTAGGGATGAGCACGGGTACCGTTAAAACGGTACGGTATTGGAACCATACCGGTACCGGTTCTCTTTACTCGATGCGGTACTGGTACTACGAAAATAGCTCAAAAAATCCGGTACCAATAAAATTCAAGATGGTACCAATGCGGGAAATCCCAGGTTTGGTACCGAAATACAAAAGCTTTTTCTCCTAATTAATCCCGTAATCTAAAAAGACAGTGCAACCATAAAATTATTAAAAAGAAAACAGAAATGATGACATGGTCCTATGTTTTATTTAGACATCATGCTTAAACAGAATTTGCGTTATATCATAGGGTGTAATTTTGATCAAACCGGGTAACATGAGGTTTGGTTAGGGGTCATTCTATAAATTTATATAGCTTGGAAACTTTCACCAGCTCTTTTATTGAACAATCAACAAAGTAACCCTTCACTATATACATTTGAAGAACCTGAAGAAATAATAAACTTGAAACGAGCATAAAAGAAACTTAACCAAAACCAATTGTCGTGCCGATATAATTAACTGTGTTGCCGGAAGAACATTGGTGTACACTTCAAGCCAACAATCTGCCAACATTTTGCTATACATACCCTAATCCTTGAACTTCTATGCCTACTGTGTTGTCTCTACAAGATCTGTATGATATTGAAACTCAATAAATTGCCAAATACATTGATTGCAAAAAAGCTTATACTATTGTTATGATCACTTCAACTTAATAAACCGTTCATATAAAACTACTCGTAACTAAGCATTTTAAGCAAACAAAAAAAACATCGAACTTTGTGTTAGTGCATTCTAAAAATGGTACCCATCCTGATTTTGTACCGGTTTATCCGAACCCGGTACCGGAACGGATACCGGTAGCGGTATACCCCACGGTTCCGGAGCGGGATTGCATATTTTGGTCAGGAAAAAATCCGGTACTATGGAAACGGTGCCGATTCGGTACTAAAATGGTACCGTGCTCATCCCTACCATTATGGGTAGGCAAATACAATTGCACGCACAGGTAAAAAAAACAGAAACAAAGAAAAATCAGCAAATCTTCAATATCTAGCAGCAGTTTTTTCTCTAGGCTAAAAGCTTTCAGAACTAACGCACACACACGCACATTCCGTATAGGCGGCGTCTTCACTTTAAACAATACAGCATAATACACGAATGTTTCCTCAAATTAAAAAAAAGAGAGTATAACCGCACCTTCGATGCCTTCTGAATTTGTAGAACCTCATAATAAAAACTTGTATACATTGAAGACATCAGTAGTTCAATCACAATATACATCGTTACATGTATGACAAAAGCACAAGCATAAACACCCCATTTACCACGAAAAACACCACAACCAAACACCCCATTTACGACATCGACACCAAGTCCGAAACCCCTATTTTTACAAAGAACAAGAGGTTCAAATACCCTATTTGTAAGAGCAAAAAATTTGACCAAACGCCCAATTTACGACAGCAAATAGCCCAACCAAAACACCCTTTTACAACTGATTATATTGTCTTTATATTGAAAATAAAGATTTGTTTAGTGCCATACAATTTTAAATCCCATTCAGAGCTTAAAAAACAACTAATTTCAATCCAAGATCAAGACTTTATTACCTAACAATACAAAAAACATATAAACAAACTTAACAATACTTATTCCAGAATCAAACTTAACAACAACATTATTGAGATGTATTAAAAAGATTAATTGAACAACAACATCAATTGTATCAGTTTAGTACCTTCGAAATTTACGCTGGTATTTCGTTCTTTAAAGGCTGATATCACAAGAACAAGATATATTTTAGTGTGTGACTTTCTTGGTGATTAAATTTTCGTGGCTGAAAGTTGTGTTTTAGATTTTGGTTAAAATTGAAGATACAAAGTGGTAGGTGAGATGACTATGAGATACTGTAATTGATTGTGGTTTGTAACTTTGAAAGAAACACAGATTTGTGTTGTTAGGTGAATGGATTTTTTGTACAGTATTAGTTTGGATGTGGTTGTGTTTAGTTTTGAATGAAATGAGGTTAGAGGGTTAGGTTTTGTGAAAGTGAGGGGGAAATAAGGCGCCCAAAAGTTTTTAAGTTTTTTGGTTTTAGTTTGAAGAACCGCCTATGTTACACTCTTTAAACACAATCGATAAAGCCCGGTTTTGTGATAGAAAACAGGGCTCTAATGTTCTTTTAGATAAAGCCCGATTTTATAGAAGAAAACGTGGCTCTATTTTAGGAATAGAGCCCGGTTTTGTTGAAGATAACACGGCTCTTTTGTTTTTCAACATAGAGCCCGGTTTTGTAAAATAAAACATGGCTTTATACCCTTTTTCGAAATACGGAATCCTTTTAGAGCCCGTTTTTCACTAAAATCGGGCTCTATTAAAGGGGCTCTATTTCACAATCTCTAGTAGTGTGCCCCAAAAACGCAGATAAGTGATTTTGATTTTTGTTTTTCCAAACACTAAAAATGGATTATGTGCGTTTTGAAAATGTGTTAATAAGATAAGCAGGTGGAAGAGGAAAACATAGTGCAGATAATTTGAAGAGGAAAACATTATCTATTTACCTTAGGTTTGCTACTTATTAGAGTTTATTTCATGTTACTTACTCGACTGATTTAATTATTAGTTTTTGTTAAAGTTGTATTTCTAAGTGGGTGTTTGGGAGTGCGTTTGCTCACAGATTATCTGATTATTTCATTTCTAAAACGCAATAATCTGTATAGTAGTGTTTGGCAAACACAAACCGAGAATCACTTATTTGCGTTTTGACATCTTCAAAACGTGGTTTTGAGAAAGTAGCTCCATACTTACTTTTTGAAAACACCGTTCTCTTTTGACTGGAAAATTACCAAACAACCCCAACCCCATCTACCTCTTCTACCATGATTTAAAGATGACAAAAAAATATAGCAAAAAGAAAAAAACGTAAATAAGTTAATAACTTTCAATATTCACATATTCCGGTAAGAGATCGAGTGAAGAACAATGAAAATTGTTGTCGTAGAAATCTGGAATCGGAGCAGGCAATTATGCCATATATATAACTTTTGGTATACTTTATCCTAAAGAAAATAGAGGAGTTTTGTTGTTGAACTTGAAAAAGGTTACTGATGATGAAGAAGCATATACTAGAGATAAGGATATGGATAAAAACTAAAAAGGGAGAAGTGTTAGGTAAGTATAAATGAGTGTGAAAGTGTGTTTCTTATTTGTATAAGTTTCTTTTACTCGTATTGTATTGTATTGTATAGTAATGGTAATTTAAAAAAAATGTCACACTAAAGTTTTTGTAAATTAATAAAATGTAAAATTTTGTGAAGATTAACTAAAATATAGAAATGTCTTTTTTAGTAATTTTACATGTTGTCTCTGAAATAATCTGATTTGCCAAACACTTTATAAACTGATTATCTGATTATTGCGATATCAAACAACATAATCAAATCCAAACACTATATTTCAAAACCACGTTTTCTAACAGATGATTATCTGATTATCCGTTTTCAAAACGGATAATCTATTTTTAATAAGCAAACCCAAACACCCCCTAAAAATGAAACGCGGCTCGCCACTTAAAGCTTTTTATTGAATATTTAAGACAGACAGCTTACATCAAATAAAAGACATAAGTTTGATAATAAAAGACATCTTACGAATGTTGAGGTTATGAAACATGATATACAATAATAACATGTATGACATCATAGAGTACACAGCAGAAGACTTAGAATATAATAGCAATTAATTAAGTGAAAACATAAGCTTGTAACATACCTCTTGCAATTGGTTAGATCTCTTGAACAAAGATGATGAAGTGGTTTAAAGAGTTGTCCCTTACCTTTTTACAACTCAAACCAAATTGGTGTAAGAATAATGTCTTACCACCACAGTTTTGTACACATGAATTAATCATGAATCAAGAGATTGCTATATCTAACACAAACCCTTATTTTATGAAAAAACAAAACCAAAACACCCTTTGGAGGGGGGTTCGGCCGGCTATGCAAAAGAGAGAGGGAAGAGAGATCTAGGGTTAATTCAATGCACAAAAGTTAACCATAAACCTTCACCCTAGGTCTTGTATATATAGTGGTAGAATAAATTAGGGAAAAAGTTAGGGTTAGGGCTTGGAAAAGCCCCCCTTGGCCGGCCACTATGAGAAGGAAAAGGGGACACCCGAATCTTTTTCATTTTTAAGTTATTCACCATATATTCTCTCCTTTTTACATTTAGCGGTCGTTAGTCATTTCCGTTAAATACTTAACGATCGTTAGAGGGGTTTTGCGTAATAATTAATCGTAATCATTTAACATTAATTATAACTTTAATTCTCATTCGCTAATGTGTGCAATCTCGTGGTCACGAGTTCGAATCCGGACATGCACGGTTTTATAAATATATACATTTCCAACAGCTCCCACTTGGATATGTTTACAAAACGTGTAATGACATAGGTTAGCGTCTAGCAACACGCCAATGCCCCCAGTATAACTCGTGTAAGGGTTTCAGGAGAAAAACTGTTGAATCAGTCCTAGATAGATCTTTCGAGCCTTTGGAAATAAATAGAATACTTATGTAATCACAAGTAAACTATAAGAGAATATCTAATAAACTTATGCTTATGCGGAAAATAAACACAAGGGTTAAAGAAGACGAATTACTACTAAACACTTTGATCCTCTATGGATCTATATTAATCACTAGAAATTGTTTCTAAGAACGTACAATGTTCTTGGTCATGAGTTTCTTTTATAACTACAAGAAACCCTAATACAACCCATTACAAAACGCATAAAAGATATGCATTATCTCTTCCTAATATAACTCATGCATATCCATTCATCTAACAAACTAATACTAATAATACGGATTTATATAATCAGCAGAAACTATACTATCAGCAGAAACATAACTATCAGCAGGAACCACTATAGGTATCAGCAGGAACCATAAACTATTACATTTTTACAATAAATCCTAACAAAAACCATTTTGATGATTCATCATCATATTCATCCTTTTATTTCCAATACCATCTTAATAAGAATATGGATCTAACTCATTTCTTAATTAAGTATTCTCTTTCTCGTTTTATATAATTGATCAAAATTACCAATTCTTCTGAACATATTTCAGATGACCTTGGGCATGGCCATGAAAATCTCTTTGACGTCTTCTGACATTCTTCTTTCTTGTGAGAAAAATTGCCTTGATTTGAACAATCTCCCCAGTGTAGAGAAATTGTTTTCTTTAAACAGTTCTGCTTTGACGTCATAATTATCTTTGTTCTTTGTTCTTTTGTGATGAAAGTGATAGTATGTTGTTGTTGTCTGCATCAAGTCTGCCTCAGGTCTGCTCCGCTGCTGTTCCACGTCTTTCTTCAACATGCTCATACGCTCTTTAACGTTGGATTTCAGTATTGATGAAGTTCTTTAAGTCTTTAACTTTGTAGATTCTTTGGTTTGACGAAGAATCATTCGGACTTTTGTGTTGCTTTTAGATAGAACTTCCATTAGTGATGATGTTGGCATGAGCATGTGAAGAATCTGCACGATCATTCCGCTCCAGAGCCTCCATAAGAAGAAAACATGAAAACGGTTAGTAATAAGCGGATACCGGCACTTACAAGTTCGAATTTCGAGAGTGTTAACAGCATAGTGTGAAAACGCAACTCTAATTCTTACAAAGGCCGATCCTGAACCGGAGTCCCACAAGTGAGATAACACGATGTACCGAAGTACACCTACGATTCAGATGAGTCGGTGAGGTACACCGAAGCATCACCTCACGACCGTAGACCGTTTGAGACACACTAAGCGTAATCCACGAGGAGTTACCGGTGACCCGCCGTCGGCTTTGATGTTGACCCGGCAGAGTTTCCATTCAATCACTGAGGATCACAATTGTGAACCTCTCATAAATGTTCTCGACAAATTACTAAGATCTGTGAAGGACTCGATAACGCATACCACGATGTTCTTATTGTTGACCATCAAGTGATTAAATGTCAAGTGTACCTAAGAGATCTTTTGATGAATCTCGTGGCTCTAGACTCAATAGTGCGTTTTGGTTTTCCGAAGCGGAGACTAGGGAGAGGGTCTCCTTCTTCAATATCAAGAATCTCTAAGAGAAATTCGATAGATTATGTAGGGTTCCCTGTGAGAATGAAACAAGCTTCTGTTGAGAGAAACTTGAGTGGCTAAGAAGGTTTAGTGCATGCGTCACTGGGTCCATGACGACTTTTAATCTTCAATGCCGGTGTCATCTAGTGACAACCAGTAGCATATGAATTGAACCCGGTGTCTGCCCTAAGTTGAATAAACTGGAGGGCTATTTCTTTTCACCCTTTTCTTTGCATTTTTTTTTAATTCTTCAACTCATTCTTTCTCCGATTCTCATTTTCTCCTTTTCATGATCAAACCTAAGGACTTCTAATTCTAACTATTGGTAGTGTCCTTGGGTAGATCCCTCCGGCTCTGGCGGATCATAGGACGGTTATTCCTAACCTTAATCACCTTATAACTCCATTGCCATAAAACCATTTACATGAAACTCTCTTAAAGTTTTTATGAATGAAAAACATTTTGTACCACTGTCAGAGTTTGATCTTTTGCAGAAATACTCCCCCTCAACATGTGCTTACAAGTTTTGACATAAATCTGCACAGTGAGGAAAGAGTGGGCACTTTTTGAATTGATCGACTCAAGACATACAATTCCTTGCGAGACACGATTACGTTGTATAGTTAAAGAGATACATTGTCAGCTTTTAGGTGACAACTAGCTCTAATAACTACCTTGAAGATGTGGACAACCCCGAAAGGTTGTCAAACCCGTCAAAGTTCATGTCTATCAAGAGCTTCTCGAATAGGTACAATTTACTTGGATAAGTCTTGGAAGACAAATCTTTTCAATGTATGACTGCTCAGTTCCCGTCAATTCATGGGTTGAAGTCTTTTCACACGAGAATTCATGAGCAAAACACAACATATTTCTTATCACGTATTTTTCTCCCCCAAAAAAATGGCATATAAATGTTATTTTTGAAGAAATGTTGAGAATAAATATGACCATTTTGAGTTTTGTGGGAAGATAACCACTGAGAACAATTTGTGAACAAAGATTTTGAGTCAAATACTCCCCCTCAACGAGTGATATAAACGGTTGAGGTTTTGAAAATCATAAGGGGAAGTACTTGTTCTTTTGAGCAAAACCTTGAAAAGTGAAAGGTTTGATAGGTTTTACTCAAAATTAAGAAGCTTTCGCTCCTTTTGTAAGGATTGTGGCACTCGCGCACCACGGGGTCCTTTCTTGACAAGTACGGGTTGTGCACTGTTATGTGTGCACAAGCCATAGACATATAAATCACACATCCAAAATATTATGAAATAGAAGCAGTTCAAGGGGTACCAGAAAGTCCATCAATGTTTCCGTGAATGCGAACCGGGCGTTGATAGCCAGCGAGAGCAATCCTGGGACGACCACCTACAAAGCTCTCCAGGTGTTCGAACTGATCCCTTCAATACAACCTTTCATCAATCATGGTGATGATTCTCTTCACATCCCGTCTTTCCTTAGAATTCCATCGCTTTTAGACCCAATTCCTTCATGAATATCCTTCAACCTATAAGCTAATACGTCCCTAACCTTCTTCAATGTGTGATCCCCAAACTTGTGAAGATCTCTACACGCCATCAAGCGCGTAGTGTTTCACTAAGGTAAACCACTCGAATGGTTGGTGATGAGTGTATATTGTGAAGGCTGGTTGATGTCGGGAAGATCTAGCGAGGTGGAGTGAAGTTGACATGGGTCCGATATGATTCAACCGCAAGTCGTAGATCTTCTACACGTTATCTGATGACTATGCGTCTGATGAAGATAAGCAAGGACTTGATGAATTCACGTTGTACTTCAGTTGAAAATTGTCTCATGTGACCCTGTACTTTGGCAAGGTACATGTCTTCAATGTCGTTGAGAGACAAATTCTCAAAGTCCGCTTCAGAGAATGCATAATCTCTTTCGTCTTGCCTTTTGACCACAATATTCTTGAGAAAAGTGTAGTCCCATTTGGACGAAAGGTCAACATGTTTGATGGCAACAATATTCTTAGTACTGAACACTTCATGTTGAGACTTTTGAACCTGGCAGCTTCAGTAGTAGATTCGCGGCGTTCGCCAATGGTGAATCCCATACAGTGCATCACGGTCATACTCTTATTGTTGGAGAACATGTGGTTAGCTCTTTCCTCGATGGCTATACGCTTAGAGTATATGGTCCGGAATGGAAGTGTCAGTGATGTAGCGTATTTCATTGAACCATCGCCACCGTGTAGAAGAAATTCCAAGTCTTTGTTGAAGAAATATCATAATGGAATCCTAGGCTGATCTGGTTGGCCAATTATAGGTAGAGGTTTAGACCAGTCGGTGTAATATGGAGGATTGTCCCGTTTGGTGAAGTCGATGTTTGCTTCTGGGTTGAGCCAATCCAAGTTGTTAGACATGGCTCGTGCTATATTATCAAGGTGATACTCAACTTCTATAGCACTTTCCGAGCTGTCTCTGAGAAGTTGAAATGCTTCATTCTTGATTCGCTTCAACTCAGATTTTGTCATCTTCTTCACACGGAATTTTTCTTGCAAAAGTTTCGCATGCTCCAATGTACTACATTCTGTAACCTCTTGACCTTCAGATGGGTAGGGAGTGGAATCAACAAGCTTCGAGAACCATTCAAATTCAGTGTTATCCTCGCCCGACCATGATAAGACGCCACATAGGCGCCTTCTTTTCTTTTCTTTGGCCTAGAGGAGGATTCGGTTTCGTGGCGTGTCGAGAGATGGGTTGTTGTTGGGGGTCGGGATTTCCTCATCGCACCACCCGTATACTCAAAGTGATCACCGGTTTTCTGAAGTCGGGGTGGTGTCTCGAATCCCGAGGTTTTTCAGTTGAAGAGCGAGGAGGGGATCTTTGTTGAGCTGGAGTCCTTTGGGGTGGAGGCTGCATTGAGTACTGAATGGAGGATGATTCACCAGACTTCTTCGTGCGTTTGGGTTCGTTATTTGTATCCTGATCTTTGTCTTCGTCGTCTCTTGGACGTTTAGGCCTTACAGCTTCTTCTCTGTATGCTAACCTGATTTGGTAATCCAGCAATGCTTCAAACATTTTAGCTTCGTGGGAGGCAAACGTTGCAGAGCATTTTGACATTTGAGCTACTAGCCGGTTCACCAATTCATCATCTGAGAAGATTGTGGGTTCAACTAAATTGATGTTTGTTAGCCTTAATAGTTTTTATTAGAAGTGATGGTCATTCATGTTTAGGAACTTTGTAACGTGTGTTAGATATCGTGATAGAATAGTCAACGGGCTCGTGGATTGGACTAAGCTAAATGGGTATTAGTTTAGTTAAGCTAGCCTTATATCAATCCATGTCCAATCCATTTCATACGAAGCCCATACAAGGCCCATGGCCAAGCCTTAGGGCATCCTTTGTCTTGTACTATAAATACCCCTCAAGTATGTCATTTGAGGGGTGTGCTTGAGTGTGTGTGTGTGTGTTTTCCTTTGAAGCAATATACAACTTATTGTTTTCATCTTCTTTCCTTTACCTCTCTAAATACATACACGGTTTTATACATACATCAAGTCACCATATCTTATCTTAATCTTTCTCTTTATTTACGCATATTGTGTTTGGTTTAACGTGGTATACTTGTGTTCGTTAAGTGGGTATTTGTGATAAGGTTGATATATCTTTGGTCCTAACAATTGGTATCAATCGCCTAACAATGGTTTAGGAGTGTTTGTGTTTGTTTTGAAGGGTTACGCATAAAGCTCTCGTTTTACAAAGTTGTCACGCTTAAAGCTTTAATTTTTGCACTTAAAAATTCAAGATTCTTGTGGTTTAAGGTTTATTTGGTGCTAAAGTTTCAGTTTTTTGCAAAAAGTTCGAAGCTTTACGTGTTTTTCTTCACTTTTAAGCTCGTATTTGGTTTATTGGTCATTTCTACTCATAACTTTTCTAAGCACTTTGGGTGAAAAAGGTTAACATTTTTGTGTTATTCGAGTGTTTTTAAGGATATCTGTGCAATAGACATCGTTTGAATCATTGGAAATTTCTTACGAGTAGAAGTCAAAAAGTCAAAACCCTAGTTTTCTACTCATAACTTTTTGGTGAAGAATCTTCGAGCTATAACGGTTACTCAGTGCTTCCCTCACTTGGATAAGTGTGTGGAACACTTCGACTTGTGGATATCCCTTACGCTGTGACAGTGTAAAGGATTTTTGGTTTTTAACCTAAGTTTACGCATAAGCATAAACTCTTACGAGTAGAACTCTACGCATAAGATCACACTTACGCGTAAGGTTTTACGACTAAGTTTTTTTGCCTACGCATAAGCTTAAGGTTACGCGTAAGATAAGCTTTTTACGCATAAGATCCTACGCCTAAGGAATCCTACGCATAAGATCCTACTCGTAACTACATCCTACTCGTAACCATATCCTACTCGTAACTTCTCTGGTCTACGCCTAAGCTCTTTCTACGCCTAAGGTTAAAAAAAAAAAAAAAAAGAGTTTTTTGGCGGGAAAACTTGAGTAAAATTTAAATTTTTGAGGAGACTAAACGTTCAATTTTTACGCGAGATTCAAATTTTGGTCAAAAATTCAAATTTTTGAGCCTAAATTCAAATTTTTCGGGTCAAATTTGGCGTCAAAATTGTCATAACTCAAAATTTTCATACGACCTTAGAATTGATTTTTAAAGTGAATTTCAAATTTTGGGCGAAAATTTTTTCGACTAAGAACCAAGGTTACGAGTACGACTTTCAGATACACCTCGACCGGGCTTAATCTTCATCAACCACAACTCCTTTATCGTTGAATCGATCCTACATCAACTTTATCATATCATACCTTCATCAATGGCTACTCAACAAGACATTCATGCAGCCGGTGCCGAAAACCGACCTCCTATGTTGGCAAAAGGTGGTTATCTTCAATGGACAAGTCGTATGCTCCGCTACATCAAGACCAAACCTAATGGCAAACTCATGATTAAATCCATTCAGATGGACCCTTCAAGCCTCGACAAGTTCATGTACATGGAAATGCAGATGCAACACCTCCCATCCCACCATCCTCTCATCTTCAAACTGAATCGAATACACGAAGAGGATCGAAACAAGTCGATGCAAATGACATGGCAATTCATATTGTCCAACTGGGTTTACCAATAGACATTTTTGCTGTTGTAGACAGTTGTGAAACTGCTTTCGATATGTGGGAACGTGTTAGACGGCTATGTTATGGAACGGAAATTGGGAAACAAGACATGGAGAACAAGTTGCTAACTGAATGGGAGAAGTTTACATCTACACCAGGAGAATCCATTGCATCCTACTATGGAAGGTTTTGCACTTTGATGAATGAGCTTATCAGAAACAAGTTGGCACCCAGAACAATCGTTCAAAACATCAAGTTCCTGAATAATCTTCCGGAAGAATGGGGACGATATGTCACCATTGTCAACCAAACAAAAGACTTACATCAGGTGAACTTTGATCAACTCAATGATTTTCTGAAACAAAACCAAGCTGAAGCGAATGAAGTCAGGCAAGAAAGATTAGCAAAGAATCATGATTCATTGGCACTCATTGCAAAGACTCAAACTACAGTGAATACACAACAACAAGCTTCATCATCTTCCAACAACAACAACTTGCAGCAATACATTCCACAACCACGACAACAATTCTATCCGATCAACAATACCAGAACAAGGAATCACCGATCATGAAACCGACCATGTAGAAGCGACCTTGCAATGATATTTTCTTTATTGGATAAAGCATTTAACAATCGCATCGGTAATCATGCGGTTCCGTATCGGGTAATCACGGGTCAGCATGTTGGAAATCGATGGGACGAATGTTGGGAATAGAGCATGGGTAATCGAATGGAAATGTTGCAGCTCCAATCGTTGGGAATTATGGAAATGTGAATCAGGGGAATCAGATGCAATATGCAGAGCAGTTTGATGGACATCAAGGGGTGATTGTGAATCGAATATGGGATATCAACATGGGAATAACTGTTTTATGACTTCTGTTCAGAATGCTACCTCCGAACCTCAAAGACAAGATTCAGGATCTAGTGTCAACCGACTTACGAAGCTTGAAAAGATCCAGTACATGTTGATGTTAGCAGAAAAAGAAGAGTTGGGAATTGAGTTGATTGCTGAGGAAATCAAATTGTGTACCCAAAATGGGAATATAAAGCAAACGATAATGCAACCTCCAGTCATACAATCAATCAACAGGACACAACATCAAGCGGTACTTATGACACAACTCCTGTCTACGACACATATTCACTCAATGAGGTACCAAATTAGTTTACTCATGAGAAGCCACATTCTGTGTCTCCCGAACCTTATTATGACACATATGTGGGAGAGCAAGTTAATAGCAATGTTAACTCTGAAACTCCATATATGGATCCTAATGGAGGTCAAGTGATACAGAATGGTGCTAATGATGAGGAAACACGTGCTTATTTTGAATCATTAATTAATCAATGTGGCATTGAAGTTGAGAAAGTAAGAACGGTCAATCGCGAAGTTAAGGCCGCGAATAAGAAATTGACCGCTGAGCTTGAGAGTTACAAGGAGCACGCCAAAGCCTATGAATTTCATACAAACAAAATGTCCGAATTAGAAATTGGTTATCGAGATTCTGTTTTAAGAGAAAAAGAATTGCAAATCAAGTATAACACACTTGATGTGAATTCTCACTTGAAAATTAAATCTTTAAACAAGGAAATTTCAGATCTAAATGACCAACTTTCTAAACAAAAACACATTTTCGATCTTGAAAAGAGAAGAAAAAGTTGATTGCTGATTTTTCAAAACGAGAAGATTCTCTTCTTGATGAAATTCGGATAAAAATGAGAAACTTAAAGCTTTGGACAATTTGCTTCTCACAACGGGTCATTCAGATAAAACAAACAAGATGCTTTCAAACCAAGTAAATCAGCGTTTTCATACTTCACATAAAATGGCACTTGGTAACGACCCTTCTTCGTTCCTCAAGAAAGCTCAAATCTCGAAATCTCAGAATGTGTTTAACAATGGAAAACCTTTGCATGAACCCATAATTGTTCGTGATTCTCTTGAAACGTTGGAACTATCTGAGGAGAGTAGATCAAAAATGAAACAAAAACATCCGGAAATCAAACCTATTGATTATAATAAATGGAACCAAATTAATGGTATTTCGTTTGTTTCTCAATCAACGTTTTCCACCACACCAAGTGTTTCAAACAAAGTGTCAACACCAGTTTCAAAACCAGTTTCGAAACCAGTTGTAGTTTCCAAATCTCTTTCGAAAATCGAACAAATGTCTTCAAACAATCCTTTTAACACAAGTGATACTAGAAGCATTTTAGATGACGTTAAAACTAGAATTGGGTATCTTCAAGAGACTGTCAAGTCTAAAACCAATATTACAACTAACATCTGGTTTACTCGTCATGATGACGAAACAAAAGAGTTTTTAAAACCCAAATTGCTCCTCCATTAACTGCCATCAGTGCGAGGGTAATTCATGTTGAACAAGCACTTTTGAAAGAAACGAGTGACTTTGTCAAGGACCATAAATCCCTGGTAAAGCAAGCTAATGAAAGTATTGAACACATCAAAGTTTTGGAAAAACTCAATGATTCACTCTTCGAAGATGTTCTGACTACTGATATTATGTCCATTATTTTGCAAACATATTCTGTTGAAGATCATGAAAGACTCCAGTCTGAGACCTCCGCAATTGTTTCAAAATATGAAAAAGCTCTTGAAAAACTTGAAAAAGAAAATGTGTCCTATTTTAAACAACTTGATCGAAAATCTGAGGAATGCAAGTATGACAAACTGTCGTATGAGCGTGCCTACAAGGACATGAAAGAGCAAAATGATCTTTTGAGAGCTCAGCTGGGATGTCAAAAAGGAAAGGCCGTGGATACTAAGTTTGCAAAACCATTGACTGAGGAGAAACCAAATGTTCCCAAACCGTTTTCAAACCAAAATGTCTATTTCTCGCCTCCAAAGGTCAATGAGAAAAATGATTTGTCAAAAAAGTCACCCACAGACTTTGCCTATCAACAAGAGAATTATCAAAGCTTTTGAAAAACCTGTTTTTGAGAAAGAAAAAGTGTTTACACTGCATCTCTAGGAATACTACACGAATGTGACCAAAAATCCAGTTAAAGAATCTATTGGTTCTAACAACATGGTCAACAATCACTATCTAGAAGAAGCTAGGAAAAAGGCACAGACTCGAAAAGATGGAATTTTAGGTGCAACATCTAAGGTGATGAATTCTACAAGAGCTCAAGGCACTGCTAGTAGTAGTAAACCATTACCTAGGAACTCTCTACAAAAGACTAGGGATTGGCTTGCATCTAAGAGTAGTTGCGCAAAAGAAAATGCTATGCCCGTAGAAAACAACACTAGGAATTCTAAGTCTCTTTCGAACAAGAATCAACTTCCAAAAGACTGTAGTGACAAAGTTAAAGCTGCTGTTTTAAACAAGAATATTGAATTTGTCTGTACTACATGTAAAAAATGTATCTTTTCAGCTAATCATGATGCATGTGCCTTACAATATCTCAAGAAAGATAATTCTCGTGCCGAGGCACAATCCACTAAGACACCAAATAGAAACAAACCCGTTGACAAGATGAACATCAAAAGGAAACCTAATAGGTGGATCTCTTCAGGACGTAGTTTTTCCAAAAATGAGTCTTCCGCTGCATCTGATAAGAAAACAACTCCTAGATCTTACCTTAGGTGGAAACCCACGGGAAAAGTTTTCAGCACAATAGGTCTTAGATGGATTCCCACAGGAAAGATTTTTGATACTTACTCCAACACAGATAATAGTGAAAATCATCAGGATAAGGAAGTAGAAACCACTACAACCGTTGATAGTGATCTCTCTCGCCGTGAGGAAACATATACTTCTAACACTGTTATTTGTGAAAATTCTTCTTCGTGGATGCGTACTTGTAAAAGTGTTAAAGGTTCATATACCCCATGTGGTAAAGAAGAACTTTATGCCAATTTCGCATGTGGAAATCCTTTTCTAGTTCCACTCTTAACTCCACTTTTACATGACATGACTTAATCTTCTTTCTTCAAATCTTCTTTGTACATATTTTTGAAAAACAAAATACGAATTTGAAAAACCATCAAAACCAAATACAAAAATAGAAAATTTTTTCAAAAAATACAAAAACAATATAAAATCAAAAATCCAAAAATATTCTTCTCACGACATGTCTCTCGTATAATCGATATTCTGAACGTTTCTAGAAATGTCATTCAACAATGATACGGGTATGTACAGATGCTTGAGCGAGAGTTCTTTAATATGTTTTCTAAAACATGTCGTTTCTCAAAATTTCTTCAAATAATGGCTTTCGTATACTTCAGTACGAAACCCGGACTTCAAAATAATGGCTTCTGAACACATCAGTTCAGGACCCGCGCTTCAAAGAAAGGAAAGTGCTTAACCAAATCAAAGGCTTTAAATATTTTTCAAGCACTATTCCTAAAAACATAATGGCTTGCAGTTACTTCAGACTGCAACCCGATCTTTAAAGAAAGGAAAGTGCTACGCAAAATCTATTTTCATATATATCGAGCACTTATCCTTAATCACATGAAGATAACTTTTCTCTAAATATCTTCAAAAGATTTTTAAAATCTTCATCTTGCGTACCATTAATTTGAAATTTTTCAAAAAGATTTTTCAAAATCTCTCACATTTGGTACCAAGATAACTCCCTCTAAACCCTTAATTGATTCTAAAATTTTCTGTATGAAAAATATGCTTTCGTTAAGGGGGAGTATAAAACAAAAAAAATTGTTCCAAAATTCATGCTAAATCAGTTTCTCTCCAAATGCTTTTCGAAAAACATATCTTTTAATCATTTTGTTTCAAAAACATCATGGATATGCTATTTTTGAGGGGGAGAAACGTGATTAAAATGTGATCAAAAAGTTTAATGATCGTTGTTTGAATCTCAAAAGAGCTCGACTCAGACGGAACCAATGAATTGACGAGTAATCAAAGTCAAGAATGTACCATCTCGAGCAACTTTCTATGGACTTGACCAGGACGGGTAATAATTTCAAGCTAGTTCTCTAGTGATGTAAACGTGTCTCGAATCGGTCTAGTTCATTTAAAGTCGATCAATTCAAAAGTGCGAACTCTTCCCTATATGTGCAATTTCGTCAAAACTTTTAAGCACATGTGAAGGGGAGTGTTTCTGAAAATATAAAACTCTCGAAGTGTTCCAAACATGTTTTTCTATCAAAAACACTCTGAGAGATTTTCAAGAAAAATGGTTTTATGGCAACAATAGGACAATCATGGAGTTATAAGGTGACTAAGGATAGGAAATCCGTCCTATGATCCGCCAGAGCCGGAGGGATCTACCCAAGGACATTACCCATAGTTAGTATTAGAAGTCCTCAGGTATGATTGAAAAAAGGAGTAATGTGAGAAAGGAGAAAGAAGGGGTTAAAGAATTAAAAAGAAAAGTAATGAAAAAGGGTGAAAAGATATAGCCCTCCATAATCAACCTTAGGGCAGAAACCGGGTTCAATACATATGCTACTGGTTGTCACTAGATGACACTGGTATTGAAGACAAAGACGTCATGGACCCAGTGACGCACTGCACCTAACCTTCTAGCCACTCAATTCCTCTTAAAAGGATTTGTTTCATTCTCACTGGGAACCCTGCATAATCTATCGGCTTTCTCTTAGAGATTGCTGATATTGAAGAAGGAGACCCTCTCCCTAGTCTCCGCTTAGGAAAACCAAAATGCACTAATTGAGTCTAGAGCCACGAGATTCATCAAAAGATCTCATAGGAACACTTGACATGACATCGCTTGTTGTTCATCAATAAAGACACAAGTGATATATTATAGAGTCCTACGCAGATCTTAGCAATTTGCCAGAACATTTATGAGAAGTTTCACATCTGTGATCTTCAGTGATTGAATGGAAACTCCTGCCAGGGTCAACATCAAGCGGCCCTGACAGCAGGTCACTTCGGTAACTCCCGTGGATTACGCTTAGTGTGTCTCAAACGGTCTACAGTCGTGGGGTGATGCTTCGTGTACCTCAGACTCATCTGAACTGTAGGTATACTTTGGTATATCGCGTTATCTCACTTGTGGGACTCCAGTTCAGGAACGGCCTCTGTGAGAATAAGAGACGTGTTTTCACACTATGCTGTTAACACCCTCGAAATTCAAACTTGTAAGTGCCGGAATCCGCTTATTACTAACCTGTTTTATGTTTTCTTCTTATGGAAGCTCCGGAGCGGATTGATCGTGCCGACTCTTCACATGCTCATACCAACAACACATGAAAGTTCTCATCAAAATCAAAGGCAACTCAAAGTTAAAGATGATTCTTCGTCAATGTCAAAGAATCTACAAAGTGTAAAGACTCGAGAACTTCATCATTGGAAACTCAAAGTCAAATAGAAGTGTGAGCATGGTGGAGAAAGACGTGGAGACACCTAACCAACGAAGTTGACAACGGCAGACAACCACATTAACTGATCACAAAGCATGAAGGAACAAAGAATCAAGACTATTCTATATTTACACACAATGTTTGAGCTCAAAGAAAGTAAAGATCTTATCAAGTGGAGCATCATTTGAATGACCACCCCTTAGGGGGAGATTGTTAGCCTTAATAGTTTTTATTAGAAGTGATGGTCATTCATGTTTAGGAACTTTGTAACGTGTGTTAGATATCGTGATAGAATAGTCAACGGGCTCGTGGATTGGACTAAGCTAAATGGGTATTAGTTTAGTTAAGCTAGCCTTATATCAATCCATGTCCAATCCATTTCATACGAAGCCCATACAAGGCCCATGGCCAAGCCTTAGGGCATCCTTTGTCTTGTACTATAAATACCCCTCAAGTATGTCATTTGAGGGGTGTGCTTGAGTGTGTGTGTGTGTGTTTTCCTTTGAAGCAATATACAACTTATTGTTTTCATCTTCTTTCCTTTACCTCTCTAAATACATACACGGTTTTATACATACATCAAGTCACCATATCTTATCTTAATCTTTCTCTTTATTTACGCATATTGTGTTTGGTTTAACGTGGTATACTTGTGTTCGTTAAGTGGGTATTTGTGATAAGGTTGATATATCTTTGGTCCTAACAATACATTCATTGGAGTTGATTTCATGGTTTGCTTGGCCAGATGTAAGAGATTCGGATAAAGTTGTCTGGTATACATCTCCTTTGTCAGTTTAGGAACGACCTCCATGAGGAACTTGTGAGAGTATCCTTTGATCATCTCGTCCATTCTCCCTTGAAGATCATCTTTCATGAGCTTCTGGACATACTCCCTTTCAACTTGCATCTTGTCTTGCTCATCATGAAGATATCAGACCGTCACAAGAAAATCTAACTTCTTCTTTGTAATATTTTTCTCTCGACTGCTTGACGCTTTAACGATTCGTGACTTTGCATGAGACATCCAAGAGGCAGCTTGGCTTCTTCAACGATCTGGATGTGGATCTGGTTGTTCTTTTTGATGGTGGTGGTGAAGAGTAAGAAGATGAATCTGATGATGATGATATATGAGGAGACTCGGGGTCCTTAGGAGGTTCCGAGGTTTTCTCCTTGGGACGTGTTGGATTGTCTAGAAGAAGCTTATCATAATGTCATCGTCTTTTCCAGACTTAGTCGTATCATTAGTCTTTGTTTCATCACCAGAAGTCTTTTCAGTCTTTTCCTTATCTGGTTCTTCAAATTCATACTCAATAGTGTCCTCCACACGCGTTTGTTGTTGTTCTAAAGTGGTGGCACCAGATCCCTTATCGGGTCGATTAACCGCATCAGGATTTGGTGTAGGTTGAACTCCACCACTTGATCCTCCGGGGCCACCCATTTGGTCTTTAGCAAATTCTTTTGCAACGTGTTGGAGTCTAAGGAATTTGAACTTCTTCCTGTATGTTGCATCTTGTTGCTCTTCATCTGATTCTTCTTGTTCTTGTTGCTCAATGACTGGAGTCTTCCCTTTGCCGTGTTTATATGGTGGACTGGGAGGTTTAGGTACCGTTGTAGTGTCATCTTTAGCAGTTTCAGAGTAGAAAACCTCTTCGTCTATTTGTGTATCTTCAGAGCTTTCGTCCTTTAGCTGTCTTTGCGGTTCAGGCTTAGGTAAGGGAATAGGAACAACTTCCTTGGCGGGAACTGTCCTCTTACGTGGAGGATTCCTCCTGAGGAACTTCCTCTGACTCTCAGTGCTTGCAGCACTTCCTGCACTTCCTCTTCTGGTTTTTCTTGTAGGCGTACCAGAAGATTTTTCATCAAGAAAACCAACTTTTTTCTCTTCAACAGCTACCAGATACCTTTTATAAGAGTAGAGCCGTTTGATTTCGTCTCGAGAGAAGGTGATCCGCAATACAACACCTTGTTTCTTAGTCGTTGACTCCTTAAATCTGACAGTTAGGGTAGGTTCATACAACATGTCGAGATTTTCAGGGTCATTGATTCTCTTGGGGACATCTGGGTTATACCCAAGTGCTCTCTGGATCAACAGTTTATTATATCTGATGTAAGGAATCTTTGAGCCAAGCTTTTTGAGGAATGTCATCATGTCATCCCAAATCAGAGCTTCAACTTCGATGTGCTTCATGTTGATCAGAGCCCAAAAGACTTGTAGTTCCATGAGCTTGGGATGCTCATAGCCGCTGTCACGACCCGATTTTGTGATGATGATATAAAGGGTCCTCCAAGGCTGAGGAATGTTCTTTAGATCCACGTGTGGATGCTTATTTATTACTCCCGCTTCATCGTACCCAATATCAATCAAGAATTGCGAACGTCTCTTCAGTTGGTGCAGCAGAGAATTCTTGGTATGATGTCGAATGAGGAGAACAACTCTTAAATCTGTAGGAGTGATGGTGATTTGCTTGTGATTGAGCGTCACCGCCACAAAGATTTTGACCTTTGACCATCTGCATTGTATTCCGAATTGCTGTATGTAGATCTCCCAACAGTGGCAGAGTTGGTGAGAATGTTCGATAGGGATGATTCTTCAGAATATCCACTGCAATGAGACAAGAAGATTCCGAACAGGTGAGAGTTTCAAAGTCAACACGAAGATTGTTCTTTCCAATCTTCATTGGATAGCCATGAGGGAAAATATCAGCAATGGTGAGAACATTTGGTGCATCCACATTCATTTGAGCTTCCATGTCGTGATCTGAAACACATTTAGCCAAAAGAACCAACATATCGAAAGACATAATGTTAGTCAATAGATGGTTTTATTGTCTATTTATTGAATGATATATGTCAATGATTGTTACGAGTCCAACGTCACTTGTTTGTTCAATAGTCCAATGATGTCGAGAAAAGTTTCGTGAGTTAGTTAACTTTAAGTTTTAAAGTTTATGTTATCACTTATTTTTCACAACATATTAAACGTTTAAGCTTAATAGTGACATTTATTGGTTTCGTGACGTTATGATTTATTTATTTACAAGTATGCACGCGTAACAATTCATAATGAAGGTTTGATCAAGGCTTAGGCGTAGAAATGGTAGCTTATGCGTAAACAGGAGAAGTATACGCGTAGACGCAAGCTTATGCGTAGGATCCTTACTTACGCGTAAGAAATATTACACGTAGAAAAAGGGGACCTTATGCGTAGAGCTTACGCGTAAGCGCATATAACACCTTACGCGTAAGGCTTACTCGTAAGAGTAGACCTTATGCGTAGTGGTCATCAAGCACGCATATCCTTCACATGATACGCGTAGTCCCTTTGTAGAACCTTACGCGTAAACGCTACGCGTAAGATTTCTCTTACGCATAACCTTCTACGCGTAAGGTGATCCTTATGCGTAGATTGCTAATGACCTTGATTCTGAATTTTACGTGTAGCAGACCTGAAATAAAGTCATCATAGCAACAATATTAACACATACACCCATTCTAAAACAGATCATGGCATGAAAACACATAAAACAGTTTACGCGTAAGATAGCATATGCGTAGACTTAAACCCTAGAGCTTAAAGATTACGCATATGAAATCTAACCATAGGAATTGAACCAAAGTTTTTCTGGTAGTTCTAAGATGTCATATGAGTGTAATGACCAAGTTTTAACATTCAATTCTCAGTGAATCAAAAATACCCAAATGTGAAGAACATTAAACCCTAAAGTTCAATTCTTAATCAGTTAGTGTTTCTGGGTAATTTCTTGGTTAAAATATGATCAATTTATGTTGAACACAACCTATTATAACAATCTTAATCACCAAACACGTTCACAAATGAAAACGCCCAAACCCACGCATAAACCCTAATTTCCAAAATCCATCAATTCGTGTATCTGGGTGCATTTTGAGGATAAAAATGATATCATTGATGTTATAGAAATGTTTTGACACTATCTTTTTAACCATAAACACACAAAAATGATCATGTGTTCTTACGCATATGCGTAGAACACATAATCAACCATATACGTAAATTTAACCGTTGGATTTGTTTGAAAATCAAAACCAATGTTTAAAATCTTGTTAAGAATACAATAACACTTACAGATTGATGATCAAAACACCGGATTTGAAGACTGATTTGTATGCGCAGGATTAGTTTGGTTTGTGTAATAAATGTGAAGTGATAATGTTAGGTGGAGGTGTTTTATTTAAAATAACTTTAGGTTTATGGCAGTTTTGGTCCCTCTACCTTTTGCATTTTCATCCAAAGCCTTTTAACTTCCATTTTGGTTACGAAACAAAGAATATTTGGAAAGAAACTTGACGACACTCGCTCTCGACTTAAGAAATAATGAAAGGTTATAAATTTTAGTCCGAGGAGTGTCAGTGAACCAGAAATTTGACCACCAATTTAAAGAAACAACCGAGATTAGGTAACATGCAAGTACAGTGTTATTTTGAAACAGTTAAGTATTAAAATTTCTCCCCCTCAACACTTGATCGGAAAAATACTGAATTTTGAAAGATTAGAGTGTTGACGGAAGAAATGTACTTGCCATGTTAAGAGAAAAATAGATAGAGGAATATTTTTGTTGTTTTATCTGATTTTATATTTTTGTATTTTGTTTTTGGAAAAATATTTACAAAAGAGAGATTTTGGTGTTTGACTGGTTTTTAAGACTGTTTTAAGAGTTCATCCAGTTCCTCTTGAGTCAAACACCGCATACCAATCTGGTGGACCAACTCACTAAACCTAGCGGGAGGCAAGGCTTTGGTGAGTAGATCTGCCAATTGGTATTCTGTACCCAAGAAGTATAATTCAACTGTACCCTGTTCCACGTGGTCCTTGATGAAATGATATCGAAGATCGATGTGCTTTGATTTCGAATGCTAAACTGAGTTGAACGAGATCGCAATAGCACTCCGATTGTCGTAGTACATCGGGATTTTGTCAAATACGTAACCATAGTCTTTGAGTTGTGTTCTCATCCAATTGACTTGAGCACAACACGCCGACATGGCTACATATTCTGCTTCGGTTGAGGACAGCGATGTACAATCCTGCTTCTTCGGTTGCCATGACACCAGTTTATCACCAAGAAATTGTTGAGCTCCTGAAGTACTTTTACGTGAATCTAAGCATCCTGCGTGGTCGCGTCAAAAAGCTATTAGTTCAAAACCAGAATCCTTCGGATACCAGATACCCAAATTAATGGTTCCCTTTATGTATCGGAGGATTCTTTTAGCCTCAGAGAGGTGGGTTTCAGTTGGTCTCGACTGATAATGGGAGCAAAGATATACGGCAAAAACAATGTCAGGTCTGCTAGCTGTTAGATACAAGCTGTTAGATACATGAGAGACCTAATAATACTTCGGTATTTTGTAGGGTCCACCAATTTCCCATGTAAATCAGCGTCTAGCTTCTTGGTATGACCCATTGGTGTGGCGTAGGTGTCACAGTTTTGCATTCCAAATTTGTGTAACAATTCAATGGCGTATTTGGACTGACTCAAGAAAATACCATGGGGTGATTGATGAACTTGTAATCCTAGAAAGAATGTAAGTTCACCCATCATGGACATTTCAAAAAATTTCTTCATTAGTTTTGCAAAAGCGATTGAGTACTTTTTATGTGTAGATCCAAAAATGATGTCATCCACGTAAATTTGAACAATTAAGATATGTGCCCCGTGATATTGTATGAAAAGAGTAGGGTCGACCGAACCTTTGGTGAAATTATTAGCAATGAGGAAAGATGATAGCTTATCGTACCATGCCCGAGGAGCTTGTTTGAGACCATACAGAGCTTTGTTCAGTTTGTAGACATGGTTCGGGAACTCGGGATCGGTGAATCCTTTTGGTTGGCTGACATAAACAGTTTCTTTTAGTTGTCCATTGAGAAACGCAGTTTTGACATCCATCTGAAAGACCGTCATATTCATATGAGCTGCGAACGCGAGAAATATCCGAACAGCCTCAAGACGAGCAACCGGAGCAAATGATTCTTCAAAGTCAATACCCTCCTCTTGTCGATAACCCTTAGCCACCAGACGTGACTTGTTTCTGATTACATTCCCTTCAGCATCCAATTTGTTTTTCCAAATCCATTTGAGACCAATGACGTAGACCCCTGTTGGTCTTTCAACCAGTTCCCATACTTCCAGACGTTTGAATTGGTTGAGTTCTTCTTGCATGGATTCAATCCAGTTGTCTTTTGTCATTGCGTCTTTAATGTTTTTAGGCTCAGATTGGCCGACAGTGAGTGCATAAATGCAATGTTCACCATCTGAGTGAAGACGTTGTCTCGTAACGACTGGTTGATTCGGGTTTCCAATAATATTTTCCAGAGGATGGTCTTTTGTCCATCGATGTGTAGAGGGTTGATGTTGGTATACGTTGTGCAGATTTTGAGGATTCAAATGGCTTGTTGAAGATTCTGCGACATCCGGTGTAGCGCTCATTAGCAAACGGGTTTAAGAACGCATTTGGATCAAAATCTGCAGGTGGGGGTACTTCATTAAGAACATCATCACCGGTTCATCATTGTTGGAAGCGGTTTGTTCAATTGTTGTGTTGGAGTCCATTGGTGGTGCTTCTTCAACAAAGGGTTGTTGTAGCAGGTGTATCGTATTAGAGTAGTATCGTTGAGCAAATGAAATAGCGAATACACCGAGCACGTTCATCAATATCGTCATTGAACAGAGGAGAAAATAGCCTTTCCATTTGTTGACGAGTAAGTGAGGGCTTGTGTCACCGATGATGGGGTTTGGTGGAAGTTTAAGCGGTTGTGACCGGGTTCCAAGCTGTTATACTCAGAAGCCATTTCCATAAGTTCATCAAAATGAGCATGAATCATTTCCATAACCTCCTTTGTTCGACGATTCTAGATTCGGAAACCTTTAGAATTATCACAATATCCAATAAAGACTCCAATGTCAGCTTTGGCTTTGAGCTTACCAAAGTCATCACGATCATTATTCGGATATCAAAGAGATCCAAATACATGAAAGTGTTTGAGATTCGGTTTTCTGTTATGGACAAGCTCGAAAGGCATTTTGTTGTGGCGTTTTGTAATCATAGAACGGTTTTGAGTATAGCATGCAGTAGATACAGCTTCTGTCCACAAGTAATCTGGGAGTTTAGGATTAATTAACATTGTTCTTGCAGCTTCCACTAACGTTCGGTTTCGTCTTTCAACAACTCCGTTTTGTTCAGGTGTTCGTGCAATAGATGTCTGATGCTGAATTCCCACTTTCTCATAAAATTCACGAAGAGTTTTGTTTACAAATTCAGTTCCTTTGTCTTTTCTTATTTGTCCGACGGTGTTTCGGTGAACTTGTATTTTCATGAGAAAGGTGATGATCATCTGTGGAGCTTGGTCTTTGCTTCAAAGAAAATAGACCCAAGTCCAGCATGAATAGTCATCAACAATTACTAAGATGTAGCGTTTGCCATTAATCGTTTGCAAGCGCATCGGGCCACACAAATCCATGTGAAGAAGATGAAGCACATGCTGAGAGTCGTGTTCCACCTTTGAAGGAAAATGAGCACGAGTGCTTTTCCCTTGTTCACCGGCTGAGCAAAGGTGATCTTTAGAATACCGGAATCGTGGGAGTCCTTCAACTAGTTTGTGTCGAGCAAGATTGGTTATAGTTTGAAAGTTTAAATGTGAGAGACGACGGTGCCATAGCCAGGATTTTGTTGATGTTGCCTTTGAAAGTAAGCAGATGGGAGATGAAGCAACCATGTCTTGCATAGAGATAGTGTAAAGACTAGAATTACGCGAGCCAGACATAAGGTCGTTTCCTTGTAGATCACGAATGAAACAAGATTTCTCCCGGAAAGCAACCTCCAAATCTCCATCACGAACCGACCTCTGAAAACAGATTGTGACCGAGGCCTTCCACATAATAAACCCCGCTAATTTCGATGTTCCCATTGATATAGTCTCCGTAGCCCATGATAGCTGCGAAGTGATCATTCCCGAACCGACAAAGCCAATGAACTTTGCAACAAAGTTTGATAACACTTTAAGGTTGCCTGTCATGTGTCGGGAACATCCGCTATCAACAATCCAGAGAATGATCAGATCACCGCATTACACACGACACGGATGGAATAGAAGTAGATGTGGAACCCGAAATGTTAGAGGGTTCGGAGCGCTTATAGTAGACATACACACATCAATAACTTTAGGCATCCATTTAAATCTGAGTGTGTTATATATCCATTTCTGCCATCTCCAACTAGTATTTGCTTTAGTCTTAGTGAATGCACTAGGTGGTACTACATTCCTAGGAGGTGAAACTGGAGTTACAGGGACAACAATGCGTTTCTTATAATCTAAAGAGGGCGGTCTACCAAGCACAGACTTAGAATGATTAGTGGGCCTAGAGGTATTCCGATTCTTAGGATTCCTTAAACGAGAGATGATAGCTTTGGCAACACATTTGTCATGACAATCAGAATTCATACTTTTACGACAAATAACACAAGGTGCATCAGACTGAATATCTAAAGTACTTAAAGGTTTAGCATTCGTTACATCACTATTCCTATTACATTTGCCAGACACAATATTTATAGTGGAAGCAACATGAGTCTTATTCATAGTCCTTGGGTGTTCTTCTACTTCAGCATTCTTTATTGTTCTTTTCTTAGGTCGCAACTTCCTATTCTTCCTTGTATTGCTCCTAGGCTGTGAAGTGCGGACGTTTGGAAAAGAGGCAACTATTCCTATTTCAGTAGAAGGAAGCACGTTAGCAACTTGTGATTTGGCAGTAGGGATCCTAGGTTCACGATTACTAAGTGTTACTGGTGTTATTCTCTTTATTACGGTAGGCGGAAGTTGTTCATACTTTCCTAACATTTCTCTTAACTTAAAGATAGTGTGAATCGATCTTGATTTTCGAATCAAGATTTCCAAAGAAAATGCATAACTTCTTTAGTGTGTGTAAGATAATGATCAAGTTCATTAGATGCTTCATCACGAGTCTGTTTGAGTAATTCAAATATGACACCATATTCCTTTTTAACTTTTGCAAGTTCTTGTTCATATTTTGAGATTTGACACTTAAAAGACACGTTTTGATCATCCAGTTGCTCATTTTTTGGATTAGAAGATTTTTCACGCAACTGGGCGATTTTGTTTTGATAAGCAAGTTGTTGATCGTGAATATCTTTTTGACACCAATTGAGACGACTTTTTGCATTAGAAAGCTCCGTTTGACAATCGCTTCATTATCATCTTTTAAAGACTCGACCAAGCACATTATTAGTGTTCTCAACATTTACCACAGAATCAACAATATCAGAGATATAATCAAATGCATATGACAAAGAATTCAATACCACAACATTATGGACATCAGCACAGATGACATCTTCCAAGAGTCGATCAACATCTTTTCTCAACATTTTCTTTTTACGTTTAGTATTAGAAATAGATGTTTCGTTTTCTAAAACGACTTTCATCATTCCAAGTTCCTTATGAAAGTCCCGTTCCCAAGACAATGCACAAATTTTCAAATTTTTAACATTTGGTAAAAGATTTTTCTGAAAAATGTCTCTTTGTTCTCACGCCAGAGGCGATTGAAAATGTTGAACTTTGATTTCGGAATGATATTCTATCTCATGTTGTAACGTTTTGAGGTCAGCCATGAAAATGTCAAAATATCGAGAATTTTGCGATTTTCGTGTTTTGAGTTTACTTCACTGATGGAAGGTAAAGGACCATAAGTTTGTGCATAATCTGGTTTGGGACTAACATTAGAAGACTCGACGTTTTATGATAATCCTTGGTGTATTAGAAGAATCTGTTGGTGTGACGAAAGTGACCGCTTTTGAATAGTTAAAAGGTTTGTTGTAAACAACAGTTTCTAATTTTGATCGACTCTCGTCTTCTGCATCTAATTCCTCTTGACGATGATATTCAACAACACTCATAAATGTAATTATCAATTTTATATTCTCGACCGAAACTTCGGGATTTGGTTTGAATGCTTTGGTTGAAAGCTTAGGTTTGTAATCAGCAAGATTCGGTCCATAGCCATTTGGATTGGGTTTTAAAGTAAACTTTTCAATAGCTGTGACCGACTCACCATGTTTGTAAACAACAGTTTTAAACTCTTTAAGTTTGTTTTGCAAGCCGATAATTTCTTCAAGATGATCATCTATTCGTTTCGTTGAATGCTTTTTGTAAGCAGAGAACTGTTTTTGACAAGTTAATAACTCAACCTTAGCTTTTTGATTTTCCAAGGTGAGAGCATTAATTTGCTTTTTATGTTCATGTTTCAGTTGTTCTATTTCGCACAACAAAGTATTCTTCGAAGCGGCTAGATCACGCATGTGTCTCTCTAAATATTTTTCGTTTTGATGAGATTTAGCAAAGGCGCTTCAAAACCTTTTTCACGATTTTCTTGAGTTTTGAAAAAGTTGAGTTGCTTTTGTAAACATTCAAAATCCTTGGTTAACAAAGTGCATTTTACTTTTCAAGTCCCGATTTCTGCACGACATTCTTCCACTATGGATTGTTGGTTTTAAGCAACAAATCAACATCTGGACGAGGCAAAAGTTCTGTGTGCTCAACGTGAGTCACAACATGATCATTATTTAGATCCTCAAGTATAACCACGAAGTCAATTTGATTATCAAGGGAAACCATAAGGTCATCTTGATCGTCAAATATAACTACGGGTTCTAGTTGAAAATCGTCGGAATGAGATGTGGATGACTCATTTTGAACATTCCGAGCCTTGCCGGATGCAGATGTTGGCGGAGATATTAGATCAGAGATAAATATGGTTTGTTCGGGTACTGAGACAAGCCATCAGTGTCATACACTGGGCCTGTGTCACTCATATGTAACTCATGCATATTAGCCATCAACATAACAGCTGCATTGGCCTGCAAGTCCTCCATATCATCATCTGAGTCTGCATTTGCCATAAAAATATGTTCCTTGTCTGTGAGAGTTCCACCAGCTTCATCCTTAAGAGCCAAAAGTAAAGCCTCCTTATGATAAGCACTGCCCCTAGTCCTCGACTTTGGGCATGCATTAGCTAGGTGTCCCATCTCATTGCAATTCTAGCATCGAAGACCATTGAACCCATTCTGAGCATTTCCCTGTTCCACCATTTGAGCTCTGTTGTTATTCCTACCCACAGCATTAAACCCTTGACCACCGCCCATCTGACGACCATAACCAAGATTCTAAACTTCAACTCGTCCATTGTTCACAACAGCTTGATTCCGTGTGTTAGATGAGGAACGAATACGATTGTTGGATTTGTTGGTATAACGGCCAAAAGCATTAGCTATCATAACAAATCCTTGTTGCAATGCTTCGAACGGATCGGATTCCTCATTAGCTTCACTGACAAATGCTTGAGCATTGTTGTTGTTGTATGGAACCAATTGAGTTTGTTGAGATTGTTGCTGTGAAGGATCATTTGGTGTGATTGTAGCAGTTGGTTGAGTTGCTGGTTGAGGAGAATAATTGTTTTGAGCATACAAAGCAAGTTGTTGATTTTCCGGGTTTGACGGTGAAGCAATTTGAGCACGGAGAATCCTTTCCCTATCAACTTCCTTTTCATGAGGCTTCAAGTAATCGTACAACAATCCGTATGTAGAATTGATCTGCTGGCAAACCGTCAAGTTTTCTCACACAAGCTAGCCACTTGTGAATGGCTAACCGTAAGAAACTTAAAATAGTCCGGAAACAAATGCAATGAAGATCAGGAGAGTATAGTGTTTCCCCAGGTCGTTATGTCCCAACGAGCTGTGCGAGAATAATCAAACGTATAGTGATCGAGAGATTTGAACGGAAAAGAGGTATGATTGATTATAACTACAGAAAAAGTATATAAACTACAGGGGCTTAAATGCAAATTAAAGAAAATTAAAAAGATAAAAAATATTAAATAAACGCTATCACTATTTGCAAAATGATGTTTTTGATTTTTCTTTTATAAAACTTGAAAAAAAACTACGTGACGTACTAAAGAAAATGTAAAACTTAAACAATATGAATCCTAAAAATATGAAAATGAAATTTTTACAAAACTAATGATAAAAGAAAATTTTTAGAAAAAGAAAATTATTTTTATAACTATTTATCTAATTATTATCAATTAAAAACTATTTTTAACTATTTAATTAAACCCTAAAATACAAGAAAATATGAAATAAAGCTTGAAAAATAAAATTATGACTTAGAAAAATCTAAAATAACTAAAGAGAATTTTCAAAACTATTTTTGTATTTTTCTGATTATTTTTGTATTTTCTATGAATTAAAAACTATTTAAAACTACTTAAATTGCTTAAAAATACAAATTAAACTAATGAAAATCTGGAAAAATATTTTTTTGACTTTTTATATATATCTTACCCTAGGAAAATTGAAAACTTATTTTTTTGAAACTTTTCTGAATTAATTGTATTAAATGCTAATTAAAATGACTTAAAAACTGATTAAAATGAAGAAAAATACCAAACTGACCTAGAAAAATCTGAAAAATTCAAGATAAGTCTAAAATATTATTATGAATCTAGGAAAAATATAAAAACAGGGGGTTGTGTGCAAGAATATGGAACTGCAATGCAAAGTGCTTATGAATAAGCACTCAAAATAAGCCAAAGACCACAATAAGCTACCAAATGATTACAGAAGCTTTAATATGCTAAAAGTACTAAAAAGCAACTAGTATCAACTACTCTTAACCTCTGAATTGCAAACTTAAACAGATTTGATTATTTGAGTAAAAGTGCTAAAATCAGTTTTGGGGGCTACTTTGTAGCTTAAAAATAAGCTAACCAATAAGCTGGAAATCAAAACCAGTTATTGGAACCTAAACTAGACCTGGTTGGCTAATTGTAAACCAAAGACAAGACCAAGAGAAGCTCAATTGAGCTCTGTGCAAGGACTGCACAAACCCTGTGCAGACTCAGTATTGACTGAGTCAGTGCACAGGGCATTTTTGCCCAATTTGACAAGCCATTTTTAAGCTTATACAAAATTGATAAAAATTTATAAAAATCATAATAAGAAACTAGACCAGCTGAACTTATAAAACCCAGAGTTTCATTTGATTTGACCCAGAAATGAGTCCATGAAAAATCACCCAAGCTTGGGTCAAAACTGGATTTTTCAACTATTTTGACTTTTAACAGAAATGATATGTTGACTTATTTGAGATTTGAATCCAATTTGTAGACTGATTATGATATTAAATGATGAAATAGACCTAATGCAATCTAACTCTATGTATTACAAACCTAAAACAAGCTTTTGATTTCTAAAAATCCTAACAGTGAAGCAGTTAAGACAGTTGAGGTGTAATTTTGACTTTTAAGATTTTAAGGTGCAAATGAATGAGTCAATTAGGCTAAAGGATCCTAAACTACTGATATGCAACTAAGTTCTAACACTCAAACAATCTTTGTCACAGATTGCAGCCTCAAACCAAACACCCCTTTGTCTACTGATTTGCAATTTTAAATAAGCAAACTACTGCACTAGCTGAAACAAACTCCTAAACTAAATCAATATGACCTGAAAACAACTTAAATGAACAGGTAAACACTAAAGCTACCCACATATTCAAACTCATTTAGATATTGCAATCTATACTAGATATGGAGAGAAAAGTAAGAACTCACAATTGGCTCAGCTTATTTGCAGTTTAAACCAGATCCAAAACTAAACTATCCTAAGCTAATCCAACCCCAAATCAACACTGCATCAACCATAAACCACTTCCATGCCCATCTTGCTTTACAGTTGACTTTTGTTGACCATATGACAAATTGCTTAAAAATAACTTATAAGTTTACAAAAAGCTATAAGGAGCTTTAATAAGCTTATTTGAGAATCAAATTAAACTTTTGAAAGCTTGCAAATGAGACTTTGAAACTGAATTATACAACAGTAATCATGAAACTTGGAACTTATATAAAAAACTTGGATTGATATTCAAAAACACATTACAATGATGTTTTAACTTAAATGTGATACATAGAAACTGAAATTACAACATTTTGACTTAAACTAAAACATTAATTTAAAAAAACGACATAAAGGAAAATTATTAAACTAGCTACTCCTTTTCTTCTCTTTCTTCCTCCTCTTTTATACACCAACTCTCTTTCTCTTACCTCTCTGAGCAGATCCCACATGTCTTTGAGACCATTGGATGACTTGAGGTCGTATTGGCCCTTGATTGCATTTTGGCGGGAAAATGTATTAAGCCAATTGGAGAGGTTGAGTGAGATGAGGGGGGAGGTATTTAATGTATTTTGTAGTTTGGTGGAGGTGGAGTGATAAGGAGGGGATAAGGTGAGCTGGAGGTGTGGGAAGCCTGGTTTTTGCAGGAGCAGTTGGGAGGAAGAAGAGAAAAAGGCGGGTAATGGGTTGGTGGTGGGTATTTGACTAGAGGTTTAATATTAAAAGGAAGGGTCAAATGAAGGGGGTCCAAAGGGCTTATGGCAGGGTCCATTTGGTTTGTGACAAGGGTCCAAGGTCAAAAAGGTTATAATAATCAAGGACTTGTTATGCAAATTCTGAAAATACAGGGACCAATTCTGCCATATTTGCAAAGTTGTTCCAAGGGCTGAAAATGACAAGTTTCAATAGTACAAGGACCAAAGCTGACATTTTCAAAATTCCAAGGACTATTTTTGCCAATTTTTAAACTTGAAGGACCAAATTTGTAATTTCTCAAAACTTTTGACATTTTTCACCAAAGACTTAATTTTGACAAGTTATGATTTTAAAAGGACCTTTGGTGATTTTTCTTTTGAAATTATGTGCTCGGGGACTATTTCGACAACTTTTGAAATTTGGGGACTGAAACTGCCTATTATGCAAACTTAGCTCATTTTTCATCTGATTTTAAACATTTTGCATCTGAAACATATAAAATGCAATTTTGAGATATTTTCATTATTTTGATGCATTTCTGAGCATTTTAAAAGTTTTGCAGTTCAGATTGACCCAAAAATGATGAGTATTTACACACTCATCAATCCCCACACTAAACTATTGCTAGTCCCTAGCAATCTTTTGAGAAAAACTTAATGGATTTGAATCTCTTTACCAAAAGCCATTACTTCGGAGTAGCCAAATGTTTCAGTTCAAGTAAGAACTATGGTACACCGATAACCATGTGATTTTGAGCAAACCACCAGCTTCCAACGGATTTGATTTGTCTTTACCATAAGCCGTTTGCTCTGGACTAGCCAACTCTTAGATAAATTATCAATATTATCTTTGGTGAGCTGATTACCAATTATGGTTTTTCCATTGCCTTTACCACAAGCCATAAACTTGCGGGCTAGCCAACTCTTCACTAATTAAAGATATGGTGAGCGGAATACCATACAATTTTGGGCAAATTGCAAGCCGTCAACGGATTTGAGATATCTTTACCAAGAGCCGTTTGCTCTTGGATTAGCCAATCCTTTTGTTTATTAGACATGGCGGACTGATAACCATAAGATGAGTAAGTGTAAAACACTTACTCCAAAAAAAATTTTGGCCAAAAACGGGGGAATTGGGTGGTATAATTATATGACAAAATTCGTGAGAATTCCCCCCCACACTAGAAATGAATATTGCCCTCAATATTCAAAGTACCGGCGGTTATGCCGAAAAAAAGAACGTAAAAGGGAAATACTACGGCCATTATTTTGAAAGGTTTTTTTTTTTTTTTTTTTTGAATCTTATATATATACACAACATGTGGAGCAACTCCCCCACACTAGGGTGGTAGAAAATAGAAAGAAGTCAGAAATATGGGTGAAAACCCATATGGCATGCTACTGTTTTTGATTACCGAGTCGCTAGCTTGACTCGACCCCGAATTAATTTGTTCATGGGGAAGTAAGTGGAAGAGACAATCTCCATCGGACTTTCATTCAAAATGTTTGTATAAACATTTGAAGCACGTGAAAGTTCCACACCGATGAGATATACATAGAACCGGCTCAAGAATGATATATGAAAATGCCGGGGTCAAAGATAGTGTCTTCATTCCCGAAGGAGTGAAGATGAAGAGAAATCACAAGATATTTGAGGAAAGGAAGAAAGATTTTGATAACAATCAGGATCCATTCTTCATCCTCAAACGTAGACATATCGGGAGGAAGGGTGAGGGTAGTATCATTAATAGGCAAACTCGTATGATAGAGTACACCTTCCTCCGAGCCAATATCATCCTCAAGATCAAAATAGAAATGATCATGTTCCGGAGGAGATATGTCATGAGAGAGTTCACCGGAGAACTCTTCATGAAGAGAATCATTCACATGAGGTGAAATTGTGAACTCTTGTTCCATTGTGGGCTCATCACTATCCTCGGTCTGAGTATCAAAGAGTGGATTCTCAGAAATTAAAGTGAATTCAGAATCGAATTCAAATAGAGGATTGGTGAAAGTAGCTTTGAATGTTTCGGGAACAAAGTGATCAACATTCTCTATTGGACCGTTAGGGTGAGAAGTGAGTGAACGATCATTATCAAGGAGACTTTCGTCTCTCCCGATCGGCTCGAAATCAAAGGGATCATCATCACTTTCCGATGAAAGTGGTATGATGTGAGTGAGTTCATCGGTGAACTCCTCAAGAAGAGGATCAGACTGTGGGAGTGATGCCTCAACATACTCGATGTTTCCATAGGAAGCACAATCGTCGCTAAGATCCGAGAAAGTTTCAAATTGATCTTTTGAACACTCAAGAGGGGAAAGAGAATCACACATATGGTCAAAAGTTCCCTGTGACTCTCTCGGGATTGGGACAAGGTTCTCAACACTAGACTTTATGAATTCGTCCGATTCCTTTTCAGGAACAGTGTCAAGATGCTCGTCCCCCATGTTCAGAGAGTGAGTGGGAGCTTCGGGTGTGATAGCAGTTGTTTGAGATGGACTCTCAACTGCTGGGATATCAACTGACTGAGGGAGTTGAGAAATAATATTAAAAGGATAACAACTCTCCTCGTCATCATCATATAGAGCTGCCTTAAGAAATTGGGAACGCCTTAGAGCTGCTTGCTCTAGGACTAATAATTCTTCCCTAGATTGGCGGGTCTCTCGTTCTTCGGCTAGCAATTCTCCAATGGTCTTTTCACTACTCACTTGATTCTTAAAGTTACTAATCATATCATCAAGTTTTTTCATTGCGGTTTCAAAATTTTGGGAGATTTCTTGAGACAACGGCTCGGGTGGAGTTTGAACCGTATCGTGCTGTGGAGGTTGGAAATTGTCAAACCTGTGAGAGTCATGATTGTTACAAGGAAATGGATTCCCTATTTGACAATCAGAGCTGAAGTGGGGACCTCCACAGTTCTCACAACAGTAAAACTGTTGAGTCTGGACTGGTGAATTATATGGATATTGATCATAACCAAAGTTCTGAGCATCACTGGAAAACTGTTCATAGACAAACGTGTTTCCGGATTGACACTCAAATCCTTGGTGAGGGCCTCCACAAAATTCACAGTAGTTATGTTGATTATATGAAGATAAGTCGGGCTGAGGTGGGTAATTGGAAAAGTTTGAGGGGTCGTTAAATGAGTTCTGATTAGGATCATAGTCAAATGAATTCCTCGAACCACAAAACAAACAACTCCCGTTATGAATATCATTACCACATTGTACACACGTACACCAACGACAGGGTGAACCAAAAAGAGGCTCACCACAACCGACACAAGGAATAAACGATTTCATTTGATAGTTATGATAAGGAATCGGTTTATTCAAAGAATCAACAAAACCAACATGGTGATCCGAATGACTATCAAGTCTCGAAGAACATTTTGAAAAATCCGGAGGTGGGACAAGTGGTGTGCTCTGAGAGCTAGTAATTTCCACCACTTCCGTTATGGTCTCTGGTTCTGGTTCTTGAGAAACGTTAAGATTAGGTAAGTCATTCTTGCTAGTCACCGGTCTAAATTCTGCATGTTTGCTTTTAACCGTAAATCGTGAAAGTTTAGGATCAATTCTAGACGGCTTAGGAGCAATTGAGGGGTTAGGTCTTTGGATAACCGTAGGTTGGACGTATTTAGCACTTCCATTATCAGATGGAAGTACCTGGTCCTTTGTCACCCCGGTTTCTCGTTCCATTTCCCTACGCAGAATTAATGGATCATCACGAACAACACGAATTCTTGACATTTGTGATAAAGTCTGAAGTTTTTCAACTTCGTCCCAGAATTCGTCGTAGTCGAGAGATTCCATGAGAAGAAGAAGTTAGAATCAAATGGATAGAGGGTAAAGGGATAAAGAATCAAAAAGGGTAAGAGGGTAAAGATGAATGTTTTTGGGTTTTTGGATAAACATTTTGCAAAAACAAAGAATGAAAATCTTTTTGGGTTTTTGATTTTTATAAGAAAATGTAAATACATACAGATGGTATAAACAAGGAGTGAATATTCAAATCACTAATCTGCTAAACGGAAGATAATCAGCACAGCTCCCCGGCAGCGGCGCCAAAATTTTGATCTGCTGGCAAACCGTCAAGTTTTCTCACACAAGCTAGCCACTTGTGAATGGCTAACCGTAAGAAACTTAAAACAGTCCGGAAACAAATGCAATGAAGATCAGGAGAGTATAGTGTTTCCCCAGGTCGTTATGTCCCAACGAGCTGTGCGAGAATAATCAAACGTATAGTGATCGAGAGATTTGAACGGAAAAGAGGTATGATTGATTATAACTACAGAAAAAGTATATAAACTACAGGGGCTTAAATGCAAATTAAAGAAAATTAAAAAGATAAAAAATATTAAATAAACGCTATCACTATTAGCAAAATGATGTTTTTGATTTTTCTTTTATAAAACTTGAAAAAAAACTACGTGACGTACTAAAGAAAATGTAAAACTTAAACAATATGAATCCTAAAAATATGAAAATGACATTTTTACAAACCTAATGATAAAATAAAATTTTTAGAAAAAGAAAATTATTTTTATAACTATTTATCTAATTATTATCAATTAAAAACTATTTTTAACTATTTAATTAAACCCTAAAATACAAGAAAATATGAAATAAAGCTTGAAAAATAAAATTATGACTTAGAAAAATCTAAAATAACTAAAGAGAATTTTCAAAACTATTTTTGTATTTTTATGATTATTTTTGTATTTTCTATGAATTAAAAACTATTTAAAACTACTTAAATTGCTTAAAAATACAAATTAAACTAATAAAAATCTGGAAAAATATTTTTTTGACTTTTTATATTTATCTTAACCTAGGAAAATTGAAAACTTATTTTTTTGAAACTTTTCTGAATTAATTGTATTAAATGCTAATTAAAATGACTTAAAAACTGATTAAAATGAAGAAAAATACCAAACTGACCTAGAAAAATCTGAAAAATTCAAGATAAGTCTAAAATATTATTAATAATCTAGGAAAAATATAAAAACAGGGGGTTGTGTGCAAGAATATGGAACTGCAATGCAAAGTGCTTATGAATAAGCACTCAAAATAAGCCAAATACCACAATAAGCTACCAACTGATTACAGAAGCTTTAATATGCTAAAAGTACTAAAAAGAAACTAGTATCAACTACTCTTAACCTCTGAATTGCAAACTTAAACAGATTTGATTATTTGAGTAAAAGTGCTAAAATCAGTTTTGGGGGCTACTTTGTAGCATAAAAATAAGCTAACCAATAAGCTGGAAATCAAAACCAGTTATTGGAACCTAAACTAGACCTGGTTGGCTAATTGTAAACCAAAGACAAGACCAAGAGAAGCTCAATTGAGCTCTGTGCAAGGACTGCACAAACCCTGTGCAGATTGACTGAGTCAGTGCACAGGGCATTTTTGCCCAATTTGACAAGCCATTTTTAAGCTTATACAAAATTGATAAAAATTTATAAAAATCATAATAAGAAACTAGACCAGCTGAACTTATAAAACCCAGAGTTTCATTTGATTTGACCCAGAAATGAGTCCATGAAAAATCACCCAAGCTTGGGTCAAAACTGGATTTTTCAACTATTTTGACTTTTAACAGAAATGATATGTTGACTTATTTGAGATTTGAATCCAATTTGTAGACTGATTATGATATTAAATGATGAAATAGACCTAATGCAATCTAACTCTATGTATTACAAACCTAAAACAAGCTTTTGATTTCTAAAAATCCTAACAGTGAAGCAGTTAAGACAGTTGAGGTGTAATTTTGACTTTTAAGATTTTAAGGTGCAAATGAATGAGTCAATTAGGCTAAAGGATCCTAAACTACTGATATGCAACTAAGTTCTAACACTCAAACAATCTTTGTCACAGATTGACCTCAAACCAAACACCCCTTTGTCTACTGATTTGCAATTTTAAATAAGCAAACTACTGCACTAGCTGAAACAAACTCCTAAACTAAATCAATATGACCTGAAAACAACTTAAATGAACAGGTAAACACTAAAGCTACCCACATATTCAAACTCATTTAGATATTGCAATCTATACTAGATATGGAGAGAAAAGTAAGAACTCACAATTGGCTCAAATTTTATTTGCAGTTTAAACCAGATCCAAAACTAAACTATCCTAAGCTAATCCAACCCCAAATCAACACTGCATCAACCATAAACCACTTCCATGCCCATCTTGCTTTACGGTTGACTTTTGTTGACCATATGACAAATTGCTTAAAAATAACTTATAAGTTTACAAAAAGCTATAAGGAGCTTTAATAAGCTTATTTGAGAATCAAATTAAACTTTTGAAAGCTTGCAAATGAGACTTTGAAACTGAATTATACAACAATAATCATGAAACTTGGAACTTATATAAAAAACTTGGATTGATATTCAAAAACACATTACAATGATGTTTTAACTTAAATGTGATACATAGAAACTGAAATTACAACATTTTGACTTAAACTAAAACATTAATTTAAAAAAACGACATAAAGGAAAATTATTAAACTAGCTACTCCTTTTCTTCTCTTTCTTCCTCCTCTTTTATACACCAACTCTCTTTCTCTTACCTCTCTTAGCAGATCCCACATGTCTTTGAGACCATTGGATGACTTGAGGTCATATTGGCCCTTGATTGCATTTTGGCGGGAAAATGTATTAAGCCAATTGGAGAGGTTGAGTGAGATGAGGGGGAGGTATTTAATGTATTTTGTAGTTTGGTGGAGGTGGAGTGATAAGGAGGGGATAAGGTGAGCTGGAGGTGTGGGAAGCCTGGTTTTTGCAGGAGCAGTTGGGAGGAAGAAGAGAAAAAGGCGGGTAATGGGTTGGTGGTGGGTATTTGACTAGAGGTTTAATATTAAAAGGAAGGGTCAAATGAAGGGGGTCCAAAGGGCTTATGGCAGGGTCCATTTGGTTTGTGACAAGGGTCCAAGGTCAAAAAGGTTATAATAATCAAGGACTTGTTATGCAAATTCTGAAAATACAGGGACCAATTCTGCCATATTTGCAAAGTTGTTCCAAGGGCTGAAAATGACAAGTTTCAATAGTACAAGGACCAAAGCTGACATTTTCAAAATTCCAAGGACTATTTTTGCCAATTTTAAACTTGAAGGACCAAATTTGTAATTTCTCAAAACTTTTGACATTTTTCACCAAAGGACTAATTTTGACAAGTTATGATTTTAAAAGGACCTTTGGTGATTTTTCTTTGAAATTATGTGCTCGGGGACTATTTCGACAACTTTTGAAATTTGGGGACCTGAAACCGCCAATTATGCAAACTTAGCTCATTTTTCATCTGATTTTAAACATTTTGCATCTGAAACATATAAAATGCAATTTTGAGATATTTTCAGTATTTTGATGCATTTCTGAGCATTTTTAAACGTTTTGCAGTTCAGATTGACCCAAAAATGATGAGTATTTACACACTCATCAAGAATGATGCATGTTCTTCGCTTGACGGAGAAAAATGACATACTTCTCCCATTCAGAACCAAGACTACTCAGGAACTTAGTATTAACTGCAATTCTTGGCATGATGATGTTGTGTTTATCCAAATCATTTATGATGTCTTAGAATCTATGATGATAAGACTCTAATGTCTCTCCAGGTTCAATCATGAAGTGTTCATAAGCCAAGTAAATTTTGGATTCCATATCCTCCTGATTGAGTGCAGATCCTTCCATAAGAAGATGAATATGTTCCCACATCGCCTGTGCAGTCTTTTGAGCATCAACACTTCGAAGAATTGGGTTTGGTTATCCTAAAAGGATATATTG
>OU343218.1:34622552-34711310 GCA_910596185.1 Chrysanthemum makinoi | reverse complement strand
CACAGCCCGTTGTGTGGCGTTTTATTGTAAGACTATAAATACTCTCTACCTTCCAAGGTAGAGAGTTGGAGCTCATAATAATATTTTCTTTCTCTCACTATAGTTCCCAACTCTCTTCCTTTCTCTTACTAGAACTCTCTCTCTCTAACATTCTTATACGCCTACTTTGATCATGGTTTAGAGTGTTTGTGAAATCCAATATCCTTCAATTGGTATCAAGAGCCATGGTTTGATCACTCATCTTTCATGCTCCTTGTTTTGGTGGATTTCATAAGGTTTTTGGAGTATTAAGGGTTTAGGAGAGTTTGATTCATTTGGACAAATTCTTGTGTTAAAGTTTGAATTTTGCTTGTACTTTTGTGTTTAGGATCATCATATGTGTTTATGTTTTGAATTGGAAGCCTTAAATCATTGTGGTTTGGTTGTTTTGGATTGATAAAGTGGTTATTTTTGAAAAAAGGACTAAGCGAGTTGTGTCTCGGACTTGTGTTTCTTCAAAGCGAGTTTCTTTGTTATTTAAAGCGAGTTGGTACATGCGACTTAGCTGTTTAGCGAGTTGATATTTATGCTACTTGGGTTCTAAGCGAGTTGTTTCTTTAAGCGACTTGAGATCTAAAGCGACTTGCTACTTAGCGAGTTGTAACTTTAGCGAGTTAACTTAGCGACTTAGTGTTCAAGCGAGTTGATTGTGTTGCGAGTTGAGACTAAAGCGAGTTGGCTATTTAGAGACTTGATTAATTAAGCGAGTTGAGTGTGTTGCGAGTTGATTGCTTATGCGAGTTGTGTGTTTAGCGACTTGTTCATTTAGACCTTTTTCTTCTTCGTGTTACGTTCTTACGGTTGTTCTTTTGGTTTAGTAAAATCCCGTGAAAGAATCAATTTCCCGGTTTAATCAAAGAATTGCAAAATCCCGTAGAGCTTGAAACATGTCTACAAACGTTCCTACTATCATCTCCATTGTTGCCGAGGATGTTCAAGCAGTGGTTCGGATACTCGCCCACCCATGCTTGACATAACAGACTACGATTCTTGGGCTCAACGAATCAGATTGTACTGCCTTGGAAAGGAAAATGGTGTCAACATTCTCAAATCCATTGATGAAGGACCGTATCGAGTTGAGACGACTAGAGATGTACTTGATACTGCTGAAGATGGAACTCTGATTTACGGAATGGACAGACCAAAGATGTATGATGAGCTTGATGATAAGGAGTAAAAGAGATTCGATGCGATATCGGGCTTCAAACATTGTTCTTCAAGGTCTTCCTAAAGACATCTACAAGCTGATCAATCACAACACCGAAGCAAAGGCAGTATGGGATAATTTCAAGATGCTTCTCTCGGTTCGAATTAACTATGGAAGACAGAGAATCACAACTCTATGACGAATTTGAACACTTCAAGATGAAACCAGATGAGAGTCTCTATGAGTACTATGTGAGATTTCATAAGTTGGTGAATGACATGAGGAACATCAGAATGACTATGCCTAACATTCAGATGAACTCAAAATTTGTGAACAACATGAATCCCGAATGGCACAAGTTTGTCACCTCTGTGAAGCTCACTAAAGGATTGAAGAATACAAACTATGAGCAACTCTATGCCTTCCTCCTTCAGAATGAGAGACATGCTATGTTTGAAAAATTGGTTCTTAATCAGTTCAAAACCAACCAGGGAGAGACAAGCTCGTCTAATGACTCAACCGCCTTCTACTCAAACATCGGAATCACAACCAAAGCCTCACAAGTCATACCCATGGGAAATGGTAATCACAAACTAATTCCTGATCCTATGTTCAAACAAGCCGATGCTGATGCACATGGGTAATTTCATTAATCAACTAGCTCTTCTGATTAGTCAAAACATGAATTCTCTCCCACACACCAATAACAACCTCGAACGGATCTAACCCACACAATCAAGCTACTATTAAAGATGGGAGGATCGTGGTGCAACCAGTTCAGGAAAGACAGTATGATCAGGGAAGAGGTGGAGCTGGTAGAGGTTATGTTGGTAATCTGAATCGAGGAAGGAATGGTAATCAAGGTCAAGCTAAGCCGATCAAATGTTATAATTGTGGTGGTGAGGGACACATTGCAAGGAACTGCACATCTCCAAAGCGTCCACTGAATGCTGATTACTTCAGAGATAAGATCTGCTTGTGCAAGCTCGGATAATGGTGCTGCTTTGGATGAAGAGGAATTGTTGTTTCTAGCTGAGGGCAATGCCAAGACCTGTGATACAGATGTGGATGAGCGACCTATTCAGAGATAGGTCACAATCATCCGAATGCCTTTCAAGTCGCTGATTGTGATGCATACGACTCTGATGTGGATGATGGACCTACCGCACACACAATCTTTATGGCTAGCATTTCTCCAATGGTTTCTCCCAAGGTCTCCTCTTCACCACAAGCTGGCCCATCCAAAGACACACTCATCTCAGAGGTACTAAAACTATACGATGATGTTGATGTGCAAAAGATGCATGACAAAGTACTATCAACTGAAACTTTTGTATCAAATATTGAAAATATGGGTAATATCAATGTTGTCCCATATGATCAATATGTGAAACAAAGTGAAAGTGAAGTTGTACCAAGTGATGCATCTCCTGCAATCAACAATGACTATATTTTTGATGAATACCGCCTGTGCCCCTGATGAGTCTGTAATATCTCAATTAAATGCCTATAAAGAACGTGTTGCTAATATTTGAGTTGACCACTCGTGAGCAGGAAATGGATGACCAAGTGCGTACAATTATTAGAAAAAGTAATTTTCGAGAAGAAGTATTAAAACAAGAGTTAAATTCCTTGCAAGAAAAGCTTTCTAAAACTGCTAAGCAAAAACAAGAACTTCAAGAAAATGTGAAAATGCTTAAGCAAGAATTTAATGCAAAGGAATCAAAACTCTTGAAAGATTTTTCTAATCTGAAAACTTTGAAAAAAAAACTTGAAAACAAGTTGTACATACAAGGGAACACCATTCAGACTGCTCACATGATCACTAAGCATAGGGTCCTTAGCGATAAGCATAGCATTCCCCTTGTTAAGGAACCAAATCCAGAGGTCATTAAAAGGGCTAGAAATGCTCATAAGGTTCTTTATGATGGCAATGAAATCCTTAAACCTAGACAGAAACCTAGTTGCGTTGAGTGCACTGAGGAAGATAAGAAATCCGATGAAGTCACTAGGGAAAAGATGAACAAGAAATTAGATGATCCTAAATGTAGAGAGAAGAAAATAAAGATCACACCCCATGATTACAAGAAGGAAAACTGGATTTCCTTGAACATGTTTAAACCTCAGACATTGTTGACTCCCGAACAAGTTTTCTGGAAAATGGATTTAGATAAGCGAAAGTGAAAATATTGTTGAAACAAACCCTCCTCTTTGGAAAATGCCTAGAGCGACTGTGTATCCTTCCAATACACCAATGCATCTTGTTCCTAGAACAATTGCCACTAAAAGCAAGACCTTAATTAGCCAATATGTTATATTTCAACTATTTGTTGATTTTGAGAAAACTTGCAAGAAAAGGATCACACCCATTGGTATAACTGAAGGAGAAAGGGGTTTTGAGCAAATGAAAGAATGTTATTTAACTGAGGTCATGCCTTTCTTTAAACTTCTAAAAGATCACTTTGAGAGTCTTAAAAAGGGGATAGAAACTGATATTAAGGGAATGGAAAAAGAATTTGATGCAATGATAGTTGAAGTTAGTGACTATGAGCGAGCACTAAAATATAATGAGATTGAGAGGAAGAACTTGCATACACTAAATGAGAATATGATATCTGAATGTGTTGCTCAAGATGTGTTTTTCACTGCTACAAATTGTTCTATTAATGCTTCCCAATTTCATGAATTATCTGTTGCCTTGAAAGTCTCCCATGATCGTGTCATTGAGCTTGAAAAAACTAATTCCAAACTACGAGAAAATTGAACTGGATGATCATGACAATTTGGTTAAACATTTTTCTAAACTAGAAGTTGAGCATTTTAATTTACAACTAAAATATCAACATCTTAAAGAAAATGTCAAAACTTCAAATATCAAGACATCCTCGGATGCTCCAGAGTTTGATGCAGTTTTCAAATTAACAAACGTGATGAACAGATTCAAGCTCATTGCAACACGATCAGAAAGTTGAAAGCCCAAATCTCTCAATTAAAGGGTCAAAAGAACAATATGACAGGCTCCCAAATGCCTCCTCCTTTAGATTCTCCGAATTCTCAAACTTTTCATCTTCAAAACTTAGTTAATGCCTTACAAAAGGAAAACGAGAGTTTTCTAGAAGAAAATGAAAAAGTTAAACGACATTTTAAAGAGTTATATGATTCAATAAAAGTCACCCGTGACCAAAACAACGAAAAATAACGTCTTTACAAAAGGAAATTGAGAATCAGAAGTCGGGAAATGGGAAACTACCACTTGTTTTCAATAAGAATGTTGTCTCAAAGTCACCCTTAGATTGCAAATACACTGTGACAGTTAAATATATTCCTCCTCATCTTAGGAATAATGAACATGCTTTTCATGACTACTGTGCTCACCTTAAGGATAGTCTAGAATGTCTCCGTGAGATTGTCGAAGAGGATTTCATTAACAAACCTCTTGATAGTGAAATTAGGTTTGCTTGCCTCCTGGCCAAACGATCTCAAGAGTTGCTTGAATGTGTAATTGCAACATGTCCAAAATCCTTAGGTGAAAAAGGTAAAGCTGTGAAGCCTTGTTCTATGCCTTGTGCCAAGCAGAAATCCGTTCTATGCCCAGTCTTAAGAAAGTAAACACTAATGTGCCTTCAAGTAGTTCAGATTCCAGATATGTTAGTGCTAAGAAAGTGAACTTTAGTGTGCCTGAAAATAGCTCAAATCACAGTCTTAAGAAAGTATACACTAATGTGCCTTCTAGTAGGTCGAGATCCTTGCACATCAAGTTCGGGAATGCAAAAATTAGATCAACCAACTAATGTTCCCATTCCCTCTACAGGAGTAATCTGTGACATTAAAGCGAAGCGGTCAAAGTCTCAAGACAATACAAGGAATGATAGGACCTTGCAAGCTAAAATGTGCATTGGAAGAGAGTAGAAGACCAATCTAGGAACTTTAAGCTTGAGTTGAATAAAACGAATCGTGTTGATTCAAGTATTAGCCTTAGGCGCATCTTGTAATTAATTCGAATTCGATACTATTTGCAAACCTTGTAATGATGTCGCTTGAATTCATTGCTAATCATGAATGTGGTGTGAATGCTTTGTCTAATGCTTTGTCAAATGCCCGATTAAAATTGTTAATGCTAATAATCGTGCAAATAAGGCAAAAGGCAAAAACGAAAGATTGTTAGAAAACAGTGGAAACCCACCGGAAGAACTTTTATAAAGATAGGTTATTATTGGATACCTTTTGGCCATAAGAATAATCAGTTTTGCTCTCAAATTGCTAAGATTATGCCTACTAGAAAATGGATGCCTCTGGTAGAACTATTCCCTTAAGAAGTGAACATACTTTGAATAGGTCAAATACAGACACCGACATTGCATCTATTCCCAATGATTCCATTGCTTCTACTTCTGATATGGATGTTTCTATTTTCGATGTGGGTGTTCCAATTACTGTTACTAACCAAGTGGAACCCATTCTTGCATGGGGATCCCAATCATCCAGTTATCCATTCTTGTCTATGTTCAACTGCAGATCGTTCAAATCGCTCGTGGTACCTGGACTCAGGCCGTTCCAAGCATATGACTGGAGACCGGTCGCGGCTCATGAACTTCGTGAGCAAATTCATCGAGACAGTTAGATTCGGTAATGATCATTTCGGTGCAATTATGGGTTATGGTGATTATGTTGTTGGTGATAGTGTTATCTCTAGAGTATACTATGTGGAAGGTCTTGGTCATAATCTGTTTTCTGTCGGTCAATTCGTGATTCGATCTAGAAGTAGCCTTGAGAAAACATACTTGTTTTGTTAGAGAACTTGATGGTAAGGAACTTTTAAGAGGAACTCGTGGTTCAAATCTTTACACCATCTCTATCGAAGATATGATGAAGTCTTCTCCAATTTGCTTGCTGTCAAAGGCTTCAAAACAAAGTCATGGTTATGGCATCGACGTCTCAATCACTTGAACTTCGGCACCATCAATGATCTCTCCCGAAAGGACTTAGTTGTAGGTTTACCTCGACTAAAGTATGAAAAGGATCATCTTTGTTCAGCATGTCAATTGGGAAAAAGCAAGAAGTATGCCCATAAACCCAAACCTACTAACTCTGTCATCGAAGTTCTTCATACAATTCATATGGATTTATGTGGACCAATGAGAGTGCAGAATATCTTTGGGAAGAAATATGTGTTAGTTATAGTTGATGATTACTCTAGATTCAACTGGGTCAAGTTCTTAAGGACAAAGGATGAAACTCCTGATATCATCATCAAACTCATCAAACAAGCAGTTCGACTTAACAAAACCGTCAGAATTATCCGGACGGACAATGGAACTGAGTTTGTTAACAAACAACTTAGTGAATTTATGAAAGCATTGGAATCAGCCATCAAAGAAGTGTTCCACGAACTCCTCAACTGAACGGTGTAGTTGAAAGCGAAATCGAACTCTTGTAGAAGCCGCTAGAACAATGCTGATTTACTCAAAAGTTCCAATGTTTCTCTGGCTGAAGCTATTGCCACTGCATGCTACACACAAAATCGTTCCCGATTCACTTGTTCATGGAAAGACACCATATGAACTTGTCCACAACAGAAAACCTAATCTCTCTTTCCTTCGTGTGTTTGGAGCATTGTGCTATCCAACTAATGAGGGTCAAGACTTAGGCAAACTTAGAGCTAAAGCCGACATTGGAGTATTTGTAGGGTATGCACCAAACAAAAAGGGATACCGAATCTACAACAAGAGAACCCGAAATATCATGGAAACAATTCATGTTACGTTTGATGAGTGACGGTCAAACGGCTCCTGAACAATTCAGTTCTGGACCCGCACTTCAAAACAGTCCAATTGGTTCATCCCTTGTTCCAAACTCTTCTCAAGAAACTCCATATGTACCTCCATCCGAAGATGATTTAAAGAAATTGTTTGATCCTATGTTTGATGAACTTTATGATCCAAGTACTAATGAGGTGTTGATCCCTACAAAAGAGGCTGCTCATATTCCAGTGAATGAAGTCAATCCCTCAGTCTCAATATCTTTAAGTTAAGAAGCACCTGCTGCGATCCTTGTCTCATCAACAAATCATCATTCTTCAAATGTACATCATGGAACTGTTTTCGGCATCAATGATGAAGTTAATCCCTTTGCTACTCCTGAAGATGCTCCATTTGAAAACATATTTGCTCCTGAATCATCATTAGAACCATCTTCTTCGGAGACATCAACTCGCTACTTCAGTCCCTCAACAACTACCACATGAACACCTCGAAAATGGACTCACGATCATCCATTAGACAACATCATTGGAAATCCCTCTCGTCCGGTATCCACACGGAAACAACTTGCAACCGATGCCTTATGGTGCTTCTTCAACTCCGTACTCTCTAAGATCGAACCAAAAGATGTTAAAACCGCCATGAATGAAGATAGCTGGTTCAATGCTATGCAAGATGAAATTCATGAGTTTGATCGACTAGATGTATGGGAATTAGTACCGCTCCAGATTGTGCTATGATTATTGCTCTAAAATGGATCTTCAAAGTGAAACTTGATGAGCATGGTGATGTGTTGAAGAACAAGGCTCGATTAGTTGCTAAAGGATACCGTCAAGAGGAGGGTATTGACTTTGAAGAATCTTTTGCTCCAGTTGCTCGAATCGATGCAATCAGAATCTTTTGGCTAATGTGCTAGTAAGAACATGGTAGTCTATCGATGGATGTGAAGACGGCATTTCTGAACGGAGACCTTAAAGAAGTCGTCTACGTCGGCCAACCCTGAAGGATTTGTAAATCAAGAGCATCCTACTCACGTTTATCGTTTGAAGAAGGCCCCTTACGGTTTAAAGCAAGCTCCAAGGGCATGGTATGATACACTGTCAAAGTTTCTTCTATCAACCGGATTTAGCAAAGGAGCAGTTGATCCAACATTGTTCACCAGGAAGTCCGGCAAACATTTAATTCATGTTCAAATTTATGTTGATGATATTATTTTTGCCTCGACCGACCCAATGGAATGTGATCGTTTTTCTAATGAAATGAGTTCAAAATTTCAAATGTCAATGATGGGACAAATGTCATTTTCTTGGGATTACAAATTTCACAAAGTCCCGGAGGCATTTTCATAAATCAATCTAAATATGCAACTGAGATCTTAAAGAAATTTGGATTTGATTCAAGTGACCTGTTGACACTCCCATGATTGATCGAACCAAACTAGATGAGGACCACTCAGGGATCATGATTGACCAAACAAAATATCGTAGTATGATTGGATCCTCGATGTACCTCACAGCTAGTAGACCAGACATCTTGTTCGCTGTTTGCATGTGTGCTAGATACCAGGCTAAGCCTACTAAAAGCACCTTGAAGCAGTTAAACGGGTCTTTCGGTATCTCCAAGGAACCATCAATATGGGTCTTTGGTACCCGAAGGACACCGGTATGTCACTAACAACCTATGCAGATGCTGATCATGCAGGGTGTCAAGATACTCGTCGAAGTACATCTGGAGGTGCTCAGTTTTTGGGTGATAAGCTTGTGAGCTGGTCTTCAAAGAAGCAAATGAGTACTTCTATTTCCTCTACAGAGGCTGAATACATAGCCATGTCATCTTGTTGTGCTCAAGTCTTATGGATGAGATCTCAATTATCTGACTATGGCTTTGTATTTAACAAAATCCCTCTGATCTTTGTGATAATAAAAGTGCTATTGCTCTCTCATGCAACAACGTTCAACACTCAAGAGCAAAGCATATCGACATTCGACATCATTTCATCAGGGAACAAGTGGAAAAAGGTGTGGTGGAACTCTATTTTATGAGGTCTGAATATCGTTAGCGACATCTTCACCAAAGCTCTTCCAAGAGAACGTTTTGAGTTTATTCTTCCACGTCTTGGCTTGAAAAGTCTTCAACCAGAAACACTCAAACGTCTTCCGGAGGAAGACGAGGAGTAAAGGTCTATCTTCATCTATCTCTTGTATATATCTATTCGAAAAACAAAATACAAAATTATAAAACCTTCAAAATCCATAAAAATCTGAAAAATTCAAAAACTCTTCAAAAATATTGTCAATTTGTCATTTTTCTCGGTTCGATCAATATCTACGGTCTTTGTGCTGTCATTCAAAGAATGACACGGGACTTTAGATGCTGTTCGAACTCTTAAAAAAAAAAAAATTGGGAGAAAAGAAAAACAATGGTTTATTGTCATTTCATGCAAGAACCCGCTTTTTCAAAAAAAGAACAGAGCCATACTTTATCATGTTTTCAAAATTCCATGCTCTGATTCTTTAAACATTTATCTGCTGAAAACTAACTGCTTTGAAAAATAACTCAGTCTCTATTTTTGATAATCATCTGGACTTATTTGTCAAAATATCAATCTCTCAATCAACAACCTATGTCATTGATTGAGGGGAGAATGATTTCAATTAAATTAAAAAGTTATTTGGCATTCAATTGTTTTCAAAAGATATTCATGCATGTTTTATCAATGGAGTTTAAAGTCTTAAAATCCGATCATTATCCGTTAAAACGCTTTCATAATCAAGTCACAATTCTCCTTAAAAGCTTTCAAAATCAATTTAAATCTATAAGAGATCACAAATCTCAAATGATTTGATAATTGTGATCGGGGAGAATGTGTGATTTAAATTGGATTTAAACTGATAATTCGGTAAATGGTTTTATAAGGATGTACAAGCTCTCCTTCCCACATGTGACAAACGATTTCAAATTTTCCATGCACATGTTGAGGGGAGCATCTATCTTAAACCTATGATTTGAAACGTGATAACTTATCTCAAGGTGCAGGTTCCCTCTAGTATGTGCAAAACTCTTTTCAAATCTCGAGGCACATATTGAGGGGAGCAAAATCATGAAAACCTCATCCTTCCCAAAATGCTTTATCTACTTGATTCGATTAGGGAAGTGATGTTGATATTTTTAGAAAATGGTAATCAAAGAAGTTAATTCTTTCTCTTGCCTCCGTGTGGAAAACTATTTCAAATACTTGATTCACATGTTGAGGGGAGTTCTTCTTCTAAAAATATCAAAACAATTCAGGTACAAAATGCTTTGATAAAATATCATAAGTATCTGGATTGATTTTCAAATGGTTTTCAATTGGTTCCTATGGCCGATGAACAATACCAAAAAGACCGACCAACTTTACATTATGTATGGTGATATAAGGACGATAAGGTTAGGTATGTGTTCCCATGATCCGCCAGAACCGGAGGGATCTACCCAGGGACTATCCACTAGTTAGTGTAGAGTTCTTAGGTATGATGATAAAAGGAGAAAAATGAGATATGGGAAGAGTGCGGACTAAGACTGAGCTAGTACTGGAATAAACCCAACAAGGTTCTAGCTATGAAGTCTCGGTAAGCACTGAAGGGGTTGAAGAATTAAAAAGAATTGAATGAGAAAAGGGTGAAAACAAATAGCCCTCCTATTATTCAACCTTAGGGCGTAAACCGGTTCAATTCATATGCTACTGATGGTAACATCGGTATTGAAGACAAGACGTCATGGACCCAAGGACGCACTGCACTTCAACTTTCCAAACCACTCAAGTTCCTCTTAAAAGGACTTGTTTCATTCTCACGGGAACCGACATTATCTATCGACTTTCTCTTAGAGATTGTTGATATTGAAGGAGGAGACCCTCTCCCTAGTCTCCGATATAGGATCCAAATATGCACAAATTGAGTCTAGTGCCACGAGATCATCAATAAATCTCATTAGGACACTTTCAATGAAGACTCTCTGTTTCACACAATGTGGAAAGAGAGATTATATCTTGAGTCCTACGCACTATCCTTGTGGTATTGCCGAACATCAGTGATGTGTTTACATATTCACTGTGAAGATGGAAAGCCTTCTGGAGCCAACATCTAACAAGCCCCTGGTAGGTGGCATGTGAGATCTATTATATAGATCAACCATGTGACAACTGAACAGAAACAATGGGGCGATTCAATCTTTTGAATCAATCCTGGTTCAGTTATGGATTGACGGATACCTTTGAAAAACCGGTCTTTGTGCTTTAAAACTCTTTTCATTAGCACGTCGACCGTGTACTAATTTTTCAAATCAAAAGGTGTTTTATGATTGATAATTGATTTTCATTAAAACCTTCGTTATATTGCAAAAACAATTTCTATTGAGCAATACACGATTGTTTTTCAATTATCTTTTCATCAATCGCTGGACGTAAATTACCTGGTTCACTCACTCCGTGTTGTCTTCTTTGAGACGTTCCGGTTTGAGAACAACTAGAGCAACTGCGAAACCCTGTCAAGGAAATTCTTCGAATTATACCTCGATCACAAAGTACTTGTATCGATCAACGGGAACCGTGGGCCGTGTACCTCAATTCATCGAAAGTGATCAAAGACACTTTCGCGCTTTATTGCTAACTGTCTTATGCGGTACACCCGATGTTTGCGTGATCGTAATGAAGCGGTCAATCCATAGCCGCATGCTCACCTAACACATTCATCTCAAAAGAAATCATGATTAGTGCATCAATGACTCTGATATTATCACTCCATGCTTCTCGCTACTGCCGCCAATATCATGAATCAACGAATGCTTCCGCTACTCTGATGAGAAGATATCATGATCCCGAATGTGAGCATGTCGGTCCGAAAGTCACAACATCACATAATACCAACACCACAATGGATGTATCAGAGATTTTCTATTAGCTGATGATCTCAAAAGCTGGCTTAAAATTATTATCACGTGGATCAGTAAAAGACCTCCACTTGGATTAACCAAACATGCAATGGGTAGAATCAATGACTACGAGCTTCGGAGCAAAGTAATACATCAAGAATGCAAGAACAATTGTTAATGTAATATCTGTTTTATATTCAATGTAATTTTAGTATATGTTTGAGGTGACCTCCCTTAGGGGGAGATTGTTAGGAATTAGAAATTCCAGGTATTGAAGAGTCGGTCACCTCAAGTATATGTAATCGTTAGAAAGCTCGTAGTCGTAGTTATTTTAAGCTAAGTAGTATTTAGTTAAGTAACACCGTGGAGGACGGACGGGTCTTTACCCACTGTATGCCTGATCCACAGCTCGTTGTGTGGCGTTTTATTGTAAGACTATAAATACTCTCTACCTTCCAAGGTAGAGAGTTGGAGCTCATAATAATATTTTCTTTCTCTCACTATAGTTCCCAACTCTCTTCCTTTCTCTCACTAGAACTCTCTCTCTCTAACATTCTTATACGCCTACTTTGATCATGGTTTAGAGTGTTTGTGAAATCCAATATCCTTCAGAGTAGATAAAACATTTTGAGGAAGGATGAGGTTTTCAAAAGTTTGCTTCCCCTCAATATGTGCCTCGAATTTTGAAAGAATTTTGCACATATTAGAGGGAACCTGCACTTAGAGACAATTCAGTCACGTTTCAATAATTTAAATCCAATTTAAATCACAAATTCTCCCCGATCACAATTATCAAATCATTTGAGATTTGTGATCTCTTAGAGATTTAAATTGATTTTGAAAGCTTTTAAGGAGAATTGTGACTTGATTATGAAAACGTTTTAACCGATAAGGATTGGATTTTGAGACTTTAAACTCCATTGATTAAACATGCATAATTATCTTTTGAAAACATAATAATAACCAAGGTCTGGAACCAATTGTGTAACCTTTTGTAAAATATTTAGAGTAGACCTTACTCATTTAAGTGCAAATTGTTTGAAAAGAACACTTTTTATTTAATTGAAAAATCATTCTCCCCTCAATCAATGACGAAAGTCGTTGATTGATGAATTGAGATTTTGACAGTTGATAAGTTCTTTTGATTTTCAAAAATAGAGTCCGAAGTGTTTTCAAAAAAATTGAGTTTTCATAAGATTACAAATATTTTTCAGAGGAATCTTTAGAAGGAAAAGTGTTTGAAATTAAACATTTGTCTTGTTGATGACAAACATTAGTTTTTAGAATCAGAGAATTAGGTTTGAAACATGAGATAAAGCATGGCTCTGTTCTTTCTTTGAAAAGCGGGTTACTGCCTGAAATTGACAATAAACCATTGTTTTACATTCTCCCAATTTTTTATTTTTTTAAACATTCGAACAACATCTAAAGTCCCGTGTCACTCTTTGACTGACAACACAAAGACCGTAGATATATATCGAATCAAGAAAGAAAAAAAATGACAATAATTTTTGAGAATTTTCGAGATTTTTTAGATTTTTATGGATTTTTGAAAGTTTTATATTTTTCTATTTGTTTTAGAAGGTTTTATAATTTTGTATTTTGCTTTTTGGATAAATATATACAAAGTATAGATGAAGGAAAGACCTTTACTCCTCGACTTCCTCCTGAAGACGTTTGAGTGTTTCTGGTTGAAGGCTTTTCAATCCAAGTTGTGGAAGAATAAACTCAAACGCTTCTGGAAGAGCTTGGTGAAGATGTCGCTAACTGGTATTCTGACTTCACAAAATAGAGTTCCACCACACCATTTTCCACTTTCTCCTTGATGAAATGATGTCGGATGTCAATATGCTTTGCTCTTGAGTGTTGCACGTTGTTGCATGACAGAGCAATAGCACTTTTATTATCACAGTACAGAGGTCTTTTGTTGAATTCAAAGCCATAGTCCGATAATTGGGATCTCATCCAAAGGATTTGAGCACAACAAGATGACATGGCTATGTATTCAGCCTCCGTAGAGGAAATAGAAGTACTCATTTGCTTCTTTGAAGACCAGCTCACAAGCTTATCACCCAAAACTGAAAGCACCTCCTGATGTACTTCGACGTGTATCTTGACATCCTGCATGATCAGCATCTGCATAGGCTGTTAGTGACATACCAAGATCCTTCGGGTACCATAGTCCCATATTGATGGTTCCTTGGAGACACCGAAAAGACCCGCTTTAACCGCTTCAAGGTGCTTTTAGTAGGCTTAGCTCGATATCTAGCACACATGCACACAAATGAACAAGATGTCTCGTCTGCTAGTGTGAGGTACATCGTGGATCCAATCATGCTACGATATTTCGTTTGATCTACCATGATCCCTGAGTGGTCCTCATCCAGCTTGGTTCGTTCAATCATGGGAGTGTCAAAGGTGTCACATGATACGAATCCAAATTTCTTTAAAATCTCATTTGCATATTTAGATTGATTTATAAAAATGCCTCCGGGACTTTGTGAAATTTCTAATCCCAAGAAAAATGACATTTGTCCCATCATTGACATTTGAAATTTGGAACCCATTTCATTTGAAAACGATCACATTTATTGGGGTCAGTCGAGGCAAAGATAATATCATCAACATATATTTGAATGTAAATTAAATGTTTGCCGACTCCGTGAACAATGTCGGATCAATCGCTCCTTTGCTAATCCAGTGGATAGAAGAAACTTTGACAGAGTATCATACCATGCTCTAGGAGCTTGCTTTAAACCGTAAAGGGCCTTTTCAAGCTTATAGACATGAGTAGGATGATCTGGATTCACAAAACCCTTCGGTCGACTGACGTAAACCACCTCTTTCAAATCACCGTTAAGAAAGGCTGTTTTCACATCCATCCGATATGACCATGTTTTACTAGCCGCATTAGCCAAGAAGATTCCGATAGCTTCGATATGAGCAATGGAGCAAATGATTCTTCAAAGTCAATACCCTCTTCTTGACGGTATCCTTTGGCAACCAATCGATCCTTGTTCTTTAAAACATCACCATGCTCATCAAGTTTCACTTTGAAGATCCATTTCAGAGCAATGATCATAGCACAATCTGGAGCAGGTACTAATTCCCATACATCAAGTCGATCAAACTCATGGATTTCTTCTTGCAAGGCATTGAACCAACAGTCTTCATTCATGGCGGTTTTAATGTCTTTTGCTTCGACCTTATAGAGTACGGAGTTGAAGAAGCACCATAAGGCATCGGTTGCAAGTTTTTTTCCGTGTGGATACTGGGCGAGAGGGGTTTCCAATGATGTTGTCCAATGGGTGATCATGTGTCCATTTTCTAAGGTGTTCATGTGGTTGTTGTTGTGGAACTGAAGTAGCAGAGTCGATGTCTCTTGATGAAGAAGGTTCTGATGATGATTCAGGAGAAAAGATATTTTCAAATGGAGCATCTTCGTGAGATGCAAAGGATTAACTTCATCATTGATGCCGGAAACAATTCCATGATGTACATTTGATGATTGATGATTTGTTGATGAGATAGAGTGATCAGCAGCAGGAGCTTCTTGACTTAATGAAATTGAGACCAAGGGTTGACTTCATTCACGGGATAGGAGCAGCCTCTGATGGAATTGTCATTTCATCAAGATTGGTTCATAGTGTTCATCAAACATTGGATTAAACAATTTCTTTAAATCATCTTCTGATGGAGGTACATATGGAGTTTTTGGAGATGAGTTTGGTACAAGTGATGAACCAATGGGACTGTTTTGAAGTGCGGGTCCAACCTGGATTGTCCAGAGCCATTTGACCGGGTCGATCATCGAACGTAACGTAAATTGTTTCCATGATGTTTCGGGTTCTCTTGTTGTAGATTCGGTAACCCTTCTTGTATGGTGCATAACCAACAAAAACTCCAATATCTGCCTTTGCTCTTAGTTTTCCTAAGTCTTGACCATCATTAGTTGGATAACACAATGCACCAAAAACACGAAGGAATGAGAGATTAGGTTTTCTGTTGTGGACAAGTTCATATGGAGTTTTTTCCATGAGCAAAGGTGAATTAGAGACCGATTTTGAGCGCAAAGATGCAAAGGGCAATGGCTTCAGCCCATAGAAACAGTGGAACCTTTGAGTAAATCAGCATTGTTATTGCGGCTTCCTGTTAGGTCACAAGGTTTACCACACAAGCTTATAAGAAAGATAGAGAGGCGATTGAACAAGATTCCAAACACACACACACGATAATATGGAACGGTTAGGCGTAGAGGTGAGTGAAAGAGAATAACTTGAACAACCAACCTTCAAATGAAGGTTTACAAGGGGTATTTATAGGAGGGAAGCTAGGGCAACACTCCTAGTTCCCTTCCTTTCCTTATTGGGCTAGGCCTAGGCTTATGGGCCTTTTACATAAGCCTAAGGCTAATAACAAACATAAAGGCCATAATAAGCTAACTATTACATATGAGTAACTAACACTTGAATAAGGTTTAGGAGTGATTCCAACAATCTCCCTCAAGTGTTATTACATATGAGTAACAAACACTCAAGTGTTGGTGATGAAAACGGTGAAGGCGTTGATGTAATAGTAGCTTTGACGTCTTTTGACATTCTTCTTTCTTGTGAGAAGAATTGCCTTGATTTAAACAATCTCCCCAGTGTAGAGAGATAGTTTACTTTGAACGGTTATGTTTTGACGTCATCTTTAACTTTGTTCTTTGATCATTGTTCTTTGTGGTGAAAGTAATAGTATGTTGTTGTTCGCATCAAGTTCCGCCTCAGTTCCGCTACAAAGTGTCTCCACGTCGTTCTTCAACATGCTCACACGCTCTTTGACGTTGGAATTCAGAGATCGATGGAGTTCTTTAAGTCTTTAACTTTGTAGATTCTCTGATTGACGAAGAATCATTCGACTGTTGTGTTGCTTTAGGATAGAACTTCCATTAGTGATGATGTTGGCGTGAGTAATGAGAAGAATTGCACGATCATTCCGCTCCCGAGCTTCCATAAGAAGAAAACATTTAAACGGTTAGTAATAAGCGGATTCCGGCACTTACAAGTTTGAACTTCGAGAGTGTTAACAAAATAGTGTGAAAACACAACTCTAATTCTTACAAAGGCCGCTCCTGAATCGGAGTCCCACAAGTGAGATAACACGATGTACCGAAGTACATCTATGATTTAGATGAGTCAGCCGAGGTACACCAAGCATCACCTCACGATCGTAGACCGCTTGAGACCACTAAGCGCAATCCACGGGAGTTGCCGTTTAAGCGACCGCCGTCGTTTGATGTTGACCCCGGCAGAGTTTCCATTCAATCACCGAGGATCACAAATGTGAACCTCTCATAAATGTTCTCGACAGATTGCTAAGATCTGTGAAGGACTCGATATGAACCACTGATAACCTTATTGTTGATCATCAAGTGATTAAATGTCAAGTGTACCTAAGAGATCTTTTGATGAATCTCGTGGCTCTAGACTCAATTGTGCATTTTGGTTTTCCTGAGCGGAGACTAGGGAGAGGGTCTCCTTCTTCAATACCATCAATCTCTAAGAGAAAGCCGATAGTTTACGTAGGGTTCCCCGTGAGAATGAAACAAGCTTCTGTTGAGAGAAACTTGAGTGGATAAGAAGGTTTAGTGCAAGCGTCACTGGGTCCATGACGACTTTTAATCTTCAATACCGGCGTCACTAAGTGACAACCAGTAGCATATGAATTGAACCTCGTGTCTTCCCTAAGTTGAATAATCTGGAGGGCTATTTCTTTTCACCCTTTTCTTTGCATTTCTTTTAATTCTTCAACTCCTTCTTTCTCCAATTCTCATTTTCTCCTTTTTATAATCATACCTAAGGACTTCTAAATACTAACTATTTGTGGTGTCCATGGGTAGATCCCTCCGCCTCGGATCATAGGACGGTTATTCCTAACCTTAGTCACCTTATAACTCCATGACTAACCTATGTTGCCATAAAACCACTGATGTGAAAAATCTCTCACAGTGTTTATGAATGAAAACATTTTAGTACCACTGTTGAGATGAGATTTTGCATAAATACTCTCCCTCCACATGTGCTTAAGAGTTTTAACGGTTAAAATGCACAATGAGGAAAGAGCGCGCACATTTTGAATTGATTCACTCAAGATAGACAATCCCCCGCGAGACACGTTACGTGGCATAGTTAAAGAGTTGCATTGTCCGCTTTTAGGTGACAACTAGCTCTAATAACTACCTTGAAGGTGTAGACAATCCTCGAAAGGTCGTCAAACCCGTCCGAGTTCATGTTTATCAAGAGTTTCTCGAATGGTACATTCTACTCAGACAAGTCCTTTGCGAGACACGCTTACATCACTAGCGAACTAGCTTGAAATTATTACCCGCCCAGACAAGTCTTTTCGAAGTTACTAACAGTTAAGCATCGTCAATTCGTTGGTTAAGTCTAAAGCACACAGATTCATTTGCATTTTACATAACATATTTCTTATCACTATTTTCTCCCCTCAAAATGGCATATTAAAGTGTTATTTTTGAAACGTTTGAGAATAAATATGACCATTTCAAGTGTTGCGGGAAGAATGACCACTGAGAACAATTTTGAACAAAGTTTTGAATCAAGTACTCCCCTCAACGAAAGTGATATAAACGGTTGAGGTTTTGAAAATCATAAGGGAAAGTACTTGTTCTTTTGAGCAAAACCTTGAAAAGTGAAAGGTTTGATAGGTTTTACTCAAAAGTAAGAAGCTTTCGCTCCTTATCTAAGGATTGTGGCAATCAAGCCGCACTACGTGGTCCTTTATTTACAAGTACGGGTTGTACATCGTAATGTGTGCACAAGCCATTGACATAATTAATCAAACATCCAAAATTATATGAAGGAAGCAATTCAAGGGGTACCAGGAAGTGCAGTGATGTTCCGTGAGTGTGCATGGCGTTGAAACCGTTATGTTAATCCCGGTCGACCACCGACATAACTCTCCAATCTTCTCGAATCGATCCCTTCAAACAACCGTTCATCAATCATTGTGATGATCCGTCTCACATCCCTCCTTTCCCGAGAATTCCGCTAGGAGACCCAATTTTCTGCGTATATCCTTCAACCTCAGATGCCAATCCATCCCTAACCAGCTTCAAAGTATGATCCCCGAACTTGTGGAGTTCGCTACACGCCATTAAGCAGTTTCTTTGAAGTTCACTACGGTAAACAACGCCGAAAGGTTTGCCGATGAGTGTATATTGAGATAGCTGGTTGATATCGGGAAGATCAAGCTTTGAGGAGTGAAGTTGACACGCCTCGATAAGATTCAACCACCGAGATCTTCTACACGCTCTTGATGACAATGCGCCTTATGAAGATGAGAAGTGACTTGATAAATTCGCTGTAATCTAGTTGAGAATTGTCTCATGCGACCCTGCACCTTGGCAAGGTACATGTCTTCGATGTCATTGAGAGACAAATTCTCAAAGTCAGCCTCAGAGAAAGCATAGTCCCGTTCATCTTGTCGCTTGACTACGATCTTCTTTAGGAATGTGTAGTCCCACTTAGACGAAAGGTCAACGTGTATGATGGCAACGATATCTTTAGAACTATACATAGCATGTTGAGACTTCAACCCTACAGCTTCTATAGTAGATTCTCGGCGCTCGCCTGATGAATCCCATACAATGCATCTCGGCCATATGCCTCCATCGTGTTGGAGAACAAGTGATTGGCACGTTCCTCAATGGCTATGCAGTTTGAGTAGACAGCTGATGGGAATGGAAGTGTCAACGATGTAGCATATTTTCTTGAATCATCGCCACTGTGTAGAAGAAAATCCAGTGTCTTTGTTGAAGAAATATCCGAAGGAAATCCTTGGTTCATTGCTTGTCCAAGTGTTGGTAGAGGTTTGGTCCAATCGGTGTAGTATGGAGGGTTGTCCCTTTGTGTGAAGTCAATGTTTGCTTCCCGGTTGAGCCAATCCATGTTGTTAGACATAGCTCGAGCAATGTTTTCAAGGTGATATTCAACCTCGAGGGCACTTTCAGAGCAGTCTTTTAGAAGTTGAAATGCTTCATTCTTGATTCGCTTCAACTCAGATTTCGCCATTTTCTTCACATGGAACTTTTCTTGCAAGATTATTGCATGCTCCAATGTAGAACCTTCGACCAGATCTTGACCTTCATCGTAGGAGTTTGATTGACAAGTGTAGAGAACCATTCAAAGTTCGGTTTTATCATCATCTAGCCATGATACGACTCCGCATCGAGTCGCCTTCTTCTTCTTTTAGAAGGCCTTGATGATGATTCTGGTTTCTTCACTTGTTTGGGAGAGGTGGGTTGTTGTAGGGGCTCAAGGACCTCTTCATCGCCACCACCCGTATACTCAAAGTGATCATCGGTTTCTCGAGTCGGGGTGGTAACTCGAATCGCCCCGAGGTTTATCAAGAGAAGAGCGAGGAGGAGATGTTTGTTGAACATGAGCCCGTTGTGGAGGAGGTTGCATCAAAGAAGATTCACCGCATCGCTTCGACGCTTAGGTGCGAGTCTTTATCCTTATCCTTGTCTTCATCGTCTCTAGGACGCTTAGACTTTTCAGCTTCAAATCTACAAGCTTCTTGAAGTTGGTAGTCCAAAGAATGCTTGAAACAACTTTCCTTCATCGAAGTAAATGTCCCAGATCGTGCAGACATTTGTGTGACAAGCTTGGCCACCAATTCATTATCCGAGAAAACAACCGGATCGGTTGGATTGATTGTGACGGTTAAGGGCGTTGATCGAATAGTTTGCTTGGCGATCCGCATGAGATTTGGATAAAGTTGTTTGGTGAACAACTCCTTTGTGACTTTAGGAACGTACTCTAGAAGGTACTTTTTCATGTAGCCTTCGATCATTTCGCTCAGCCTCTTGACGGTGATTTTTCATGAATTTCTGAACAAACTTCCTTTCTCCTTTTATCTTTTCATGCTCGTCATACATATGTCGTATGTGATCAAGAAAGAAATTTAGCTTTTGTTGAGCACGCTTTTCTTTCTCGACTTGTTTGACAGCTTTGGTAATCCGTTCATGAGCTTGAGAAATCCAAGATTTAGATGGTTTCTTCACGGATTTGGATGATGATTTGGTTGACTTCTTTGATGGTGGTGGCGAAGAGTGAGAAGACGAACTGATGAGGAGGGACATGAGGAGATTCGGGGTCCTTTGGGGTGCATAAGTATCCTCCTTGGAATGAGTTGGACTTCTGAGAAGAAGTCATCATAATCTTCTTCGCCATCATGTCCGATTTAGCCTTTTCTTCCGCTCGATCCTTAGCTTCTTCATCGCTTTTCTTTCTCAGCCTTATTCTTTTCTCGATTCCTCAATGTTAAGATCAGTAGACTCCTTCACAAGCGTTTGTTGTTGCACAAGAGTGGTGGCACCGGATCCCTTATCGGGTTGATTAACCGCATCGTGACTGGTGAAGAGTGGACAAAGACCACTGATCCTCCGACCACCCATTTGGTCTTTAGCAAATTCTTCAGATTTTTGAAGGTGTCTAACGATATTAAACTTCTTCCTGTATGATATATCCAGTTGCTCTTCTTCATGATCTGAGCTTTCATCATATGGTACAAGTACATGAGTCTTTCCTTTTCCTTTGTCACCGGTGGACTTGGAGGTTTGTCTGTGAAGGAGGTGTTACTGCATTCAGAGTAGGTAATCTCTTCATCGTGTCACCTTCAGAGCTTTCGCCCACAAGCTTTCTTTGCGGTTCGATGTGGGAATAGGTTCCTTTACGGAACAATCCTTTTACGAGGAGGATTCCTTTGGGAAGCTTTCTATAAAGATCAGTACTTGTAACACTTCCGCACTTCCTCTTCGGTTCTCCAGGTGTTCCGTAAGATTTTTCATCGAGATGACCAACTTTGCCTTGTCTAACCGCTTGATACCTTTTGTATGCTTTTGAGCTTTTCGACATCTTCGTTAGAAGGAAATCGCAACACAAAGACCTTGTTTCTTTGTAGACGATTCCTTGATTCTCGACCGATAGAATAGGTTCCACAACATATCGTGATTGTCGGGTTCATTTAGCCTCTTGGGAATATCAGGATGAAGTCCAAGTGCTCTCGGATCAACTTTAGTATATCCGATGTAGGGAATCTTTGAGCCAAGTTTGTTGAGAAATGACATCATGTCATCCCAAATCAGAGCTTCGATAGCGATGTGTTTCATGTTGACCAATGCCCAAAATATTTGCAGCTCCATGAGCTTAGGATGCTCATAGCCACCGCCACGCACCGTAAACACTTGGTGATGATCATGTAGAGAGTTCTCCATGGTTGAGGAATACTCTTAAGCTCTACGTGAGAATGCTTGGTGATTACTCCCGTAGCCTCGTCATAACCGATATTGATTAAGAATCGAGAGTGAGCTCTTCAAGAGTGTGGCATAAAGTTTGGTTGGTTCGACTGTGAATTAGAGAATGCCCTTAAGTCTCAGCAGTGTAATGGTGACTTGTTTGTGATTCAGAGTCACCGCCACAAAGACTTTCCTTGACCCTTTCCATAGTGTTCCGTAACTGTTGGATGTAGATCTCTGAACAGTTGCAGAGTGAGTGAGCATATTCTGATACGGATGAGTCCTCAGAATATCAATAGCAATTAAACAAGAAGATTCGAGCAAGTGAGGGTGTCAAAGTCAACACGGAGATTATTCTTTCCTATCTTCATTGGATAGCCATAAGGATAGATATCAGTAATGGAGAGAACTTCAGATGCATCCACATTCATTTGTTCACCATGTCTTGATCTCAAATAACATTAGCCAAAAGAACCAACATATCGAAAGACATAAGTGTTAGTCAACGTAAGGTCTTATTGTCTAGTTATTGAATGTACAGAGTCAATGATTGTTACGAGTCCTAAGTCACTTGTTTGTTCAATAGTCCAATGATGTCGTGAAATGTTTCGTGAGTTAGTTAACTTTAAGTTTTAAAGTTTATGTTATCACTTATTGTTCACAACATATCAAACGATAAGTTTATTAGTGACATTATTGGATTCGTGACGTTATGATTAGTTTATTTACAAGTTTGTACACGTAACAATTCATCATGAAGGTCAATCCAAGGTTAAGCGTAGTATTGGCAAAGTTAAGCGCAAAAGATTGACATATGCGTAGATCTAAAGCTTACGCGTAGGATCCTAACTTACGCGAAGAAATGTTACGTGAGGAAAAGGGTACCTTATGCGTAGAGCTTACGCGTAGGCGATATATATACCTTACGCGTAAGGCTTACTCGTAAGAGTAGACCTTATGCGTAGAGGTCACCGTTTACGCATATCCTTCACAGGATACGCGTAGTCCATTGTAGAACCTTACGCGAATAGTTATGCGTAGGATTAATCTTACGCGTAACATGACTACGCGTAGGGTAATCCTTATGCGTAGAGTTGCAATAACCTTGATTCTGAGAATTACGAGTAGCAAACCTGAAATAACATCATCATAAGATCAATATTAACACTAACACTCATTCTATATCAGATCATGGCATGACGGCTTATCAAACAATTATGAAAACCTTACGCCGTAAGTCAAAACCCTAATAGTTCATAGTTTACGCATAAGAATTTTAGCCATAGGATTTGCACCAAAGTGTTTCTGGGAGGTCTAAGAAGCATGCAGAGTATGTTTAACCAAGTTTTAACATCAAATAAGCCATGAATCAAAAAATTACCCAATTGTATGAACTAAACCCTAATTTTCAATTAATGATTCCTTAGTGTTTCGGGTGATTTGGTTTGAATATCATCAATTCAACTTGAAAGCAACCTCATATAACAATCTTTATTACCAAAAACGTTCTCATTTGAAAACACCCGAATTAACGCATAAACCCTAATTAATCAATTCGTGTTTCTTGGTATGTTTGAGGATGAAAATGTATCATTGATGTAATAAAAACATTTTGGACACTATCATTTAACCATAAACACACAATATGATCATGTGTTCATGCTTTACGCGAGAACACATAATCCCTTCTAGCTAAAATTTAACCGTTAGTTTGAAATAAAATTCAAAACCCATGCTTAGATTGTTGCAATGAAGGTATTAACACTTACAAATTGATGATCGAAAGCACGGATTTGTTAAACGATTATGGATCGTGGATGATATTTAGATGAAAGTAATAAATGTGAAAGGTTAAAGTTAGGTGGGAGGTGTTTTATTAAAAATAACTTTAACATTTTGACAGTTTTAGTCCCTCCACCTTTTCCATTTTTCAAACAAAGCCATTTAACTTCCATTTTGGTTACCAAACAAAGTTTTAGGAAAGAAACTTTGACGACACTCCCCCTTGACTCAAGAAAATAATGAAGGGTTATAAATTTAGTCCGAGGAGTGTCATTGTACCATAAAAGTTACCACCATTTGTTAAAAGAAACAACCGAGATAAGATAACATGCAAGTACACAGATGTTTTGAAACAGTGAAAGTTTATTTTCTCCCCCTCAACACTTGATCGGAAAAATATTGAATTTTGAAAGATTAAAGTGTTGATGGAAGAAATGTACTTGCCATGTTGAAAGAAAATAGATTAGAAGATATATATATATTTTTTTTTTTATTGTTTTATAATTTTGTATTTTGTTTTTGAAAAATTATTTACAAAAGAGAATTTGGTGTTTGATGTGTTTTAAGACTGCTTTTAGGAGGTCATCCAATTCCTCTTGAGTCAAACACCTCATACCAATCCGGTGGACCAACTCATTAAACCTAGTGGTAGGCAAGGCTTTGGTGAGAAGATCTGCCAATTGGTATTCTGCACTCCACAAAATATAATTCAACAAGCACTGCTCCACGTGATCCTTGATGAAATGATATCAAGATCGATGTGCTTTGATTTCGAAAGTGCGAACCGAAGTTGCACGAGATTGCAATGGCACCGATTGTCGCAGACATCGATTCTGTCAAATACGTAACCATAGTCTTTGAGTTGTGTTCTCATCCATATGACTTGAGCACAACATGCGGACATGGCTACATATTCTGCTTCGGTTGAGGACAACGATGTACAATCCTGCTTCTTCGATTGCCATGACACCGCTTATCACCAAGAAATTGTAAAGCTCCCGGAAGTGCTTTTCCGTGAGTCTAAGCATCCCGCGGGTCGGCCCAAAAGCGATTAGTTCAAAACCATAATCCTTCGGATACCAGATCCCCAAGTTAATGGTTCCCTTGATGTATCGGAGGATTCTTTTAGGCTCAGAGAGGTGGGTTTCAGCTTGGTCGCGACCGATAACGGAGCATAGATAAACGGCAAAGACAATATCAGTCTCGCTAGTCGTTAGATACATGAGAGACCCAATAATACTACGGTATTTTGTAGGGTCCACCAATTTCCCATGTAAATCAGCGCCTAGCTTCTTGGTATGAGCCATTGGTGTGGCATAGGTGTCACTGTGTTTTCATTCCAAATTTGTTTAACAATTCAAGGGCATATTTGGACTGACTCAAGAAAATACCACGGGTGATTGATGAACTTGCAGTCCGAGAAAGAATGTAAGTTCACCCATCATGGACATTTCAAAATTTTTCTTCATTAGTTTTGCAAAAGCGATTGAAAACTTTTTATGTGTAGACCCAAAAATGATGTCATCCACGTAAATTTGAACAATTAAGATATGTTCCCCGTGATATTGTATAAAAAGAGTTGGGTCAACCGAACCTTTGGTGAAATTATTAGCAATGAGGAAGGATGATAGCTTATCGTACCATGCCCGAGGAGCTTGTTTGAGACCATACAGAGCTTTGTTTAGTTTGTAGATGTGATTCGGGAACTCAGGATCAACGAATCCATCTGGTTGGCTGACTTATTTCTGATAACATTTCCTTCAAAGATCCAATTTGTTTTTCCAAATCCATTTTAGACCAATGACGAGACTCCTCGCTGGTCTTTCAACCAGCTCCCATACTTCAAGACGCTTGAATTGGTTGAGTTCTTCTTGCATGGATTCAATCCAGTTGTCTTTTGTCATTGCGCCTTTGATGTTCTTAGGTTCAGATTGGCATGCGTGAGTGCATAAATGCAATGTTCACCGTCTGTGTGAAGACGCTTGTCTCGTAACGACCGTTGATTCGGGTTGCCAATAATGTTTTCCAGAGGATGGTCTTTCGTCCATCTATGTGTGGAGGGTTGATGTTGGAATACATTGTGCAGATTCTGAGGATTCAAATGGTTTGTGGAAGATTCCGCGACATCCGTGCGCAGCTCTCATTAGCAAACGGGTTGAAGAACGATTTGGATCAAAATCGCAGTGGGGGTACTTCATTCGTAATATCATCGCCAGCTTCATCATTGTTGGAAGCGGTTTGTTCAACTGCTGTGGTGGAGTCAACGGTGTAGGTGCATCCGCAATGTAGTTGTTGTAGCGTGTATCGTAAAAGAGTATTATCGTGTTGAGCAAATGAAACAATGGATACACCGAGCACGCTCATCAATATCGCCACCGAACGGAGCAAATAACCTTTCCATTTGTTGACGAGTAAGTCGGGGCTTTGTTCACCGATGATGGGGTTTGGGGAAGTTTAAGCGGTTGTGACCGGTTCTAAGTCAGTTATACTCGTAAGCCATTTCCGTAAGTTCATCGAAATGAGCATGAATCGCTTCCATCACCGCTTTGTACGACGATTCCAGATTCGAAACCTTTGAATTATCACAAGATCCCATAAAGACTCCAATGTCAGCTTTGGCTTTGAGCTTTCCAAAGTCATCACGATCATTATTCCGATAGCAAAGAGATCCAAATACATGAAAGTGTTTTAGATTCGGTTTTCTGTTATGGACAAGCTCGAAAGGTGTTTTGTTGTGGCGTTTTGTAATCATAGACCGGTTGTGAGTATAGCATGCAAGAGATACGCCTTGCCCATAAGTAATCTGAAGTTTAGCATTGATTAACATTGTTCTTGCAGCTTCCACTAACGTTCGGTTTCGTCTTTCAACAACTCCGCTTTGTTCCGTGTACGTGCAATAGATGTCCGATGTCAATTCCCACTTTCTCATAGAATTCACGAAGAGTTTGATTAACAAATTCAGTGCCTTTATCTGTTTTGACTAGTCGAACGGTGTTTCGTGAGTGAACTTGTATTTTCGTGAGAAAGGTGATGATCATTTGTGGAGCTTGATCTTTGCTTCCAAGAAAGTAGACCCAAGTCCAGCGTGAATAGTCATCAACAATTACTAAGATGTAGCGTTTGCCATTGATCGCTTGCACGCGCATCGGGCCACACAAATCCATGTGAAGAAGATGAAGCACATGCTGAGAGTCGTGTTCCACCTTTGAAGGAAAATGAGCACGAGTGCTTTTGCCTTGTTCACAAGCCGAGCAAAGGTGATCTTTAGAATACCGAAACCGTGGAGTCCTTCAACTAGTTTGTGTCGAGCAAGGTTGGTGATGGTTTGAAAGTTTAGATGTGAGAGACGACGGTGCCGTAGCCAGGATTTTGTTGATGTTGCCTTTGAAAGTAAACATATGGGAGATGAAGCAACCATGTCTTTCATAGAGATAGTGTAGGGAATAGAATTACGCGATCCGCATATAAGGTCATTTCCTTGTAGATCACTTAATGAAACAAGTTTTCTCCCTGAAAGCAACCTCCAAATCTCCATCACAAAACCGACCTATCGAAAACAGATTATGACCGAGGCCTTCCACATAGTAAACCCCGCTAATTTCGATGTTCCCATTGACATAGTCTCCGTAGCCCATGATAGCTGCGAAGTGATCATTCCCTAACCCGACAAGTGCCAATGAACTTTGCAATAAAGTTTGATAACACTTTAAGATTGCCTGTCATGTGTCGGGAACATCCGCTATCAACAATCCAGAGAATGATATGTGTCACCTGCATTACACAATACGACAGATGGAATAGAAGTAGATGTGGAACCCGAAATGTTAGAGGGTTCCGTAGCACTTATAGTAGATATACACACATCAATAGCTTTAGGTATCCACTTAAATCCTAGTGTGTTATATATCCATTTCTGCCATCTATAACTACTCTTTGCTTTAGTCTTAGTGAATGCACTAGGTGGTACTACAGTCCTAGGAGGTGACACGAGCTACAGGGACAAAGAATGCGCTTCTTAGAATCTAAAGATGGCGGTCTACCAAGCAATGCACTTAGAAAGATTAGTGGGCCTAGAGGTATTCCCGTTCTTAGGATTCCTTAAACGAGAGATGATAGCTTTAGCAACACATTTATCATGGCAATCAGAATTCATACTTTTAAATATCACAAGGTGCATCGACCAATATCAAAAGTACTTAACGGTTTAGCATTCGTTACATCACTATTTCTATTACATTTGTCCGACGCAATATCTATAGTGGAGGCAACGTGAGTCTTATTCATAGTCCTAGGGTGTTCTTCTACTTTAGCATTCTTGATTGATCTTTTCTTAGGTCGCAACTTCCTATTCTTCGATTGAGTGCTCTTAGGCCGTGAAGTGCGGACGTTTGGAAAAGGCTCAACTATTCTCGCTTCAAGAGAAGGAAGCACGTTAGCTACTTGTGATTTGGGAGTAGAGATTCTAGGTTCATGAGTACTAAGTGTTACTGGGCTAATCTCTTAATGATGGTTGGCGGAAGTTGTTCATACTTTCCTAACATTTCTCTTAACTTGATGATAGTGTGAATCAGATCTTGATTTTCAGACCGAACATTTCCAGAAAATGCATAACTTCTTTAGTGTGTGCAAGATAATGATCAAGTTCATTTGATGCTTCATCACGAGTCTTTTGAGTAAATCAAATATGACACCATATTCCTTTTTAACTTTTAAAAGTTCTTGTTCATATTTTGAGATTTGACACTTAAAAGACACGCTTTGATCATCCAGTTGCTCAATTTTAGGATCAGAAGGTTTTGCACGCGAATCGCGATTTTGTGTTGAAAAGCAAGTTGTTGATCGTGAATATCTTTTTGACACCAATTAAGACGACGAATTGCATTTGAAAGTTCGCTTGACAATCGTTTGTTTTCAACTTTTAAGGACTCGACCAAGCACATTATCGGTGTTCTCAACATTTACCACGTAATCAACAAGATCGCAGAGATATAATCAAATGCATATGACAAAGAATTCAATAGCACAACATTATGGACATCAAAGACATATGACATCTTCCAAGAGTCGATCAACATCTTTTCTCAACAGTTTCTTTTACGTTTAGTGTTAGAAATAGATGTTTCGCTTTCTCAAAACGCTTCATCACCCAAGTTCCTTATGAAAATCCTTTTCCCAAGCAATTGCACAACTTTTCAAGTTTTTAACATTAGGTAAAAGATTTTTCTCAAAAATGTCTCTTTGTTCTCGCCAGAGGCATTGAAAATGTTCAACTTTGATTTCGAACGATATTCTATCTCATGTTGTAAAATTTTGAGGTCAGCCATGAAAATGTCAAAATATCTAAGAATTTTGCGATTTTCATGTTTTGAGTTTACTTCACTAATGGAAGGTAAAGGACCATAAGTTTGTGCATAATCTGGTTGGGGATTAACATTAGAAGACTCGGGTGTTTTGATGATAACCCTTGGTGTGACGAAAGTGACCGCTCTTTTATAATTAAAAGGTTTGTTGTAAACAACATTTTTTAATTTTGATCGACTCTCGCCTTCTGCATCTAATTCCTCTTGACGATGATATTCAACAACATTCATAATGTAATTATCAACTTTATATTCTCGTGACCGGAAACTTCGTGGATTTGGTTTGAATGCTTTTGTTGAAAGCTTAGGTTTGTAATCCGCAAGATTCGGTCCATATCCATTTGGATTGGGTTTTAAAGTAAACTTTTCAATGGCTGTGACCGACTCGCCATGTTTGTAAACAACAGCTTTAAACTCTTTAAGTTTGTTTTGCAAGCCGATGATTTCTTCAAGATGATCATCTATTCGCTTCGTTGAATGCTTTTTGTATGCAGAGAACTGTTTTTGACAAGTTAACAACTCAAATTTAGCTTTTGATTTTCCAAGGTGAGAGCGTTAATTTGCTTTTTATGTTCATGTTTCAGCTTGTTCTATTTCGCATAACAAAGCATTCTTCAAAGCGGCTAGATCACGCATCTGTCTTTCTAAATATTTTTCATTTTGATAAGATTTGGCAAAGGCTGCTTCAAAACCGCTTTCACGTTTTTCTTGAGTTTTGAAAAAGTTGAGTTGCTTTTGTAAACATTCAAAATCCTTGGTTAACAGTGCATTTTTGCATTTCAAGTCCCGATTAATGGCATGACATTTTTCCACTATGGTTTGTTGGTCTTGTATTAAACGAGCAAAATCTGGATGAGGCAAAGTTCGGCGTGTTCAACGTGAGTCTCAACATGATCATTACCGAGATCCTCAAGTATAACCACGGAGTCAATTTGATTATCAAGGGAAACCGTTGGTCATCTTGATCGTCAAATATAACTACGGGTCTAGTTGAAAATCGTCGGAATGAGATGTGGATGACTCATTTTGAACATTCCGAGCCTTGCCGGATGCTGATGTTGGCGGAGATATGAGATCAGAGATAAATATGGTTTGTTCGGTACTGAGACAAGCCATCGCTGTCATACACTTGGGCCTGTGTCACTCATGTGTAACTCATGCATATTAGCCATCAACATAACAACTGCATTGGCCCGCAAGTCCTCCATATCATCATCCGAGTCGCAAGATTTGCCATAAAGCTCGTTCTTTGTCCGTGAGAGTTCCACCGCCTTCATCCTTAAGAGCCAAAAGAAGAGCCTCTTTGAAATAAGCACTGCCCTTAGTCCTTGGCTTTGGGCATGCATTAGCCAATTGTCCCTTCTCATTGCGGCTTGTAGCATCGAAGACCATTCAACCCATGCGAGCATTTCCTGCTCCACCACTTGAGCTCATTGTTATTCCTACCCACAAAGATTAAACCCTTGACCACCGCCCATCCGACGACCATAACCACGATTCTCAACTTCAACTCGCCCATTGTTCACAAATGCCTTGATTCCTTGTATTAGATGAGGAACTAATACGGTTGTTGGATTTGTTGGTATAACGGCTAAAGGCATTAGCAATCATAGCAAATCCTTGTTGCAATGCTTCCAACGGATCGGATTCCTCATTATGAAGTGCTTGATCATTGTTGTTGTAAGGAACCAATTGATTTTGTTGAGGTTGATGTGATTGATCGTTTGGTGGGTTTGAAGCTTGGTTGAGTTTGGTTGAGGAGAATAATTTTGTTGAGCATATAAGGCAAGTTGTTGATTTTCCGGATGTGTGGGTGGAGCAATTTGAGCACGGAGAATCCTTTCCCTATCAACTTCCTTTTCATGAGGCTTCAAGTAATCGTACAACAATCCGTAGGTAGACTGATGCATGTTTTAGCTTGACGGAGAAAAATGACATACTTCTCCCATTCAGGACCAAGACTACTTAGGAACTTAGTATTCACCGCAATTCTTGGCATGTGGATGTTGTGTTTATCCAAATCATTGATGATGTCCGAAAAACGATGATGATAGGACTCTAGTGTCTCTCCGTGTTCAATCATGAAGTGTTCATAAGCCAAGTAAATTTTGGATTCCAAATCTTCCCGATTGAGTACAGACCCTTCCATAAGAAGATCTAATATGATCCCACATTTTCTTTTGCAGTCTTTTGAGCATCAACACTACGAAGAATTAGGTTTGGTAATCCTAAGAGGATATATTCCATTGCAAGCTCATCTCCTTCATAGTGTAGAAGTTCTTGAGGATTCAAGTCTGCAATAAAGAGCAATGTTCGTTTGTTCATCTCTTGGTGGAATGGCATTTGGATCTCCTGGTACAATGACAGTAGGCATCTCAAAGGACCTTCCAAGATAACCTTCTTTAAGAACTTTCCATGTGGCTTCTTTAGATCACAAAATCTAAAGAACCTTATCACCCATTGATCGTAGTTTCCTGGAGTGAGCATTGGAGGTCTATCAAGTGATCCGACCTCATGAATTGATTGTTGGTTGCTTAAAGTTTCAAACATCTTTGCAAACCAAGTGGGTTCCTTCATAGTGATCCTTGATGGATGTTGATTAAAGTCATTTGTGTACGGTTGAGCTTGAAGACTTTGTGGTGGTTGAACCATTTGAGGTTGTGGATTTGTAGCAAGTTGTGGAGTATGTTGTTGATTAAATTGTTGTTGATAAATTGCTTGTTGTTGATTCCATTGTTGATGTTGTGGAGTTAGTTGTTGTTGGCGTTGAGGATGAGGATAAGTGTAAGGGAAATAGTTAGAGTATGGTGGTTGTGACATGTTGATAAACTTGTGTTGGTAAAATGGATCTTTGTAGTCGAATGAACCTTTGTTGATGAAGTATCCTTAGGCGTAGAAATAACAAGAACCAAGTAGCACTTATGCGTAAAAACACCAAAAGTTACGCGTAACAATAAGGAGTTACGCGTAGGTTTTAGCTTATGCGTGAAAAAGGCTAAAGTTATGCGTAGACAACAAAGTTAGCGAGAAACTTAGGCTTAGGATTTAGCTTATGCGTAAGACAAGGCTTAGGCGTAAGAAAATCTTAGACGTAAGATTTCTACGCGTAAGTTGATGCTTATGCGTAATTTTAGGTTTTATCCCAAATGATCTTTACACTATCACAAAGGCAAAAGATATCCAAAGTCGACGTATTTTCAGACTTATCCAAGTAAGAAAACACGGAATAAACCACTAAAATGAAGATCAAACCAAGGATAATCTTACGCATAATTTTAGGGTTTCAATACGCGTAGGATTACTCGTAATTTTGATTTTGCCCAAAGATGTTTCTAAACCAGTTTTGTGTGATGAAATAGCTTCAATAACACCAAAATAACACAAAAGTGTGAAGCTTGATGATCCAAAGCACTCAAAACAGCTTATGTGAGAATGACACCCACCTAATAAAAACTAGTTCAAAAACAATGATCCACGGATAAAGTTTGAAACTTTTTGCCAAAAACAAGTATTTTAACACCTTAAAACGTTGAAAGTACAAGAATCTTGGATTAAAAAGTGTAAAAACAAGTTTTGAAGCGTACCAAAGATCACGTTATCTTTACGCGTATAACCAAAACCAAAAAACTTCAAAACAAAAGTGTGCACCCAACTATTTGGCGATTGATACCACTATTAGGTCACAAGGTTTACCACACAAGCTTATAAGAAAGATAGAGAGGCGATTGAACAAGATTCCAAACACACACACATGATAATATGGAACGGTTAGGTGTAGAGGTGAGTGAAAGAGAATAACTTGAACAACCAACCTTCAAATGAAGGTTTACAAGGGGTATTTATAGGAGGGAAGCTAGGGCAACACTCCTAGTTCCCTTCCTTTCCTTATTGGGATAGGCCTAGGCTTATGGGCCTTCTACATAAGCCTAAGGCTAATAACAAACATAAAGGCCATAATAAGCTAACTATTACATATGAGTAACTAACACTTGAATAAGGTTTAGGAGTGATTCCAACACTTCCACAAGAGTTCGATTTCGTCTTTCTACTACACTATTCTGTTGAGGAGTTCGTGGAACACTTCTTTGATGACTGATTCCAACACTTTCATAAAACTCACTAAGTTTTTTATTAAGAAACTCAGTTCCATTATGCATTGGATGATTCTGGTTTTGTTAAGTCGAACGTAGCGATTGTTTGATAAATTTGATGATGATATCGGAGTTTCATCCTTTGTCCTTAGGAACTTAACCCAGGTGAATCGAGAGTAATCATCAACCACAACTAACACGTATTTCTTCCCATAGATATTCTGCACTCTCATGGGTCCACATAAGTCCATGTGAATTGTATGAAGTACTTTTGTAACAGAGTTTGTAGGTTTAGGTTTGTGGGCATACTTCTTGCTTTTTCCCAATTGGCATGCTGAACAAAGATGATCCTTTTCATACTTTAGTCTAGGTAATCCTACAACTAAGTCCTTTCTGGAGAGATCATTGATGGTGCCGAAGTTCAAGTGATTGAGACGACAATGCCATAACCATGAATTTGTTTTAGAAGCCTTTTGACAAGCAGATTCGAAAATACTTCATCATGTCTTCGATAGAGATGGTGTATAGGTTAGAACCACGAGTACCTCTTAATAATTCCACACCGTCAAGTTCTCTAACGAAGCAAGTATGTTTTCTAAAGGACACCTCTAGATCGGAATCACAGAATTGACCAACAGAAATAAATTATGACCAAGACCATCCACATAATATACCCTGGAGATTACACGTTTGCCTACTACATAGTCACCATAACCCATAATTGCTCCAAAATGGTCGTTCCCGAATCTAACAGTACCGATAAATTTACTCACGAAGTTCATAAGCCACGACGGTCACATCATATGCTTGGAATGTACTGAGTCCAGTACCATGAAGCGATTTGAACGATCTGCAGTTGAACACGCACAAGAATGGATCATCTGGATAATTAGGATCCCCATGCAAGAATGGGTTCCACTTGGTTACTAACAAGGATTGGAACACCCACATCAGAAATAGAAACATCCATATCAGAAATAGAAGCAATGGAATCATTATGAATAGATGCAATACTAGTGTCCGTATTTGACCTATTCAAAGTATGTTCACTTCTTAAGGGAATAGTTCTACCATTAGGCATCCATTTTCTAGTGGGCATTGTCGATTAATCTTATGGCCAACGGTATCCATTGATAACCTATCTTAATAAATGTTCTTCTGTGGGTTTCCAACGTTTTCTAACTTTCTTTCGTTTTTGCCTTCTAGCCTTCTTAGCATGATTTTTTTCATTATTAATTTCAACTGGGCATTTGACAACATTAGACAAATCATTCATACCACATTCAAGATTAGTAACAAAAACCACGCAATCATCATTACATGTTTTGCCAAAAGTAGAAGAATTCGCATTAATTACTGATGCGCTTTAAAGCTAACACTAGAATCAACACGGTTCGTTTTATTCAAATTCTCCCTACGGTGATCTTCTACTTTCTTCCAATGCACATTCTTAGCTTGCGAGGTCCTATCATTCCTTGTGTTATCTTGAGACTTTGACACGCTTTCGCTTTAATGTCACCGATTACTCTGTAGAGGGAATGGGAACATTAGTTGGTTTTGCTACTTTTTGCCTTTCTTGTTTTGATATCTTTGGGATGTGAACTATTTGAAGGCGCATCTTGAAGTTCACTTTCTTAACACTAGAGGTCTTTGGGATCTGAACTGCTTGAAGGCATACTAAGGTTCACATTCATAACATTTGGCATTAAATGAGTTGCATACTTGGCACTAGGCATGGAACAAGGTATCAAGGGATTGACTTGTTCACCTAAGGTTTTAGGGTATATTGTAATTAGGCATTCTAGAAGTTCTTGAGATCATTTGGCATATAAGCATGCATGGCCAATTGCATTATCATGTGGTTTCTCTAACTTATCCTCTTCTACAATCTCACGGAGACATTCTAGGCTGTCCTTAAGGTATAAGAAATATGTTTGAATAGCAAGTTTGTTATTCCTAAGATGAGGAGGAACATATTTCACACACAAAGCATATTTATTACAGACATGCACATTTGAAGCACCATTCTCTCCATTGGTCATTGGCATTTTCCCTCTTACCTGACTCTTCAGATTCTCAATCTCTTTTTGCAACGAAGTTATTTTTTCATTATTTTTGTTACGAGTGACTTTTATTGACTCAAATAACTCATTGAAATGACGTTTAACCTTTTCATTTTCTTCTAGAAAACTCTAATTTTCCTTTTGTAAAGTATTAACCAAATTTTGAAGATGAAAATTTTGAGAATTCCGAGAATCTAAAGGAGGAGGCATTTGGGAGCCAGTCACATTATTGTTTTCACCCTTTAACTGAGAAATTTGGGCTTTCAACTTTTTGACCGTGTTACAGTGAGCTTGAATCTGTTCATCACGTTTGTTTAATTCAAAAACTGCATCAAACTTTGGAACATCCGTGGATGTCTTGATGTTTGAGGTTTTAACATTTTCTTTGAGATGTTGATATTTAAGTTGTAAATCAAAATGTTCAACTTCTAGTTTAGAAAAATGTTTTACCAAAGTATCGTGATCATCCTGATCAATTTTCTCATTAAGTTTCGAATTAATCTTTTCAAGCTTAATGACATGATCATGGGAGACTTTCGAGCAAATGATAATTCAAGAAATTGAGAAGCATTAATGGAGCAATTAGTAAAGATGTAAAACACATCTTGAGCAATACATTCAGAAATAAGATTCTCATTCAAGGTATGCAAGTTCTTCCTCTCAATCTCATTATATTTTAATGCACGCTCATAGTCACTAACCTCAACTATCATTGCATCAAATTCCTTTTCCATTCCTTTTATATCTGAATCTATCCCCTTTTTAAGTCTCTCAAATTGATATTTTAGTTGTTTAAGGAAAGGCATGACCTCAGTTAGATAGCATTCTTTTGTTTGCTCAAAACCCCTTTCCCCTTCAGTTATCCCAGTGGGTGTAATCCTTTTCTTGCAAGTTTTCTCAAAATCAACAAATAGTTGAAGAATAACATATTGGCTAATTAAGGTCTTAGTCTTAGTGGCAATAGTTCTAGGAACTAAATGCATTGGTGTATTTGGAGGATACACAGTCGCTGCAGGCATTTTTCTAAGGGGAGGGTTTGTTTCAACAAGATTTTCAGCTTTTTGCTTATCTAAGTCCCTTTTCTAGAAAACTTGTCCAGGTGTTAACAACGTTTGAGGCTTAAATTTGTTTAAGGAGATCCAGTTTTCCTTCTTGTAATCATGGGGTTTGATCGTGATGTTATTCTTTTGCATTCAGGATCTTCTAGCTTCTTATTCATTTGCACCCTAGATGCATCATCTAATTTTCTATCTCCCTCAGTGCACTCAACGCAACTAGGTTTCTGTCTAGGTTTAAGAATCTCATTGCCATCATAGATTACATTTTGAGTCGCCTTTGCTATCTTATCGCAGTACTCGAGGATTAGGTTTATCTATAATGGGAACACTATGCTTATCGCTTAGAACTCTATGCTTAGTGACCATGTGAGCAGTCTGAATGGTATTCCCTTGTGCATACAACTTATTTTCAAGATTGTTCTTCAAAGTTTTTAGATTAGAAAAATCATTCAAAAGTTTTGATTCCTTAGCATGAAATTCTTGCTTAAGCACTTTAACATTTTCTTGAAGTTCTTGTTTTTGCTTAGCGGTTTTAGAAAGCTTTTCTTGTAAGGAGTTTAACTCTTGTTTTAACACTTCTTCTATGAAATTACTTTTTCTAATAATTTTACGCATTTGGTTATCCAACTTCGCTCACGAGTAGTTAGCTCAAACTTAGCACGTTGTTCATAAATGGCAACTTGTTCTTTATAGGCGTTCAGTTCAGAGATAAGAATCATCGAGGGCACATGCGGTTTATTCATCAAAAACATAGTCATCGTTGATTGCAGAAGATGCATCACTTGGTACGACCACACTTTCACTTTGTTTCACATATTGATCATATGGGACAACATTGATATTACCCATATTTTCAATATTTGACTCAATAGTTTCAGTTGATAGTACTTTGTCATGCATCTTTTGCACATCAGCATCATCGTATAGTTTTAATACCTCAGAAATGATTTTGTCTTTGGATGGGCCAGCTTGTGGCGATGAAGAGACTTTAGGAGAGACCATTGGAGAAATGCTAGCCATGAAAATGGTTTGTGTAGTAGGTTCATCCTCAACTTCAGAGTCATATGCATCACAATCAGTACTTGAAAGGCATTGATGATTATGGCCTATCTCCTGAATTGGCCGCTCATCCACATCATCGCATCATACGTCTTGGCATTTCCTCAGAAGAAACAACAACTCTTCTTCATCCAAAGCGCACCATTATCCCCGAGCTTGAACAAGCAACATCTTATCCTGAAGTACTCTGCGTGCAGGGGCGTTTTGGCGATGTCGCGCCTTACAATGTGTCCCTCACCACCACAGTTGTAGCACTTGATCGGCTTTGCTTGTTGTCACACCCCCAAATTACCTGTTTTGCAGCGGAATGGAATTCCTGGGGATTGATTGTCATAACATCACAATCACATTATATTGAAGCGACCTAAAGTGTCGTTTTGAAAATATCGTTTGATTCAAGAAATAATCGAGTTTACAAAACATAGGTCCCAATAGATTTCCAAGATACCAAAATAAGTTTGTTACAATCAAACGATAGTTAAGTAAAAAAAAATGTAGGTGAGACGCGTCGACACCCGGACTCTATGATAAGTCCACATGCATGCCATGAAGTGAATGCCTTAGATACCGAGATAAAACATGCTAAAAGTGTCAACACAATGGTTGAGTGAGTTCATAGAGTTTGGTTAACAAGTAAGGCTTTTAAAGAGCGCTCATGCAACAAAGGCAAAGTTTTGGTCATTTAGAATAGTCCACAAAAGCAATGGCATTGCAAATCCACTCGAGCCCAAGTTCGCCCATACAAAACTTGCAACCTGTGTGTTCACAACCCATTGCCAAAATATGTCTAGTTTATGTTCAAGCACACGAGGTTAAATGAGTTCTCAAAGCAAAGGCATTGTAAATCCACTCAGTTCCAAGTCCGCCCATACAAAACTTGCAACCTGTGTGTTCACAACCCATTGCACAAAATATAGTGTGTCTAATAGTCGAGTATAAGTGGTCATAATAATTCACAAAATTGCACTACGAATATAATAATTCGTGGATGCTCGATGAAACCAAATTATCTTTGGGTGCCACTACCCAAAGTTATACTGGGTGCCCTTCCCAAAGATATCTTGGGTGCCTCTTCCCAAAGATATCTGGGTGCCTCTTCCCAAAGATATCTTTGGTGCCTCTTCCCAAAGATATCTTGGGTGCCTCTTCCCAAAGATATACTCAGAACATAGGAGACTTTATAGTGATGCTTCGAACATAGGAGACTTTATAGTGATGCTCCGAACAAAGGAGACTTTATAGTGATGCTTCGAACATAGGAGACTTTATAGTGATGCTCCGAACATAGGAGACTTTATAGTGATGCTTCGAACATAGGAGACTTTATAGTGATGCTCCGAACATAGGAGACTTTAGGTCAAGGTCATAACACGTACGGTTCAATAAGTTCAAACAAGTCATAAGTTTGTATTTAAGTTCAAGAGTTCCGTTCAAGAGTTCGTAATTAAGTTCAAAGATTTAAGTCGAGTTCAAAAGTTCGAATACCAAAGAGCTTAAAACATATCAAAAGGTTCAAGATAGTCGAAGCGTTCAAAATCATGTCAAACAAGTTTAAAATATATCAAAAGGGTTCTTTACAGGTTAAGAGAGTTCAATTATATGTCAAAAAGTTCAAATCAAGTCCAAAGTGTTCACTTATATGTCAAAGGGTCCGAATCAATTTAAAAGTGTTCAAATATACATGTGAAGGGTTCGAATCAAGGAAAGTGTTTCAATAGCGTTCATAATATAGTGATCAATTTAGTTCGGGCATAATCTACTTACGCACACATAGAGTGAAACAAAGGATATTTAAGTTCATATAAATGTAAAGTAAAAACAAGTAGTTGAGCATGTATCTCCCCCGAAGAGTTTGTAAAACAATTAAACGAGTAAAAGTGGGGCTACGAACTCACCTGATGCAATTGTCACAATTCCCAATTTCCAGTTATTTCTCACAACAATTCACGTTTCACAATTTCAACATTTATCGTAAACTTGGTTTGCTTGTTCCAAATTCGCGTAACCTTAAAGGTTTAGCGGCGAATTCATGATCATAACATCACGTACATTTCATGGACATCATTTGCATCTCATTAATTCATTCACGACATTTCATTTCATTTTAAACGCGTAATTTTTATATTTAATAAACTTTATCGCGTGAGTTATTATTTTTAACATTTAATCCATTATTTTCAAAAATGATCCCGATGTATTTTTAAACTTACATTTAGTTTATAAAAACTATATTTTTAGTTTTCCTAGTGTTTCAAATTTAGTTGGTGCATAAATCGTTAAAATTATATTATTACGACGTTTTTCTTAAAAACTACACGATAATTATTATATCACTCAAATTTTACAAGAAATGTATTTTTACAATTTATATGATCTCAATATACTTTACTTTGATCCATAAAAATTATTTTTAGCTAACTCTACCTTAAATACTCAAATGTATATAAAAGTTACAATTTACCTTAACTTAATGTCTTTTACTTACAAACAATTACACACATTTATATATACAAAAAAAAAAAAAAAATGTATGATTGAGGTGCAAGCCCCCTTGGCCGACCAAGGGGGTGATTGCATTAATAAGTTAGTAAAATTTTTCTTACACATATAGATTTACACTCAACTATCTTTCACACACATTCATTTTCCAATAATTCAAGATGCAAGCAAAGTTTTCTTCTCTCTTGTTTTTCCTCTAAAAACCGGCCACCCTTGATCAAGAAGGAAATCATCAAGTTTTTTTTTCAAGTCAAGTTTTTACAATCTAGTATACACTCTTGTTTAGGTTTTGAAATAAAACCTAGGGTGTTTAGGTTTAATCCTTGTTCTAATCACCTCATCATATCACTAGTAAGCATCTCATGTTTATTTTCATCTTACATATTCATTTCTTATTCATTTCATCATATTTGAGCCAAAAACATGCAAGTCATATGATGTTGTACCACTTTTTCAATGATTTTCAAGAGTTATATATATATATATAATCCATCCTATATTTATCCCTTGTTAGATATTAGTCTTGATGATGTTTAGGAACCCATGACACCCTAAGAAGGTGTATGGTAGGATTAGATTAGCTTTGGAGTTGTTTTGAAGGGATTGGAATAGGTTTAGTACGAGAAAAACTCATTTCGACACGTTTTAAATAGGGTCTGTCCGTATTTTAAATTCTGGGAAAATCCGACAGTAGATAAATATTTTTGGGCTAGATATTTAGAAAATACACTTTAAAAAGAAAACGTGGCCGCTTGAACGGATTAAAACGGAGCTATAACGAAGAAGTTATGAATTTTTCAAGTTTGACGAGGAAAACTATTAATTTCAGAAATTTCAGCATTGAAAATGTTACACCTTACGAGTCAAAAACGAGTCTTAAGCTTTATAAATTGTGTCGACTTATCAAAAATATATTAGTATACTTTGACACGAATCTAAGGATGTAGAAAACGTAGAAAACGGACTTGTAAGGATTAAATTACACGCAATAAACCAAGTTGCCGTAACTATATTCTATTAGCAAAATTAATAAATCCTTTATTACAAACATACTACGGCAACTAAAGGACCATGTTGGCAGACGTTTTTAACAATGATGTAGAACTTTTTATAACGTGATGTCTTCTAGTAAAAGTAAGTTCGCATAGTATATTTTCCAAAATGACCAACCGTCTGTTGAGCGGAGTTATAACGAATAACATATAGCCACTCAAACTTTGCCGAAAACCATCCTTTAACTCTATTTTTGGCCTAAAGTGCAACACTTAACCTATATTTTTCTTGGTGATCGAGACCTCTAGGATGGAAACTTAAACACTGAAACTTTGAGATATTGATACAAGCTTCCCAAAACCGTTGAGTTCGTTTCCTAACGCTCAACGTACACCATTTTACGACTAACTTTTCAAGGCCATTTAGTCACTTTCATGAAAACTTCAACGGCATTATTTTACGACGAAAAGTTATAATTTCACAATGAATCATTAAATGACTATCGTGGGATATCATTTCAACATAAATACTGGTAAAGTATTTTATAATATGACGGGATGTCATAAACATATTTTGACGATAAACATTATTTCCAAAACGTACAAGTGGTATGGATATCATATGGAGTTGCATGCACAACATTGTATCACGCATACACAACAACATATCATAACTCATATCATAACATTCATTCTAGGTCGCGGATAGTTTCCGAGTCTCACTTTCGAGCACTTCATTTTGTTAGCATATCAACCACATCAGGTGAGTTCATACCCCGCTTTTACTCATTTAAATTCCTATAAACTATTTGGGGCGAGATACATGCTTATTTATCAAACATTTAAACTCTTTTGCCAAACAACATTACTTATACTTTAGACTTGATTGCGTTTTATACTTGATTGGGTTATATTTGATTTCATATGCATACTTGCAAAACATACTAGAATTAGTGGCACCAAATTAAGTTGTTGGAGGGCTACTAATTTACATACATACTAGAATTAGTGGCACCAAATTAAGTTGTTGGAGGGCTACTAATTTACAAACATACTAGAATTAGTGGCACCAAATTAAGTTGTTGGAGGGCTACTAATTTACATACATACTAGAATTAGTGGCACCAAATTAAGTTGTTGGAGGGCTACTAATTTACAAACATACTAGAATTAGTGGCACCAAATTAAGTTGTTGGAGGGCTACTAATTTACATACATACAAGAATTAATGGCTCCAAATTAAGTTGTTGGAAGGCTATTAATTACAAACATCCCAACATGAGTTGTTGGAAGACCCTCGTGGTGACAATTATACTTTTATCTATCATATTGCGCATATTCATGATATACATACTATATTCTGGCAATGGGTTGTGAACACACAGGTTGCAAGTTTTGTATGGTCGGAACTTGGAACTGAGTGGATTTACAATGCCTTTCTTTGTGTGAACATTTCTCTAAGTATTTCCAATCATTTTGTTACAAACTTATGAACTCACCAACCATTGTGTTGACACTTTTTAGCATGTTTATCTCCGGTCTTAATGTGATAGCATTTCATGGAGCTTTTGGGTGCATGGCATACATTGGAGTCTTATGCTTTTAACAATTACCATTCGACATGTTTTGTAAACTTTTTATGTATTATCAAACTTTGTGAATTCTCGTGGTGTAAACTTTAACTTATTTATCGAATGGTAAACTTTTCAAAGCGTCTCATTATAGAGGTCGTTTTCTGTATCCATACTTTGTGCTATGACGTTATGCCCCAATGACACTATTGTTCATTGCGATATTTTGGGGGTGTGACAGATTGGTATCAGAGACTTGGTTATAGGGAACTAGGTTGCATTTTAGTTCCTAGACTATAACCGCTTTCCCGTCGATCCTTTCTTTTCCTATCGCCTTACTCACTTTTCGTGCGCATATGTTTTCTTAAGTATTCCTTCTAGAACCACCTCATTGGCTAACGTAGTTTCCTTGTACCAATAGGGAGTCCCAAAATCTAGTTGGGTCATCAAAGATATGGAGCTCAGTAATGAGCACTTATCTAACTTGATCTCGTGACAGTTCTTGTTTGATGAGATGAGATCGAGCTAAATAAGTGTTACTATAAAGCTGGATAGATTTGATGATTTTGCCCGAGGATGGGAGTTCTCTTGAGGATATTTTGGGAACTGCTGGCGACCAAACCTCGTAGTGACTTTAGCACCTAACAGAATTTCCTACACACCAAGTGCGACTCTTCCTAGATACCTACCCTAATTCCCTCCTTCACTGCTTAGAATCGGATGATAGACTGGCTACCTATTTAAGTAACACCAATCGCCGGGACATGTATGCTTGGTGGTATGTGCATGTGTGGAATGAGGCAATTATAATTATGGTGGCCAACATAATTATAAATGCGTCACAACTCACGTGGACATATGCGACCACGCATACGTAGATCGGTGTGGACACCTTAGGAACCAAGTTGTGGCGTGGTATTATATATGAGGACGTTAAGTATAGACATTGGGAATTTAAGCGGTTCTTTCCACGGCAGAGATCATGGCACCAAAGAGAGTAACACGCAAGATCGGCCGAGGTGGTGCGATGCAGAGGTGGAATGACAGTGGGCGTGGAGGTAGAGGAGGCGGTAGCGACATGGGTAACAACGACAACAACTGGCGGAAACCCGACTTTGCGCCATCATCGCTCAACAACTTCAAATATTGCTTCCCACTATTGTCACACAAGTTGGAAATCATATGAATAACTCGGGAAACCACGGAACGGAATGGCGACACCAACAATGTAGTGGCATAATAACAACAACAACACCAACAACAACAACAGAACTGGATGCACATATAAGGAATTTTCAGCATGCAAACCCGTGGAGTTTGATGGTATAGGAGGTGCTTTGGTGTATACTCGATGGGTAGAAGACGAATCGTGATCGACATCAAAGCAATTGTGCCGCAAATCGAGGGTGAAGTATGCGGCTTGTTTGCTATCGGGGAAGGCATTGACATGGTGGAATACACAGCTACAGGCTAGGGCAGAGAAGCAGCTATAGGCATGACATGGGACGAATTTAAGGAGTTATTGAAAGAGGAATACTTGCGGACAATGAAATGCGGCTGGAAGATGAATTTTATCACCACTCTATGATAGGGGCTGGTCACGCACCTACACCGACCGATTTCATGAGCTAGCGGACTAGTTCCTCATCTAGTTACCCCCGAGTCCAAGAGAATCTCGAGGTACATATATGGTCTTGTCCCCGAAATCCGTGGAACCGTGAAAACAACCGAGCCGTCTACAATACAAAGTGCGATCTGAGGCGGAACCCCTGACGAGATGGTTAGAAATGGTACTTTGAAGAGCAGTGATAAGAGGAAGGAAGCAAGTGGGTCGAATAAGAGATAGCGTGGTAGCGAGACAACAAAAAGGGCAAGAGTTTTTGTGGCAAGTGCTGAACAAAGAGAGTATCGCGGTACACATCCCAAATGTGCTAAGTGTGCTTATCATCACCCGAAGACCAAGCCCTGCCGCTTATGTACAATATGCAATCAGTCGAATCACTTTTCAAGCCAGTGTAAAGAACGTGCAAGACCAATAACAACGACTAACACGGGCAACATGAGGAATAACCAAAGGACTTGCTACGAGTGCAACAGCCCAAATCACTTACGGAATAATTGTCCCCAGTTGAATAAGCCACCGATACAAGCTCATCTAGCTATGGCAATTGAAGGAAATAACCCGAACCCTGTACTCAATATCAGTCCACCTCGACCTCGAGCATTCTATATAGGGACCGAGGCAGCCCGCAACGCGTAACTGGTACGTTTTCCCTAGACGCATAGGTTTTGACATAAACACTTTGACCATACACTTGATTTCGCGAAACCTTAGGGTAGAACTTTATGTATCATCGATTGAATCACGAGGACGTGATTCCTCTGACATGGGAAGAATGTCACAATTCCCAATTTCCAGTTATTTCTCACAACAATTCACGTTTCACAATTTCAACATTTATCGTAAACTTGGTTTGCTTGTTCCAAATTCGCGTAACCTTAAAGGTTTAGCGGCGAATTCATGATCATAACATCACGTACATTTCATGGACATCATTTGCATCTCATTAATTCATTCACGACATTTCATTTCATTTTAAACGCGTAATTTTTATATTTAATAAACTTTATCGCGTGAGTTATTATTTTTAACATTTAATCCATTATTTTCAAAAATGATCCCGATGTATTTTTAAACTTACATTTAGTTTATAAAAACTATATTTTTAGTTTTCCTAGTGTTTCAAATTTAGTTGGTGCATAAATCGTTAAAATTATATTATTACGACGTTTTTCTTAAACACTACACGATAATTATTATATCACTCAAATTTTACAAGAAATGTATTTTTACAATTTATATGATCTCAATATACTTTACTTTGATCCATAAAAATTATTTTTAGCTAACTCTACCTTAAATACTCAAATGTATATAAAAGTTACAATTTACCTTAACTTAATGTCTTTTACTTACAAACAATTACACACATTTATATATACAAAAAAAAAAAAAAAAAAAAAAATGTATGATTGAGGTGCAAGCCCCCTTGGCCGACCAAGGGGGTGATTGCATTAATAAGTTAGTAAAATTTTTCTTACACATATAGATTTACACTCAACTATCTTTCACACACATTCATTTTCCAATAATTCAAGATGCAAGCAAAGTTTTCTTCTCTCTTGTTTTTCCTCTAAAAACCGGCCACCCTTGATCAAGAAGGAAATCATCAAGTTTTTTTTCAAGTCAAGTTTTTACAATCTAGTATACACTCTTGTTTAGGTTTTGAAATAAAAACCTAGGGTGTTTAGGTTTAATCCTTGTTCTAATCACCTCATCATATCACTAGTAAGCATCTCATGTTTATTTTCATCTTACATATTCATTTCTTATTCATTTCATCATATTTGAGCCAAAAACATGCAAGTCATATGATGTTGTACCACTTTTTCAATGATTTTCAAGAGTTATATATATATATAATCCATCCTATATTTATCCCTTGTTAGATATTAGTCTTGATGATGTTTAGGAACCCATGACACCCTAAGAAGGTGTATGGTAGGATTAGATTAGCTTTGGAGTTGTTTTGAAGGGATTGGAATAGGTTTAGTACGAGAAAAACTCATTTCGACACGTTTTAAATAGGGTCTGTCCGTATTTTAAATTCTGGGAAAATCCGACAGTAGATAAATATTTTTGGGCTAGATATTTAGAAAATACACTTTAAAAGCAAAAGCGTGGCGCTTGAACGGATTAAAAGCGGAGCTATAACGAAGAAGTTATGAATTTTTCAAGTTTGACGAGGAAAACTATTAATTTCAGAAATTTCAGCATTGAAAATGTTACACCTTACGAGTCAAAAACGAGTCTTAAGCTTTATAAATTGTGTCGACTTATCAAAAATATATTAGTATACTTTGACACGAATCTAAGGATGTAGAAAACGTAGAAAACGGACTTGTAAGGATTAAATTACACGCAATAAACCAAGTTGCCGTAACTATATTCTATTAACAAAATTAATAAATCCTTTATTACAAACATACTACGGCAACTAAAGGACCATGTTGGCAGACGTTTTTAACAATGATGTAGAACTTTTTATAATGTGATGTCTTCTAGTAAAAGTAAGTTCGCATAGTATATTTTCCAAAATGACCAACCGTCTGTTGAGCGGAGTTATAACGAATAACATATAGCCACTCAAACTTTGCCGAAAACCATCCTTTAACTCTATTTTTGGCCTAAAGTGCAACACTTAACCTATATTTTTCTTGGTGATCGAGACCTCTAGGATGGAAACTTAAACACTGAAACTTTGAGATATTGATACAAGCTTCCCAAAACCGTTGAGTTCGTTTCCTAACGCTCAACGTACACCATTTTACGACTAACTTTTCAAGGCCATTTAGTCACTTTCATGAAAACTTCAACGGCATTATTTTACGACGAAAAGTTATAATTTCACAATGAATCATTAAATGACTATCGTGGGATATCATTTCAACATAAATACTGGTAAAGTATTTTATAATATGACGGGATGTCATAAACATATTTTGACGATAAACATTATTTCCAAAACGTACAAGTGGTATGGATATCATATGGAGTTGCATGCACAACATTGTATCACGCATACACAACAACATATCATAACTCATATCATAACATTCATTCTAGGTCGCGGATAGTTTCCGAGTCTCACTTTCGAGCACTTCATTTTGTTAGCATATCAACCACATCAGGTGAGTTCATACCCGCTTTTACTCATTTAAATTCCTATAAACTATTTGGGGAGAGATACATGCTTATTTATCAAACATTTAAACTCTTTTGCCAAACAACATTACTTATACTTTAGACTTGATTGCGTTTTATACTTGATTGGGTTATATTTGATTTCATATGCATACTTGCAAAACATACTAGAATTAGTGGCACCAAATTAAGTTGTTGGAGGGCTACTAATTTACATACATACTAGAATTAGTGGCACCAAATTAAGTTGTTGGAGGGCTACTAATTTACAAACATACTAGAATTAGTGGCACCAAATTAAGTTGTTGGAGGGCTACTAATTTACATACATACTAGAATTAGTGGCACCAAATTAAGTTGTTGGAGGGCTACTAATTTACAAACATACTAGAATTAGTGGCACCAAATTAAGTTGTTGGAGGGCTACTAATTTACAAACATACTAGAATTAGTGGCACCAAATTAAGTTGTTGGAGGGCTACTAATTTACATACATACAAGAATTAATGGCTCCAAATTAAGTTGTTGGAAGGCTATTAATTACAAACATCCCAACATGAGTTGTTGGAAGACCCTCGTGGTGACAATTATACTTTTATCTATCATATTGCGCATATTCATGATATACATACTATATTTTTGCAATGGGTTGTGAACACACAGGTTGCAAGTTTTGTATGGGCGGAACTTGGAACTGAGTGGATTTACAATGCCTTTGCTGTGTGAACATTTCTCTAAGTATTTCCAATCATTTTGTTACAAACTTATGAACTCACCAACCATTGTGTTGACACTTTTTAGCATGTTTATCTCAGGTCTTAATGTGATAGCATTTCATGGAGCTTTTGGGTGCATGGCATACATTGGAGTCTTATGCTTTTAACAATTACCATTCGACATGTTTTGTAAACTTTTTATGTATTATCAAACTTTGTGAATTCTCGTGGTGTAAACTTTAACTTATTTATCGAATGGTAAACTTTTCAAAACGTCTCATTATAGAGGTCGTTTTCTGTATCCATACTTTGTGCTATGACGTTATACCCCAATGACACTATCGTTCCGCTGCGATATTTTGGGGGTGTGACAGCAATGATTATGGTGACAAAAGTAGATATACTGAAATGAGGTGCGATCTCTATCCGCAACCTAATATGAATGATATGCTCTAATATAAGTCATGAAACAATGTCGTGCATGCAACTCCATATGATATCCATACCACTTGTACGTTTTGGAAATAATGTTTATCGTCAAAATATATGTTTATGACATCTCGTCATATTATAAAATACTTTACAAGTATTTACGTTGAAATGGTATCCTACGATAATCATTTAGTGATTTATTGTGAAATTATAACTTTTCGTCGTAAAATAATGTCGTTGAAATTTTCATGAAAGTGACTAAAATGGCCTTGAAAAGTTAGTCGTAAAATGGTGCACGTCGAGTGTTAGGAAATGACTCAACGGTTTTGGGAAGTTTGTATCATTATCTCAAAGTTTTAGTGTTTAAGTTTCCATCCTAGAGGTCTCGATCACAAAGAAAAATATAGGTTACGTATTGTACTTTAGTCCAAAAATATAGTTTGAAAGGATGGTTTTGGGCAAAGTTTGAGTGACTATATGTTATTCGTTACAACTCCGCTCAACAAACGGTTGGACATTTTGGAAAATATGCTAGGCGAACTTACTTTTACTAGAAGACATCACGTTATAAAAAGTTCTACATCATTGTTAAAAACGTCCGCCAACATGGTCCTTTAGTTGCCGTAGTATGTTTTTAATAAAGAATATATTAATTTTGCTAATAGAATAGAGTTACGGCAACTTGGTTTATCGCGTGTAATTTAATCGTTACAAGTCCGTTTTCTACGTTTTCTACATCCTTAGATTCGCGTCAAGGTATACTAATATATTTTTGATAAGTCGACACAATTTATAAAGCTTAAGACTCATTTTTGACTCGTAAGGTGTAACATTTTCAATGCTGAAATTTCTGAAATTAATAGTTTTCCTCGTCAAACTTGAAAAATTCATAACTTCTTCGTTATAGCTCCGTTTTAATCCGTTCAAGCGGCCACGGATTCGTTTTAAAGTATATTTTCTAAATATCTAGGCCAAAAATTCGTGCCTACTGTCGGATTTTCCAGAAAATCAAAACAAGATCAGACCACTATATATACTTGTCGAAAAGAGTTTTTCTCGTACTAACCTATTCCAATCCCTTCAAAACAACTCCGAAGCTATTCTAATCCTACCATACACCTTCTTAGGGTGTCATGGGTTCCTAGACATCACCAAAACTAATATATAACAAGGAGTAATTATAGGATGGATTATATATATTTAGCACATAAAAACCTTAAAAACCTTAAAAATGGTATAAATATCATGAGACTTGCATGTTTCTCAAATAAAATGATATGACCATAAAAATGAATGTGAAATAAAAATATGAATATGAATGCTTACTAGTGATATGATGAGGTTTATGGACAAAAGGTTTTTCCTAATCACTTGAGGTTTGTATTACAAAACCTTAACAACAAATGATACTAGTGTGTAATTATATTTGTCTTGAAAAGTTGGAGTGATCCTTTCTTTGATCCCTTGGCTGCCGTATATTTTGAGAGAAAAGCAAGATGGAAACTTGGTCTAGTTTTGCAAATGAAAAAGAAATGAAGTATATGTATAATAATGTATATGTATAAGAGATATTTGCAAGACAAGATCCACAATTCAAGTGGAGTTGATGGATCTTGTCTAGTTCATTTATTTATTTATTATTATTATTATATATTTTGTTTTTTTTTTTCAAATATGCATAAGTGTAATTATATGTAAGTTACTTGAAGACTTGTGGTAAATCGTGTACACATTTGAATATTTAGGGTAGCGTTAACTAAAATAAATTTTAACGAGTCAAAGTAAAATATGTTGAGGTCATAAAAATTGTAAAAATACATTTCTTGCAAAATTTGAGTGAATAAATATTTATCGGGTTGAATTTAAGAAAACCGTCGTAATTTATATAAACATAACAATTTATATACGAAATAAATTTAAAACATTGGGTAAACTAATAATAATATTTTTATAAACTTATTATGAGTATAAAAATATATTGTGATAAATTTTTGGAAGTATCGTATCAATTGCTCAAAATAATTTATTATGCGATAAGGTTTATTTAATATGAAATTATGCGTTTAATGTGAAATGCAAAACCCATGCATGACTAGTATGATGAATGTAGAGTTTGAGAAATGACCAAAAATTGAGAATTGTGACATTCTTCCCATGTCAGCGGAATCACGTCCTCGTGATTCGATTAATGATACTATGGCCTAAAACGCGACAAGGGTTCTAAAAGTTTATGCTCATGTATGGTCTAAATGATTATGTCAATGCTCATGCATATAACGTGACTATATCCCATTCTAAAGACATGCTCCCTTATGATTAGGCTCGATGAGACAAGCTTTCCCATTCTCGAGCAAAATTTTCAAAAGACTTTTTGGTAACCGATTTTTACTTAATCCCACAACTCATCAAACAAGAACTGTCATACGATTAGGCTAAATCGGTTTAGGTAACAACTTGTTTCTAGCTTGATCTTTGCAACTCATCAAACAAGAACTGTCACGCGGATCAAACTGGAAACAAGTGGTTTGAAGAAAATCTCTTGAAAATTTGGCTCGATTACGGAATTGCTTACACATATGAGACTACTGCTCCCTTCATTGCATTATTCTTCCTGAATTAGACATAGGTGATCAGGCTATGTATAATTTAGGAGCAACTATGCAATGCTTGAACTAATCGTCTCATATGATGTTTGGTGTTGAGTCATAAGTTCGCATGTATAAGGAGTATGCACTTATAATGATATGATGAGATGCTATGATGATGTAGTTATAGTCTAGGGTCAATGATGCAACCTAGTTCTCTATAACTGAAGCTCGATTGCCAATCTGTCACACCCCAAATTACTTTTTGCAGCGGAATGGAATTCACGGGGATTACTGTCATAACATCACAATCACAGTTATATTGAACGACCTAAAGTGTCGTTTGGAAAATATCGTTTGATTCATAAAATAATCGAGTTTACAAAACATAGGTCCCAATAGATTTCCAAGATACCAAAATAAGTTTGTTACAATCAAACGATAGTTAAGTGCAAAAAAATGTAGGTGAGACGCGTCGACACCCCGACTCTATGATAAGTCCACATGCATGCCATGAAGTGAATGCCTTAGATACCCGAGATAAAACATGCTAAAAGTGTCAACACAATGGTTGAGTGAGTTCATAGAGTTTGGTTAACAAGTAAGGCTTTTAAAGAGCGCTCATGCAACAAAGGCAAAGTTTTGGTCATTTAGAATAGTCCACAAAAGCAAAGGCATTGCAAATCCACTCAGTTCCAAGTTTCGCCCATACAAAACTTGCAACCTGTGTGTTCACAACCCATTGCCAAAATATGTCTAGTTTATGTTCAAGCACACGAGGTTAAATGAGTTCTCAAAGCAAAGGCATTGTAAATCCACTCAGTTCCAAGTCCGCCCATACAAAACTTGCAACCTGTGTGTTCACAACCCATTGCACAAAATATAGTGTGTCTAATAGTCGAGTATAAGTGGTCATAATAATTCACAAAATTGCACTACGAATATAATAATTCAGGGATGCTCCTGATGAAACCAAATTATCTTTGGGTGCCACTACCCAAAGTTATCTTGGGTGCCCCTTCCCAAAGATATCTTGGGTGCCTCTTCCCAAAGATATCTTGGGTGCCTCTTCCCAAAGATATCTGGGTGCCTCTTCCCAAAGATATAGTGATGCTCGAACATAGGAGACTTTATAGTGATGCTCCGAACAAAGGAGACTTTATAGTGATGCTCCGAACATAGGAGACTTTATAGTGATGCTTCGAACATAGGAGACTTTATAGTGATGCTCCGAACATAGGAGACTTTAGGTCAAGGTCATAACACGTACGGTTCAATAAGTTCAAACAAGTCATAAGTTTGTATTTAAGTTCAAGAGTTCCGTTCAAAAGTTAGTAATTAAGTTCAAAGATTTAAATCGAGTTAAAAAGTTAACAGTCAAAGAGCTTAAAACATATCAAAAGGTTCAAGATAGTCGAAGCGTTCAAAATCATGTCAAACAAGTTTAAAATATATCAAAAGGGTTCTTTACAGGTTAAGAGAGTTCAATTATATGTCAAAAAGTTCAAATCAAGTCCAAAGTGTTCACTTATATGTCAAAGGGTCCGAAATCAATTTAAAAGAGTTCAAATATACATGTCGAAGGGTTCAGAATCAAGGAAAGTGTTTCAACTAATAGCGTTCATAATATAGTGATCAATTTAGTTCGGGCATAATCTACTTACGCACACATAGAGTGAAACAAAGGATATTTAAGTTCATATAAATGTAAAGTAAAAACAAGTAGTTGAGCATGTATCTCCCCCGAAGAGTTTGTAAAACAATTAAACGAGTAAAAGTGGGGCTACGAACTCACCTGATGCAATGATTATGATGAAAAAAGTAGATATACTTGAAATGAGGTGCGATCTCTATCCGCAACCTAATATGAATGATATGCTCTAATATAAGTCATGAAACAATGTCGTGCATGCAACTCCATATGATATCCATACCACTTGTACGTTTTGGAAATAATGTTTATCGTCAAAATATATGTTTATGACATCTCGTCATATTATAAAATACTTTACAAGTATTTACGTTGAAATGATATCCTACGATAATCATTTAGTGATTTATTGTGAAATTATAACTTTTCGTCGTAAAATAATGTCGTTGAAATTTTCATGAAAGTGACTAAAATGGCCTTGAAAAGTTAGTCGTAAAATGGTGCACGTCGAGTGTTAGGAAATGAACTCAACGGTTTTGGGAAGTTTGTATCATTATCTCAAAGTTTTAGTGTTTAAGTTTCCATCCTAGAGGTCTCGATCACAAAGAAAAATATAGGTTACGTATTGTACTTTAGTCCAAAAATATAGTTTGAAAGGATGGTTTTGGGCAAAGTTTGAGTGACTATATGTTATTCGTTACAACTCCGCTCAACAAACGGTTGGACATTTTGGAAAATATGCTAGGCGAACTTACTTTTACTAGAAGACATCACGTTATTAAAAGTTCTACATCATTGTTAAAAACGTCCGCCAACATGGTCCTTTAGTTGCCGTAGTATGTTTTTAATAAAGAATATATTAATTTTGCTAATAGAATAGAGTTACGGCAACTTGGTTTATCGCGTGTAATTTAATCGTTACAAGTCCGTTTTCTACGTTTTCTACATCCTTAGATTCGCGTCAAGGTATACTAATATATTTTTGATAAGTCGACACAATTTATAAAGCTTAAGACTCATTTTTGACTCGTAAGGTGTAACATTTTCAATGCTGAAATTTCTGAAATTAATAGTTTTCCTCGTCAAACTTGAAAAATTCATAACTTCTTCGTTATAGCTCCGTTTTAATCCGTTCAAGCGGCCACGGATTCGTTTTAAAGTATATTTTCTAAATATCTAGGCCAAAAATTCGTGCCTACTGTCGGATTTTCCAGAAAATCAAAACAAGATCAGACCACTATATATACTTGTCGAAAAGAGTTTTTCTCGTACTAACCTATTCCAATCCCTTCAAAACAACTCCGAAGCTATTCTAATCCTACCATACACCTTCTTAGGGTGTCATGGGTTCCTAGAAATCACCAAAACTAATATATAACAAGGAGTAATTATAGGATGGATTATATATATTTAGCACATAAAAACCTTAAAAACCTTAAAAATGGTATAAATATCATGAGACTTGCATGTTTCTCAAATAAAATGATATGACCATAAAAATGAATGTGAAATAAAAATATGAATATGAATGCTTACTAGTGATATGATGAGGTTTATGGACAAAAGGTTTTTCCTAATCACTTGAGGTTTGTATTACAAAACCTTAACAACAAATGATACTAGTGTGTAATTATATTTGTCTTGAAAACTTGGAGTGATCCTTTCTTTGATCCCTTGGCTGCCGTATATTTTGAGAGAAAAGCAAGATGGAAACTTGGTCTAGTTTTGCAAATGAAAAAGAAATGAAGTATATGTATAATAATGTATATGTATAAGAGATATTTGCAAGACAAGATCCACAATTCAAGTGGAGTTGATGGATCTTGTCTAGTTCATTTATTTATTTATTATTATTATTATATATTTTGTTTTTTTTTTTCAAATATGCATAAGTGTAATTATATGTAAGTTACTTGAAGACTTGTGGTAAATCGTGTACACATTTGAATATTTAGGGTAGCGTTAACTAAAATAAATTTTAACGAGTCAAAGTAAAATATGTTGAGGTCATAAAAATTGTAAAAATACATTTCTTGCAAAATTTGAGTGAATAAATATTTATCGGGTTGAATTTAAGAAAACCGTCGTAATTTATATAAACATAACAATTTATATACGAAATAAATTTAAAACATTGGGTAAACTAATAATAATATTTTTATAAACTTATTATGAGTATAAAAATATATTGTGATAAATTTTTGGAAGTATCGTATCAATTGCTCAAAATAATTTATTATGCGATAAGGTTTATTTAATATGAAATTATGCGTTTAATGTGAAATGCAAAACCCATGCATGACTAGTATGATGAATGTAGAGTTTGAGAAATGACCAAAAATTGAGAATTGTGACACTTGTCCCTGACTACCATTCCTTCCCCTATTATGATTTGTAGCATAACCTCTACCAGCTCCACCTCTTCCTTGTTCGTACTTCCTTTCTTTAACTGGCTGCACCATAACTTTCCCATCTCTGACTAGAGCATGATTGTGAAGATTGGATGCAGTTCTGATCTCATTGTTGGTGTGTGGAAGAGAGTTCATGTTTTGACTAATCAGGAGAGCCAGTTGATTAATGAAGTTTCCCACATGTGCATCCGCATCAGCTTGTTTGAACATAGGATCGGGAATGAGTTTGTGATTACCATTACCCATGGGTATAACTTGAGATGCTTGGGTGGTAATTCCAATGTTTGAGTAGAAAGCAGTTGAATCATTTGATGAGCTTCTCTCTCCCTGGTTGGTTTTGAACTGATCAAGAATCATTTTTTCAAACATAGCATGTCTCTCATTCTGAAGAAGGAAGGCATAGAGTTTCTCATAGTTTGTATTCTTCAATCTTTTGGTTAGCTTCACAGAAGTGACAAACTTATGCCATTCGGGATTCATGTTGTTCACAAACTTTGAGTTCAACTGAATGTTTGGCATAGTCATTATGATGTTCCTCATGTCATTAACAAGCTTGTGGAATCTCACGTAATACTCATAGACACTCTCATCTGGTTTCATTTTGAAGTGCTCAAATTCATCATAGAGTTGGGATTCTCTGTCTTCCATAGTTAATTCAGAACCAGAAAGAAGCATCTTGACATTATCCCACACTGCCTTGGCTTCAGTGTTGTGATTGATAAGCTTATAGATATCTTTTGGAAGACCTTGAAGTCCGATGTTAGAAGCCCTGATATCAGCATCGAATCTCTTTTTCTCCTTATCATTGAGCTCATCATATGTCTTTGGTCTGTCTATTCCATAGATCATTGTTCCATATGCAGCTGTATCAATTAAGTCTCTTGTAGTCTCAATCTCATAAGGTCCTTCATCAATCGATTTGAGAATGTTGACCCCATTTTCCTTTCCAAGACAGTATAGTCTGATTCTTTGAGCCCAAGAGTCGTAGTCAGTTCTGTCAAACATGGGTGGACGGGTATCTGAACCAGCTGCTTGAACATCCTCGGCAACAGTGGAGATGATTGTAGGAACGTTGGTAGACATGTTTAAAGATTTACACGGGATTTTATAACTCTATGATTAAACCGGGAAATAGATTCTTTCACGGGATTTTACTAAATCAAGAGAAAACCGTATTACAAACAAAAGTTAACCAAGTCGCTAATAATCCTTGAACCTTTTCGCTAAGTACTAAGTTGCTAAGTAATAACAAAACAAGTCGCTAAGTACCCAAGTCGCTACAAATTTTGACAACAAGTCGCTATGCACCAAGTCGCTAAGAAATCAAGTCGCTAAATAGCAACTCGCTACTGATCCAAATCGCTAACACCAAGTCGCTACGAAACTTAAGAACAAGTCGCTATCAAAATTGAAAGCAAGTCGCTACCTTACCAAGTCGCTACCCGTAGTGGAGAATCCACCAACAGTACTTTTTGTCGGCTTGTATCTAAAGGCAAGTCGCTAGGACCAAATCGCCACCAAACAACACTACAACTTCGCTAATTTTTTGAAGCAAGTCGCTATCAAGAAAATTACACCGTGAGCCAAGTCGCTAACTTGAAAAACTTCCAAAACACACTTTTCAATCCAAAAACAACCCAACCACGATGATTCAAGCCTTCCAAATCAAAACCTAAACACTTATGATGATCCTAAACACAAAAGTACAATCAAAATCCAAACTTTAATACTAGAAATCAACCAAATGATGCAAAAACCACTAAACTTTCTCAAACTCAAAAACCACCTAAAAACCACTAGAAATCCAAAGATATGTAAGAGATGATCTAACCATGGATCTTGATACCATTTGTAACATATTGGATTTCACATACAGATCAAACCATAACCAAAGTAGGCGTACAAGATGAGTTCTAGAGAGAGAAAGTTAGAGGTTTAGGGAACTTTAGTGAGAGAAAGAAAAATCTTATTATGAGCACCAACTCTCTACCTTGGGAGGTAGAGAGTATTTATAATACTTACATAAAACGCCACCTACCGGGCTGTGGATCAGGCATACAGTGGGTAAAGACCCGTCCGTCCTCCACGGTGTTACTTAACTAAATACTAATTAACATTAAATAACTACGACTACGAGCTTTCTAACGATTACATATACTTGAGGTGACCGACACTTTAACTGCCGGATTTTCCAAATCCTAACAAAGAAAGGCAGTACGAACAAGGAAGAGGTGGAGTCGGTAGAGGATATGTGGCAAATCTGAATAGGGGAAGGAATGGAAATCAGGGACAAGCAAAACCTATCAAGTGTTACAACTGTGGAGGTGAGGGACATATTGCAAGGAACAGCACATCACCAAAACGCCCTCAGAATGCAGAGTACTTCAGGGATAAGATGTTGCTTGTGCAAGCTCAGGATAATGGTGCGGCTTTGGATGAATAGGAGTTGTTGTTTCTTCTGAGTGAAATGCTAAGACATATGATGCGAGATGTGGATAAGCGACTAATTCGGGAGATAGGCCACAATCATCGGAATGCCTTTCAAGTCGCGATTGTGATGCATACGACTCGGCGTTGATGATGAACCTACTGCTCAAACCATTTTCATGGCTAGCATTTCTCCAATGGTCCCTCCTAAAGTCTCTTCATCACCACAAGCTGGTCCATCCAAAGAGAAAATCATTTCTGAGGTACTAAAACTATACGATGAAGTTGATGAGCAAAAGATACATCACGAAGTACAATCAACTGTAATTATTGAGTCAGATATTGAAAATATGGGTAATATCAATATTGTCCCATATGATCAATATGTGAAACAAAGTGAAAGTGAGATTGTACCAAGTGATGTATCTTATGCAGTCAATGATGATTATACTTTTGACGAATACACAGCATGTGCCCCCGATGATTTTGTTATCTCTGAACTTAATGCCCATAAATAACGTGTTGCTATTTATGAACAACGAGCTAAGTTTGAATTAACCACCCGTGAGCAGGAGATGGATGACCAAATGCCTACAATTATTAGAAAAAGTAATTTTAGAGAAGAAGTGTTAAAACAAGAGTTAAACTCCTTACAAGAAAAGCTTTCTAAAACTGCTAAGCAAAAACAGGAACTTCAAGAAAATGTTAAAATGCTTAAGCAAGAATTCAATGCTAAGGAATCAAAACTTTTGAATGATTTTTCCAATCTAAAACTTTGAAAAACAAGCTTGAAAATAAGTTGTACGTACAAGGAATACCATTCGCTCACTTGATCACTAAGCATAGAGTTTTAAGCGATAAGCATAGCATTCCCCTTGTTGAGGAATTAAATCCAGAGGTCATTAAAAGGCTAGAGCTACTAATAAGGTGATCTATGATGGAAATGAGATTCTTAAACCTAGACAGAAACCTAGTTGCGTTGAGTGCACCGAGGAAGATAGAAAATTAGATGATGCATCTAGGGAGAAAATGAATAAGAAGCTAGAAGATCCCGAATGTAAAAAGAATAACATAACGATCAAACCCCATGATTACAAGAAGGAAAACTGGATTTCCTTGAACAAGTTTAAGCCTCAAACATTGTTAACTCTGAACAAGTGTTCGGAAAAAGGATTTAGATAAGCAAAAGCGGTGAATCTTGTTGTTACAAACCCTCCCCTTAGGAAAATGCCTTCACTGACGTGTATCCTCCAAATACACCAATGCATCTAGTTCCTAGAACTATTGCCACTAAAAGCAAGACCTTAATCAGTCAATATGTTATCTTTCAATTATTTGTTGATTTTGAGAAAACTTGTAAAAAAAAGGATCACACCCATGGGATAACGAAGGGAAAGGGGTTTTGAGCAAACTAAAGAATGCTATTTAACTGAGGTCATGCCTTTCTTTAAAAAGTTAAAAGGTCAATTTGAGAGTCTTAAAAAGGGGATGGATTTAGATATTAAAGAAATGGAAAAGGAATTTGATGCAATGATAGTTGAGGTTAGTGAATATGAGCGAGAATTAAAGTATAATGAGATTGAGAGGAAGAACTTGCATACCTTGAATGAGAATCTTATTTCTGAATGTATTGCTCAAGATGTGTTTTACAATGCTACAAATTGTTCCATTAATGCTTCTCAATTTCATGAATTATTTGTTGCTCTAAAAGTCTCCCATGATCGTGTCATTGAGCTTGAAAAACTAACTCTAAACTGCATGATAAAGTTGAACAGGATGATCATGATAATTTGGTGAAACAATTTTCTAAATTGGAAGTTGTGCATCTTGCTTTGCAATTAAAATATCAACATCTAAAAGAAAATGTTAAAACCTCAAATATCAAGACATCCTTGGATGTTCCTGAATTTGATGCAGTTTTTGAAATTAGCAAACGCGATGAACAGATTCAAGTCATTGTAACACGATCAAAAAGTTGAAAGCCCAAATCTCTCAATTAAAGGGTGAAAAGAACAATGTGACTGGATCCCAAATGCCTCCTCCTTTAGATTCTCAGTATTCTCAAACTTTTCATCTTCAAAACTTAGTTAATGTCTTACAAAAGGAAAACGAGAGTTTTCTGGAAGAAAATGAAAAATTAAACGACACTTTAAAGAGTTATATGATTCAATGAAAGTCACTCGTGACCAAAACAATGAAAAAATAACGTCTTTACAAAAAAGAAATTGAGAATCGAGGAGTCGGGAAAATGGGAAAGCTGCCACTTGTTTTAATGAGAATGTTGCATCAAAGTCATCCTTAAACCGCAAATACATGGATGTTAAATACATTCCTCCTCATCTTAGGAATAATGAACCTGCGTTTCATGACTATTGTGCTCACCTTAAGGATAGTCTAGAATGTCTCCGTGAGATTGTTGAAGAGGATTTCATTAATAAACCTCTTGATAGAGAAATTAGGTTTGCTTGCATTCAGGCCAAACGATCTCAAGAGCTGCTAGAATGTGTAATTCCAACATGTCCTAAATCCTTAGGTGCAAAAGGTAAAGCTGTGATGCCTTGTTCTATGCCTAGTGCCAAGCATACAAACCATTCTATGCCTAATTTTAAGAAAGTGAACACCAATGTGCCTTCTAGTAGTACAGACCCTTGCACATCTAGTTCAGGAATGCAAAAAGTAGATCAACCAACTAATGTTCCCATAATTCCCTCTACAGGAGTAATCAGTGACATTAAAGCAAGCGGGTCAAAGCCTCCAGGCAATACCAATCAAGATAGGACCTCGCAAGCTAAGAATGTGCATTGGAAGAGAGTAGAAGACCAACCTAGGAACTTTAAGTTTGAGTTGAATAAAACGAATCGTGTTGATTCTAGTATTAGCCATAGGCATACTGTAATGGTGTCTGTTTGAGAGGTGTGAATGATGTTTGAATTTGCTATTAGACATCATTATGTATTAGCAAAATTCAAAGCAATTCAAAGCGACATCATTACATGATTTGCAAATAGACACCATTACACCATAGGCATACTGTAATCATTAGGAATAGAATGCAAACCATGTAATGATGTCTGTTTGAATTCTGTTGCTAATCATGAATATGGTGTGAATGCTTTGTCTAATGCTGTCAAATGCCCAGTTAAAATTGTTAATGCTAAAAATCATGCTAAGAAGGCTAAAAGGCAAAGACAAAAGAAAGTTAGAAAACGGGAAACCCACAGAAGAAGATTTAGTAAGATAGGTTATCAATGGATACCTTTTGGCCATAAGGATAATCTGTTTGCCCTCAATCTGCTAAGACAATGCCCACTAGAAAATGGATGCCTCTTGGTAGAACTATTCCTTTAAGAAGTGAACATACTTTGAATAGGTCAAATACATACACCAAGACTTGCATCTATTCCTAATGATTCCATTGCTTCTATTTCGATATGGGTGATTCTATTTCGATGTGGGTGTTCCAATCACTGTTACTAACCAAGTGGAACCCATTATTGCATGGGGATCCCAATTATCCAGCTATCCATTCTTGTCTGTGTTCAACTGCAGATCATTCAAATCGTTCGTGGTACCTAGACTCAGTGTTCCAAGCATATGACTGGAGACCGGTCGCGGCTCATGAACTTCGTGAGTAAATTCATTGGGACAGTTAGATTCGGGAATGACCATTTTGGAGCAATTATGGGTTATGGTGATTATGTAGTTGGCAAAAGTGTAATCTCCAGGGTATATTATGTGGAAGGTCTTGGTCATAATTTGTTCTCTGTTGGTCAATTCTATGATTCCGATCTAGAGGTGGCCTTTAGAAAACATACTTGCTTCGTTAGAGAACTTGATGGTGTGGAATTATTAAGAGGTACTTGTGGTTCTAACGTATACACCATCTCTATCGAAGACATGATGAAGTCTTCTCCAATCTGCTTGCTGTCGAAGGCTTCTAAAACAAAGTCATGGTTATGGCATCGTCGTCTCAATCACTTGAACCTCGGCACCATTAATAACCTTTCGAGAAAGGATCTTGTCAGAGGCTTACCCAGATTAAAATATGAAAAAGATCATCTTTGTTCAACTTGCCAATTGGGTAAAAGCACGAAATATGCCCACAAACCAAAACCCACAAATTCAGGAATGGAAGTTCTTCATACCCTTCATATGGATTTGTGCGGACCAATGAGAGTGCAAACGATAAATGGGAAGAAATACATTCTAGTAGTTGTTGATGACTACTCTCGATTTACTTGGGTAAAGTTTTTGAGGACAAAGGATGAAACTCCGGATGTCATCATCAAACTAATCAAACAGCTTCAGGTTTGACTCAACAATACGGTCGAATTGTTCGAACGGACAATGGCACGAGTTTGTTAACAAAGACTTAATTGAGTTTCTATGAAAGTGTTGGAATCAGTCATCAAAGAAGTGTTCCACGAACTCCTCAACAGAGCGGTGTAGTTGAAAGACGAAATCGAACTCTTGTGGAAGCCGCAAGAACAATGCTAATTTATTCAAAGGTTCCAATGTTTCTCTGGGCTGAAGCCATTGCCACCGCTTGCTACACCCAAAATCGTTCCCTTATACACACCTCTCATGGAAAAACTCCATATGAACTTGTTCATGAACGAAAACCTGATCTCTCCTACCTTCGTGTGTTTGGTGCTTTGTGCTATCCAACGAATGACGGTCAAGACTTAGGTAAATTAAGAGCAAAGGCAGATGTTGGAGTTTTTGTTGGTTATGCACCAAACAAGAAGGGTTACCGAATCTACAACAAGAGAACCCGAAATATCATGGAAACAATTCACGTTACGTTCGATGAGCTAACCGGTCAAATAGCTCCAGGACAAACCAATTCTGGGCCCGCAACTCAATTTTCATCAAGTAGTCCAATCAGTTCTACTCTTATTTCTAATCCTCTCCAGAACTCCTTATGTACCTCCATCGAAGATGATTTAAAGAAATTGTTTGATCCAATGTTTGATGAACACTATGAACCAAATGCTGATGAAATGTCAATTCCATCAACAGAGTCTGCTCCTATCCCTGTGAATGAAGTCAACCCTTCAGTCTCAATATCATTAAGTCAAGAAGCGCCTGCTGCTGATCTATCAGTCTCATCAACAAATCATCAATCATCAAAGTGTACATCATGGAATTGCTTCGATCACAAGATGAAGTTAATCCCTTTGCAACTCCCGAAGATGCTCCATTTGAAAACATATTTGCTCCTGAATCATCATCTGAACCATCTTCATCGGGAGACATCGACTCTGCTACTTCGGTTCCACAACAACAACCACATGAACACCTTAGAAAATGGACACATGATCACCCATTGGACAACATCATTGGAAACCTTTCTCGTCCTATATCCACTCGTAAACAACTTGCCACCGATGCCTTATGGTGCTTCTTCAACTCCGTACTCTCTAAGATCGAACCTAAAGACATTAAAACTGCTATGAATGAAGACAGCTTGTTCAATGCCATGCAAGAAGAAATTCATGAGTTTGATCGACTAGATGTATGGGAATTAGTACCGCTCAGATTGTGCTATGATCATTGCTCTAAAGTGGATCTTCAAAGTGAAACTTGATGAGCATGGTGATGTGTTGAAAAATAAGGCAAAGTTAGTTGGCTAAAGGATATCGTCAAGAGGAGGGTATTGACTTTGAAGAATCATTTGCTCCTTGCTGTATCGAGGCAATCGAATCTTCTTGGCTAATGCTGCAAGTAAGAACATGGTAGTCTATCAAATGGATGTAAAGATGGCGTTTCTTAACGGAGATCTTAAAGTAGTCGTATACCTCACCAACTGAAGGCTTTGTGAATCCAGAGCATCCTACTCACGTCTATCATTTGAAGAAGGCTCTTTACGGTTTAAAGCAAGCTCCAAGGGCATGGTATGATACGCTATCAAAGTTTCTTCTATCCACTTGATTCAGCAAAGGAGCAGTTGATCCGACATTGTTCACCAGGAAGTCAGGCAAACATTTAATTCACGTTCAAATTTATGTTGATGATATTATCTTTGCCTCGACCGACCCCAATGAATGTGATCGTTTTTCAAATGAAATGGGTTCCAAATTTCAAATGTCAATGATGGGACAAATGTCATTTTTCTTGGGATTACAAATTTCACAAAGTCCCGAGGCATTTTTATAAATCAATCTAAATATGCAAATGAGATTTTAAAGAAATTTGGATTTGATTCATGTGACACCGTTGACACTCCCATGATAGAACGTACTAAACTGGATGAGGACCACTCGGGGATCATGGTAGATCAAACGAAATATCGTAGTATGATTGGATCCCTGACGTACCTCACAACTAGCGACCGGACATCTTGTTCGCTGTGTGCATGTGTGCTAGATATCGGGCTAAGCCTACTAAAAGCACCTTGAAGCGGTTAAACGGGTCTTTCGGTATCTCCAAGGAACCATCAATATGGGACTATGGTACCGAAAGACACCGGTATGTCACTAACGCCTATGCGAGATGATGATCATGCAGATGTCAAGATACACGTCGGCACGCCGGAGGTGCTCAGTTTTTGGGTGATAAGCTTGTGAGTTGGTCTTCAAAGAAGCAAATGAGTACTTCTATTTCCTCTACAGAGGTGAATACATAGCCATGTCATCTTGTTGTGCTCAAATCCTATGGATGAGATCCCAATTATCGAACTATGGCTTTGAATTCAACAAAATCCCTCTCTTGTGATAATAAAAGTGCTATTGCTCTCTCATGCAACAACGTTCAACACTCAAGAGCAAAGCACATCGACATTCGACATCATTTCATCGGGGAACAAGTGGAAAAAGGTGTGGTGGAACTCTATTTTGTAAAGTCGAATACCGGTTAGCGGACATCTTCACCAAAGCTCTTCCTAGAGAACGTTTTGAGTTTATTCTTCTTCGACTTGGCTTGAAAAGCCTTCAACCAGAAACACTCAAACGTCTTCAGGAGGAAGACGAGGAGTAAAGGTCTTTCTTCATCTATATTTCGTATATATTTATTCAAAAAACAAACTACAAAATTATAAAACCAACAAAAAGCAAATAGAAAAATATAAAACTTTCAAAAATCTATAAAAATCTGAAAAACTCGAAAAATCTCAAAAATATTGTCTTTTTGTCATATCTTTCTTGATTCGATATATATCTACGGTCTTTGTGCTGTCAGTCAAAGAGTGACACGGGTCTTTAGATGTTGTTCGAATGTACACATATCTTTATAAAAAAAAAAATAATAAAATAAAAAAAATAAAAATTAGGAGAAAGTAAAACAATGGTTTATTGTCATTTCAGGCAGTAACCCGCTTTTCAAAGAAAGAACAGAGCCATGCTTTATCTCATGTTTCAATCCTAATGCTCTGATTCTAAAACAAATGTTTGTCATTAACAAGACAAATGTTTAATCTCAAAGATTTTTCCTTCTAAAGATTCATCTGAAAAATATTTACAATCTTATGAAAACTCAATTGTTTTGAAAACACTTGGACTCTATTTTTGAAAATCAAAAGAACTTATCAAGTGTCAAAATCTCAATCCATCAATCAACAACTTTCGTCATTGATTGAGGGGAGAATGATTTTTCAATTAAATCAAAAAGTGTTCTTTTCAAACAATATTTTACACAATTGGTTCAAGACCTTGGTTCTTATTATGTTTTAAAAGATAATTATGCATGTTTAATCAATGGAGTTTAAAGTCTCAAAATCCAATCCTTATCGCTTAAAACGTTTTAATAATCAAGTCACAATTCTCCTTAAAAGCTTTCAAAATCAATTTAAATATCTGAGATCACAAATCTCAAATGATTTGATAATTGTGATCGGGGGAGAATTTGTGATTTAAATTGGATTTAAACCGATAATTCGATAAATGGTTTCATAAGTGTTTAGCATGTTTTCCTCCCCGCATGTGACAAAGATTTCAAATTTTCCATGCACATGTTGAGAGGGAGCATCTACTTTAAACCTCAAATTATTGAAACGTGATTGAATTGTCTCTAAGTGCGGTTCCTCTAATATGTGTAAAACTCTTTCAAAATTCGAGGCACATATTGAGGGGGAGCAAACTTTGAAAACCTCATCCTTCCTCAAAATGTTTTATCTACTCAAATTGATTGGGAAGTGATGATGATCATTTTAGAAAATGTTAATCAAAAGATTGAACCTTTCATTCTTAATCTAACGATTTCAAAGATCTCTTGCCTCCATGTGCTAAACAATTTCTGAATTTTTATGCATATGTTGAGGGGAGCATTTCTAAAATATCAAAACAATTAAGATACAAAATGCTTTGATTCTATATCACAAGTATCTTGATTGATTTTCAAATGGTTTTCAATTGGTTTCAAGGCGGAAGAACTATATCAAAAGACCAACCAACTCTACTTTATACATGGTGATATAAGGATGATAAGGTTAGGTTGAGTTCCCATGATCCGCCTGAACCAGGAGGGATCTACCCAGGGACAATCCACTAGTTAGTGTAGAAGTCCTTAGGTATGATGAAAAAAAGGAGAAAAGTGATATGGGAAGAGTGCGGATTGAGTCGAGCTAGTCTGGAATAAACCCAACAAGGTTCTAGTTATGAAGTCTCGGTAAGCACTGAAGGGGTTGAAGAATGAAAATGAATTGAATGAGAAAAGGGTGAAAAGAAATAGCCCTCCAATTATTCAACCTTAGGGCAGAAACCGGGTTCAATTCATATACTACTGGTGGTTACAAGGTAAATCGGTATTGAAGACAAGACGTCATGGACCCAAAGGACGCACTACACTTCAACTTTCCAAACCACTCAAGTTCCTCTTAAAAGGGCTTGTTTCATTCTCACGGGAACCGACATAATCTATCGACTTTCTCTTAGAGATTGTTGATATTGAAGAAGGAGACCCTCTCCTAGTCTCCGGCATAGGAACCAAATATGCACAATTGAGTCTAGGGCCACGAGATCATCAATAAATCTCTTTAGGACACTTTCAATGAAGACTCTCTGTTTCACACAATGTGGAAAGAGAGATTATATCTTATGAGTCCTACGCATTATCCTTGTGGTATTGCGAGAACATCTGAGTGATATGTAAACATATTCACAATGAAGATGGAAAGCCTTCTGGAGCCAACATCAAACAAGCTCATGGTAGGTGGCATGTGAGATCTATCCAATAGATCAACCATGTGACAAGCTGAACGAAACAATGGGGCGATTCAATCTTTTGAATCAATCCGGTTCGGTTATGGATTGACAGATACCTTTGAAAAACCGGTCGTTGTGCTTAAAAACTCTTTTCTTTAGCACATCGACTGTGTACTTATTTCTCAATATAAAAGGTGTTTATGATTGATAATTGATTTTCATTAAAACCTTCGTTGTATTGCAAAAACAATTTCTATTGAGCAATACACGATTGTTTTTCAAATCTCTTTTCATCAATCAGTGAATCTCATTTTGCTGGTTCACTCACTCTGTGTTGTCTTCTTTGAGACGTTCCGGTTTGAGAACGGCTAGAGCAGCTGCGAAACATTGTCAAGGAAATTCTTGAATTATACGATCACAGCGAGGCAAGTACTTATCTTGATCAACGAGGAACCGTGGGCCGTGTACCTCAATTCAATGAAAGTGATCAAAGACACTTTCATACGCTTTATTGCTAACTGTTTTATGCAAGTACACCCCGATGTTTCCATAGCGCATGCTCACACAACACATTCATTCTAAAGAAATCATGATTAGTGCATCAATGACTCGATATTTTCACTCCATGCTTACGCTACATAATGTCATGAACCGAATGTGAGCATGTCGATTGCAAATGTCACAACATCACATAATACCAACACCACAATGGATGAGTAAGAGATTAATATGGCTGATGATCTCAAAAGTGACTCAAAACTCATTATCCGTGGATCGGTTAAAGACCTCCACTCAGATTATCCAAACATGCAAAAAAAAAATGAAGAATCAAAGACTACGAGCTCTGAGAACAAAGAACATGAACAAGAATCCAAGAACAATCTCAATGTAATATCTGTTTGTATTCTATGTAATTTTAATGTGTGTTTGAGGTGACCTCCCTTAGGGGAGATTGTTAGGATTTGGAAAATCCAGTAGTTAAAGTGTCGGTCACCTCAAGTATATGTAATCGTTAGAAAGCTTGTAGTCGTAGTTATTTGATGTTAAGTAGTATTTAGTTAAGTAACACCGTGGAGGACGGACGGGTCTTTACCCATTTTGTATGCCGATCACGGCCCGTCAGTGGCGTTTTATTGTAAGACTATAAATACTCTCTACCTCCCAAGGTAGAGAGTTGGAGCTCATAATAAGATTTTTCTTTTTATCACTAAAGTTCCCAAACCTCTAACTTTCTCTCTCTAAAACCATTATGTACGCCTCTTGTGTTTATGTTATGATGTGTATGTGAAATCCAATATGTTACATGCTTTTTAGTAGGCTTAGCACGGTATCTAGCACACATGCATACGAAGAATATCGCTGACTTCTTTGTGAGGTACATGAGGATCAATCATACTACGATATTTCGTTTGATCTACCATGATCCCGAGTGGTCCTCATCCAGTTTAAGTACGCTTTATCATGAGTGTCGCAGGGTCACAAGTATCAAATCAAAATTTCTTTAACATCTAATTTGCATATTTAGATTGATCAATAAAAATGCCTTCGAGACTTTGTGAAATTTGTAATCCCAAGAAAAATGGCATTTGTCCCATCATTGACATTTGAACGTGAATTAGTCGAAGCAAAAATGATATCATCAACATAAATTTGAACGTGAATTAAATGTTTGCCCGACTTTACGGTGAACAACGTTGATTAACTGCTCCTTTGCTAAATCCGGTAGATAGAAGAAACTTTGATAGTGTATCATACCATGCCCTTGGAGCTTCCTTCAAACCGTAAAGAGCCTTCTTCAAACGATAGACGTGAGTAGGATGCTCTGGATTCACAAAGCCTTCTGGTTGGCTGATGTATACGACTTCTTTAAGATCTCCATTAAGAAAAGTCGTATTTGCATCCATCTGATAGACTACCATGTTCTTACTTGCAACATTAGCCAAGAAGATTCTGATTGCCTCGATATGAGCAACAGGAGCAACTGATTCTTCAAAGTCAATACCCTCCTCTTGACGGTATCCTTTTGCAACCAATCGAGCCTTGTTCTTTAAAACATCACCATGCTCATCAAGTTTTACTTTAAAGATCCACTTTAGAGCAATGATCATAACACAGTCAGGAGCAGATACAAATTCCCATACATCTAGTCAATCAAACTCATGAATTTCTTCTTGCATGGCATTGAACCAGCTGTCTTCATTCATGGTGGTTTTAACATCTTTTGGTTCGACCTTAGAGAGTACGGAGTTGAAGAAGCACCATAAGGCATCGGGTGCAAGTTGTTTCCGGTGTGGATCTTTGGATGAGAGGGTTTCCAATGATGTTATCCAATGGATGATCATGTGTCCATTTTCTAAGGTGTTCATGTGGTTGTTTTTGTGGAACTGAAGTAGCGAGTCGATATCTCGATGAAGATGGTTTTGATGATGATTTAGGAGCAAATATATTTTCAAAGGGGATTCTTCGGGAGTAGCAAAGGGATTATCTCCATCATTGGTGCCAGAAGCAATTCCATGATGTACACTCGATGATTGATGATTTGTTGATGAGACGAATGATCGGCGCGCTTCTTGACTTAATGACATTGGCCCGAAGGGTTAACTTCATTGACAGGATAGGAGCGACCTCGTTGATGGAATTGACAGATCATTAGCACTTGGCTCATAGTGTTCATCAAACATTGGATCAAATAATTTCCTCAAATTATCTTCTGAAAGAGGTACATAAGGAGTTCTTTGGTGAGGATTTGAAACAAGAGTAGAACTCATAGGACTACTTGATGAAGGTTGAGATCGGGTCCAGGCTGGATTGTCTTAGAGCCATTTGACCGGTCGGCTCATCGAACGTAACGTGAATTGTTTCCATGATATTTCGGGTTCTCTTGTTTTAGATTCGGTATCCTTTTCTGTTTGGTGCATATCCTACAAATACTCCAATGTCCGCTTTAGCTTTTAGTTTACCTAAATCTTGACCGTCATTAGTTGGGTAACATACAGAACCAAACACACGAAGGTATGAAAGATCAGGTTTTCGATTGTGGACAAGTTCATACGGAGTCTTTCCATGAGTTGTGTGAATTAGGGATCGATTTTGAGTGTATCATGTAGTGGCAATAGCTTCAGCCCATAGAAACATTGAAACCTTTGAGTAAATCAGCATTCTTCTTGCTGCTTCCACAAGAGTTCGATTTCGTCTTTCAACTACACCGTTCTGTTGAGGAGTTCGTGGAACACTTCTTTGAGGACTGATTCCAACACATTCATAAAATTCATTGAGTTCTTTATTAACAAACTCGGTTCCATTGTCGATTCGGACGATTCTAACCATTTTGTTAAGTCGGACCTGCAGTTGTTTAATAAGTTTATTGATGACATCGGAGTTTCATCCTTTGTTCTCAAAAACTTAACCCAAGTGAATCGGGAGTAGTCATCAACCACAACTAACACATATTTCTTCCCATTAATAGTTTGCACTCTCATGGGTCCACATAAATCCATGTGAATAGTATGTAGAACTTTCATAACTGAACTTGTAGGTTTGGTTTTATGGGCATACTTCTTGCTTTTTCCCAATTGACATGTTCAACAAAGATGATCCTTTTCATAATTAAGTCTAGGTAGTCCTCTTACTAAATCCTTTCTGGAAATATTGTTTATGGTACCAAAGTTCAAGTGATTGAGACGACGGTGCCATAGCCATGACTTAGTTTTAGAAGCCATTGACAGCAGGCAGATGGGTGAAGATTTCATCATGTCTTCGATAGAGATGGTGTATAGGTTTGAACCACGAGTTCCTTTGAGAAGTTCCACACCATCAAGTTCTCTAACAAAGCAAGTATGTTTTCTGAAGGCCACTTCTAAGTCAGAGTCACAAAATTGTCCAACAGAAAATAGATTATGTCCAAGACCTTCAACATAATATACCCTGGAAATCACACTATCTCCAACCACGTAATCTCCATAACCCATAATTGCACCAAAATGATCGTTTCTGAATCTCACAGTTCCGATGAATTTACTCACGAAGTTCATGAGCCGCAACCGGTCTCCAGTCATATGCTTGGAACAGCCTGAGTCCAAGTACCACAGAATGATTTAAATGACCTGCAGTTGAACACAGACATGAATAGATAACTGGATAATTGGGATCCCCATGCAAGAATGGGTTCCATTTGGTTAGTAACAATTATTGGACCACCCACATCAGAAGTAGAAACAATGGAATCATCAGGGATAGATGCAATGCTAGTGTCCGTATTTGACCTATTCAAAGTATGTTCATTTCTTAAGGGAATAGTTTTACCAGTAGGCATCCATTTTCTAATGGGCATTGATCTAGATAATTTAGGGCACATCTTATTAAGATTGAAATTTCGGCCAGTAGGTATCTAATGATAACATATGTTACTAAATTTCCTTCCTATGGGTTTCCAATGTCTCCTAACCTTCCTCCGCCATTGCTTTCTAGCATTTTTAGCTTGATTATTTGCATTAACAACCTTAACAAGGCATTTAACAGCATTAATCAAATCATTCATACCACATTCAAGATTAGTAACAGAAACCATGCAATCATCATTACATGTTTTGCCAAAAGTAGTAGAATTCGCATTAATTACAAGATGCGCTTAGAGCTAACACTAGAATTAACACGATTCGTTTTATTCAAATTCTCCCTAAGGTGATCTTCTACTCTCTTCTACTGAACATTCCTAGCATGCAAGGTCCTATCATTCTTTGTGTTGCCTTGAGGCTTTGACCGCTTGCTTTGGTGTCACTTCTTACTCTGTAGGGAATTGGAACATTAGTTGGTTTTGCTACTTTTTACATTCCTGAACTAGAAGTGCAGGGATCTGAACTACTTGAGGACACATTCTTAATATTGGGCATTGAATGAGTTGCATACTTATCACTAGGCATCGAGCAAGGCATCACAGCTTTACCTCTCTCACAAAAAGATTTAGGACACGTTGCTCTTAAACATTCTAGCAGCTCTTGAGATCGTTTGGCCTGAATGCACGCAAACCTAATTTCACTATCAAGTGGCTTATTTATGAAATCCTCTTCTACAATCTCTCGGAGACATTCTAGACTATCCTTAAGGTAAGAGAAATTGTCATCAAACGCACGTTCATTATTTCTAAGATGAGGAGGAATGTATTTAACAGTCACAGTATATTTGCAGTCTGTAGATGACTTCGATGCAACATTCTCATTGAAGACAAGTGGCATTTTCCATTTTTCCTGACTCTTCAGATTCTCAATTACCTTTTGTAAAGACGTTATTTTTTCGTTGTTCTTGTCACGAGTGACTTTCATTGAATCATATAACTCTTTAAAGTGTAGTTTAACTTTTTTATTTTCTTCTAGAAAACTCTCATTTTCCTTTTGTAAAACATTAACCAAGTTTTGAAGATAAAAAGTTTGAGAAGACTGAGAATCTAAAGGTGGAGGCATTTGGAAGCCATTTGCATTGTTTCTTTCTCCCTTCAATTGTGAGATTTGTGCTCTCATTTTTCTAATCGTGTTGCAATGGGATCGAATTTGTTCATCACGTTTGTTTATTTCAAAAACTGCATCAAAGTCAGGAGCATCCAAGGATGTCTTGATATTTGAGGTTTTAACATTTTCCTTTAGATGTTGATATTTTAATAGCAAATCAAGATATTCAACTTCCAATTTGGAGTAATGTTTTACCAGATTATCATGATCATCCTGTTCAATTTTCTCATGCAATTTAGAATTAGTTTTTTCAAGCTCAATGACACGATCATGGGAGACTTTCAGAGAAACAGATAATTCATGAAATTGAGAAGCATTGATGGAACAATTAAATGCGTAAAACACATCTTGAGTAATACATTCAGAAATAAGATTCTCATTCAAGGTATGCAAGTTTTTCCTCTCAATCTCATTATATTTTAATTCTCGCTCATAGTCACTAACCTCAACTATCATTGCATCAAATTCCTTTTCTATTTGTTTAATATCTGAATCCATCCCCTTTTTAAGACTCTCAAATTGACCTTTTAATTGTTTAAAGAAAGGCATGACCTCAGTTAAATAGCATTCTTTAGTTTGCTCAAAACCCCTTTCCCCTTCAGTTATCCCAGTGGGTGTGATCCTTTTCTTACAAGTTTTCTCAAAATCAACAAATAATTGAAAAATTAGATATTGACTGATTAAGGTCTTGCTCTTAGTGGGAATAGATCTAGGAACTAAATGCATTGGGGTATTGGGGGATAAACAGTGGCAGGAAGCATTCTCCTACATGGGGGATTCTTTTCAACAAACTCATCGACTTTTTCATGTCCATATCCTTTTTCCAAAACACTTGTTCAGGGGTCATCTGTGTTTGAGGTCTAAACTTGTTAAAGGCAATCCGGTTTTCCTTAGCATAGTTGGGTGTTTTATAGCTGATTTTCTTTTCTATGCATAAAGGGCTCTTAAGATTTTCATCTAATTTCTTTCTAGTTACTTCTTCTAACTGTTTATCTTCCTCAATATTCTCAGCGCAACTAGGTTTATGTCTAGGCTTAAGGATTTCATTGCCATCATAGATTACCTTCTGTGCTTTTCTAGCTTTCAGACACGCCTTAGGGTTTGGTTCATCAACTAATGCAACACTATGTTTGTCACTTAGAACTCTATGCTTGGTTATCATGTGAGCAGTCTGAATGGTGTTTCCTTGTACGTACAATTTGTTTTCTAGTTTTTTTTTCAAAGTTTTTAGGTTGGAAAATTCATTTAAGAGTTTTGATTCCTTGGCATTAAATTCCTGCTTAAGCACTTTCACATTTTCTTGAAGTTCTTGTTTTTGCTTAGCCATTTTCTTAAGCTTTTCTTTTAAGGAATCTAACTCTTGTTTAAGTATTTCTTCCCTAAAATTACTTTTTCTAATAATTGTACGCATTTGGTCATCCATCTCCTGCTCACGGGTAGTTAATTCAAACTTAGCACGTTGTTCATAAATGACAACTTGTTCTTTATAGGCATTAAGTTCAGAGATGGCAGCATCATTAGGAACACTAGCAGTGTATTCATCAAAAATATAGTCATCATTGACTGCATTAGATACATCACTTGGTTCAATCGTACTCTCACATTGGGTCACATATTGATAATATGGGACAATATTATCATTGCCCATATTAGAAATATCTGAGTCACTGGTTTCCTGCGATTGAACTTTATCATGTATCTTTTGCTAATCAACATTATCATATAGTTTTAATACCTCTGAGATCATTGATTCTTTGGATGGACCAGCTTGCTGTGGTGAGGGGACCTTTGGAGAGACCATTGTAGAAATGCTAGCCATGAAAATTGTCTGTGCAGTAGGTTCATCATCGATGTTAGAGTCGTATGCATCACGTCGGCAACTTGGAAGGCATTCGATGATTATGACCTATCTCCTGAATTGGCTGCTCATCCACATCTGCATCATATGTCTTGGCATTGCCCTCAGCAAGAAATAGCAACTCCTCTTCATCCAACACAACTCCATTATCCTGAGCTTGCACAAGTAACATCTTGTCTCTGAAGTACTCAGCATTTTGAGGGCGTTTTGGAGATGTGCAGTTTCTAGCTATATGTCCATCACCACCATAGTTGTAGCACTTGATCGTCTTTGCTTGTCCCTGATTTCCATTCCTTCCCTTATTCTAATTTGCCACATACCCTCCACCTAGTCCACCTCTTCCCAGTTCATATTTCCTTCCTTGAACTGGTTGCACCATGACCTTTCCATCTCTGACAGTAGCTTGATTGTGTGGATTGGATGCAGTTCTGAGGTTATTGTTGGTGTGTGGAGTGGAATTCATGTTTTGACTGAACATGAGAGACAGTTGATTGATGAAGTTTTCCATGAATGTGTTTGGGTCTGGAGGCTTATATGTAGGATCAGGGATGAGTTTGTAATTATCATTACCCGTGGGTATGACTTGAGAAGCTTTGGTGGTAATTCCAACATTTGTGTAAAAGGTTGTTGAATCATTTGAGGAACTTGTTTCTCCCTGGTTGGCTTTGAATTGTTCAAGAATCCTTTTTTCAAATATAGCATGTCTCTCATTCTAAAGAAGGAAGGCATACAGTTGCTCATAGTTTGTATTCTTCAATCCTTTGGTTAGCTTCATAGCGGTGACAAATTTGTGCCATTCGGGATTAATGTTGTTCACAAACTTTGAGTTCAGCTGAATGTTTGGCATGGTCATTTTGATATTCCTCATATCATTCACAAGCTTGTGGAATCTTACGTAATACTCATAGACACTCTCATCTGGTTTCATCTTGAAGTTCTCAAATTCATCATACAGTTGTGATTATCTGTCTTCCTTAGTTAATTCAGAACCTGAGAGAAGCATCTTGACATTATCCCAAACGCCTTGGCAGTGTTGTGATTGATAAGCTTGTAGATATCTTTTGGAAGACCACGAGTATAATGTTTGAAGCCCGATATCACACTCAAATCTCTTTTTCTCCTTATCATTGAGCTCATCATACGTCTTTGGTCTATCCAATCCATAGATCATTGTTCCATCTGCAGCAATATCAATTATGTCTCTTGTAGTTTCAATCTGATAAGGTACTTCATCAATGGATTTGAGAATGTTGACCCCATTTTCCTTTCCAAGACAGTACAATCTGATTCGTTGAGCCCAAGAGTCGTAGTCAGTTCTGTCAAGCATGGGTGGACGAGTATCTGAACCAGCTGCTTGAACATCCTTAGCAACAGAGGAGATGATTGTAGGTACGTTGGTAGACATGTATTTACGATTTCACAGGATTTTATAACTCTATGATTAAACCGGGAAATAGATTCTTTCACGGATTTTACTAAATCAAGAGAAAACCGTATAAGAAACAAAAGTTCAACCAAGTCGCTAAGAATCCATGAACCAAGTTGCTAAGTACCAAGTCGCTAAGTTGCAACTCGCTAAACCTCAAGTTGCTATGAATCAAGTCGCTAAGCCCAAGTCGCTAAGACCCAAATCGCATTTGACACAAATCGCTAAAGCACCAAATCGCTAAACGCTCAAGTAAGTCAAATTAAGCTAAAGAGCAACTCGCTAATTATCCAAGTCGCTAATGTCAAGTCGTTGAGAACAATAAGTACAAGTCGCTAGAAATAATGAAAGCAAGTCGCTAACCCCACCAAGTAGCTAGCCGTAGTGGAGAATCCACTAACTTGTACTGTTTTGTCGGCTAGTCTCAATAGACAAGTCGCTAAGCTCAAGTCGCTACGACTAACACCACAACTCGCTAGAAATTTACAACGAGACTCAAGTCGCTAACTTGAAAAACTTCAAGAACACACATTTCAATCCAAAACGGGCCCAACCACAGTGATTCAAGCTTTCCAAATCAAAACCCAAGCACTTACAATGATTCTAAACACAAAAGTACACTCAAAATTCAAACTTTAACATAAGAAATGATCCAAATGATGAAAAAACCACTAAACTTTTTCAAACTCAAAATCCATCTAAAACCAGTAGAAATCCAAGGATATGTAAGAGAGATGATCAAACCATGGCTCTTGATACCATTTGTCACATATTGGATTTCACAAACACATCAAACCATGATCATAATAGGCGTACACAATGATGTTTTAGGGAGAGAAATAGTTAGAGGTTTGGGAACTTAGTGAGAGAAAGTGAAAATTCTTATTATGAGCTCCAACTCTTTACCTTGGGAGGTAGAGAGTATTTATAGTCTTAAACAAATTGCCACCTACAGGTTGTGGATCAGGCATACAGTGGGTAAAGACCCGTCCGTCCTCCATGGTATTACTTAACTAAATACTACTTAAATTTAAATAACTACAACTACGAGCTTTCTAACGATTACATATACTTGAGGTGACCGACAGTTTAATAACTGGATTTACTAAATCCTAACAACAATCCCCCTTTCATACCTTTTGTTTTTGAATACCCATTTAGTTCCAATAGCCCTCTTGCCATTAGGTAGATCAACCAATGTCCAAACCTCTTGAAGTCTGAATTGTAGCGACTCATCTTGCATTGATTCAATCCAACCTTCTTCTCCTAAAAGCTTCTTCAACTCTTTTGCTCCTTCGTGACAAAAAGAAAGCAAACAAACAATTTTGCAAGTCTTGATGATGTTCCTTTGTGAAGTGACTTGGCAAAGAAACCTTGTCCAGTTAAGGTTTTATGAGTCTTGTTCTTGTTTGCAATGGGGTATTCAAATTTCTAAGTATATGCTCTTTGGGATGATTTTTGTGTATCCTAGTGGTAGGAACGGATTTTTATGATGACTGCCCAAATTTGTAAACATCCGCATCCTTGAAAAAGTCATCTATGTTCTCATCATCCGTAGGAGTATCCATCTTCTATGATGATCTCCAAATTCCTAACACCTTGTATTAAGAAAAACATGTAAAAATAAACATATAGAGAGCAAGTGACGGGAACTGTTCTCTTCTTAGCTCCCCCTTGACGAGTCCATCCCTTTGTGAGGGCGTCAAGTAAGAAGAAATACTAAACTAGTGCATTGCAACTATGTTTGCAAATGGTTTTGTCTTTGTGACGGATATATGCACCCCCTTGATGATTGCAACTTTGCAAAGGGACGTCATGTAACGTAATCCTAATGTGAAATATATTGCACAGATCCCACGGCCCTCCTTGGAGGATCCGTCTAGGAAAAACACAGAGATTCGTCTGACTGTAAACAAAATACAGCAATGGTGATGTGAACAAATGATGTCAACATAAAAATGAGATATGTAATAAGGCACCAAACATACACTTAAGACAATATGGCATAAAACATGTAATCTCATTCAATAAAATACGAGAGAGGATCTACAAATCTATAAAACTAAGAGAATGATTCAACCATGTAATACATTTTATAGTAATTCTAATTTTTGACCAAAAAACAAAAAAGATGTGCTTGAACCTAAGGATGAGTAGACTTGTTGATTTGATCCAATCATTCAAGAAGATGATTAAACATGAAATGTAACTCATTTCCTACTTTTTGAACAAGTCCTAGGGTGATTTGACAGTTAGAGCAATTATTGTCATGACTAGGAACCGGAGGAGATTGGTTGTTTTGAGGAGGCTCCATAAATGATGATGGAGGTACATTGAGAAATATAGGATGAGGTTCAACTAAGAATGAAGGTGGTGGTAATGGAAGGTCTTCTATATGATTAGGTCCTTGGTGCTTCCTTGTCTCCAAAGGTGGACTATTTGGTGATGCAGGTGGTTCTCTATTTAACGAGAAGGTTGGTGAGTGGGAAGTTCTTGGTGGTGAGTACTCTAATGAGTAGAGATTTGGATGAGAAATAGGTTCGGTAAAGGAATGTAGTCTATGTTCTAGGAATGAAGGCTTAAGCGTTTTACTAGAACTAGGCCTTTGGTTTGCTTGATGAAGCCTTTCCTAACTCTAACACTCTGTTCCCAAGTTTTTTAAATGAATGAAAAGAAGAAAAGAGTTAAAAATGGGAAGAAAAGAAGAGGAGATGAATGAAATTAAATTTTTATATTATTTCCCGGTTAGGAGAGAAAAGAAGATATAAAAGATGATTTTACAAGTTATACCATTGGTTATATATATAAAAGTTATGTTTTATATTAGGTCATTTAAGTAACTTTATTTGATTAAAGTTTCCTAATATAACTTCTATCCAAATCATCCCACTTTTGGAGAGAAAGTTTTGGAGAGAAGTTTAGCCAAAATTACTCTCCTCTTTTTTTCTTTCTCCTAAAAAACTCAGAACATGAGAATTTTTTTCTACCCACTTTTCTCTTCTTTCAAAAATAAAACCTGAATGCAGCGAAAGGTCTAATACTAATTTTCATGCTCTTTTTAGCTATTGTTGATTGAGATTGTTGAGGTGGGATTCAAACATTTGGACTTCACGGGTGATGACTCTATGGATGATATCTCATGGACCATATGAGTATTCCTTTTGGATGAACCTTTGGTTGAAGAATTCTTGCTAGACGCTTTAGTCATAGTGAAGTTGAGGATGTAGTAAGAGTCTTCAACTACTGATTTTTAGGATTGTGGTAAGAATGGTAACTTAAGCTCTCAAGAGTGTTTGATTTATAAAGGATGAATTTGAATTAATAAATTAAATTCATGTCCACTAAGAAAATATGGCATGCACCAAGGTCAACTATGGTGTTGTTCAGATCTAAGGAATCATCAAATGGTAAGCAAAAGTGTTTAGATTACCAAAGGTGGTTTGAATTTTGAAAGAAAAGCTGATTAGAAGCTTTCTGAGACATGGATCTCATGGATCCCTCTCACTAGGATCCGTCAGGTTATAAACCGGGATCCGTCTGTCGCATTTAAATATGGTGAAGTGATTATGCTCTTGTAAGGTCTAATGCCTATAAATCTTGAGGGTTTGACTTTCCTTAGATGTCCTAAGTGATAGGTGACTTAAATGTCCAACCACAAGGAGTGAGGACACTTAATGATGGTATTGTAGGAAAAGTGGACTTTGAGAGAGTGTAACTAAATTTTAAGGATGATACTCATTGATTTTAGTATGACAAATGATGGCATTTGATCCTAGAGATCAGATGATGACTTAATAGAAATTAGAAAATTTCCTAAAAGAATAAAAAGAAATGAAAAACTAGTTTTAAGGCTATTTTAAGGTAAGGATGACTAAAATCAATTTGCTAAAATTGAGAGAAATATCAAGCTAAGTGTTTTGAGATATGAGGAACAATGTGTGAGCATTGGAGCGGAAATATGGTGAGTTGACAAATCAAAAGCACTTTGAATTTGATCCTAAGTTAGCTATGGGTGAGTGTGAGACCCATCGAGCTTGATCCCACCTCCTTCCATTTCACTCCCATCTTTTCTCCATCTTCACCCCCTTCACTCTTCATCCCACCATCTCTACTTCTTTTTCTTCATGAATTTATCAAAACACTTGCATATCCCTTTAGTTTGTTGCCACTCTTGTGATGGGCTTGGAATGTCCGGCAGTTGATTGATGTAATCTAAAGGGTCAAGATCGGTGTTTCCAAGGGGGTTGCTACTTCCTTCTCCTTCTCTTTGTCTTTCCCTGTCATCCGATGAATCCATTAGTGGGTGAGGTCTCTTGCCATCCACCATGATCCTTGAGTATTTCCATCGATAGCGGCACCATGACCTTGTTGCCAAAACTATGGTCAAAGGAATAAGGAGAAGGATCTAGAGCAAATATGAAGTTTGCTAGACGGGTCGTGAGCATTGCATAAGGGAGTACCATCTTGTCTATGCTTTTCACACTCGCCATTCTTTTTACCATGTAATAAGCGAGGTTGAAGTGAGTGCCGGTCACAAGGAAATAAATCATGAAGCTCAAGCATGCATTAGGATGATCTTTGTTCCCTCCCAAGCAAAGCACATTCTCCCTTACCACGAGTTCCCAATTTCGCACAACGGAAAATTTCATAAAGCTCCATCCTGAAATGGATCTCTATAGATCACCTTGGAGTTTCTCACCCCGATGGAGATGCACTTTCCATGAAGACAGTATCCTTTACCGTGGTTGCTTCCGAGATTCTCGTGAAGTATGCTTTATGATGATCTACTATGTCATGTAGCTCCGCCAAAGACCATTCGTTGGAATACATGCACACTCCTTGATATGGGACACGAGGTATCCTTCAAAAATCTACAAGAGAGAGGGTGTACTCATGCTCATTGATGATGAAGGCTATTGAGATGGTCCCATCTTCATTCCTAACGATTCTCATTGTCTTGTAAAATTCAAGCACGAACACCGGAAAATTTTGCTCGTTAATGTCTAAGAGGCAATCAAAGTTAATTCCTCCAAAGACTTGTCAGATGTTGGTGTTTACGAGGAATGATGGTTCAACCACACGACCTTCATGGAAAAGCCTCTTTTCTAGCATCTTGAAATCTTTCCTATCCTTCGGGCTTAGGCCTTCCTTACTTACATTGGGACGAGTGGGTGGTATCATGGAAATCTTGTTGGCGGTTGCTAGGAATGATTGATCCTATACAACAAAACCACAATGTGGTGTTAATTGTGTGAATAATAACCTAATGGGATTGATCACAATTTTGCTCAAAACATCTTCATTGAATTCAAGAAATGAGTTTAATTTGTATTAACAATGTTAATTTTTTGATTTAGATTATCTTAGAAAACAATGTGGTAACAAATTGTGAGAAACCCATTTGAGCTCAACTTCTAACGATGAAAATTGTAATCCTAGGAATCAAGGAATGGAAATAACAATGTAGTGAAGATTATACTTACACAAGAGATTGGTTTGCTTGAAGAAGATGATCTATTTACCCTCGTGAACAGAACTTGGTTTATGTCCGTAACTCTTGATATAGAGAGGGTAGTGGAGCTTCCACGTGATGATCATTTCTTACTTATGTTTTTTCTCTGTAAGATCCCAAGATCCTTTGTATGAGGGATCCGCTAGTTCAAGCTCAGGGATCCGCATATCACAATTTGATCTGACCTTAAGTGATCCTTGTTAATTTTGGTTCAGGATTTCTAAATTTCCTAGGATCAATGTTTATGCTCTATAACTTATGGTTTGGGGTTTTGACGGGTTATACTAGTCCTATTTGACGAGGTTCCCTCTTTATGAATAAATCATAATTCTTTGGGAAGTTTTCAAAGATTATGATAAAATCCTATTTTATCATAATGTAAGAAATTTCACATGGATACTTATTGACATAGATGAATTGTCAATAATCCTTATGTGAGAAGTGATGATCAAGCCTCTCAATAGAAATGGAGATATCATTATCACTGTTTGTAATTTTTCTATAGAGATCAACGAAGAATACTATTCTTGATGATGAGTTCAATATAGATAACTACTTTTGTGATTAGTAAGAGAGCGTAAAGATACTACTAAAACAAAAAAAACAAAAAATGATCTTATTAATTTACCTAGAAAGAGAATGAAAAAAAAACATTTATTTGTAGTTTATTAAAGATCATACCTTGCTAATATTCTTTTAAGGAAGAAGTATTTAGAGAGAAATTCTTCATGATCTTCTTAGGATGCCCAAATCAAAGTATGGAGAATTCTCAACAAGGAAAATATTAGAACAACCTATCATTGTCCAACATTATAAAATATGATAATTTTAAAACATGACCTTTTTTGTTTTAAGGAAGTTCCTTCCTTGAAGTTTTCAAACATACATAGATCGTATTAAGTTTTTAAAATTACAATATACTCTTAAGAAACTTGGTAAAGAAGCTCATGCCATTGTGGAAACTAGAAGGTTGAATAGTTTTACGATTAAACTTCGTTTAAAATATTTAGATCGAGTTATGTCAATTTATTTAGATGTGTATGTTGGACATTGATATATAGAGATGTAAATGTGTAATGAAAACATAAAGAGTAAGAAACACATAACCACGACACGAGTGTTTATAGTGGTTCTGCTACAAGGACACCTTCCTTGCCCTACTTCACTCTCCGAGTCACCTACTCGAGTTTGTAATCACTACCGACACCAACTCCTTGTGGCGAGAAGCCTTCTAACGTCGCCTACTCTTTTCCGGTACTAGGCTAGACACTAGGTTCTTCCACTAGGTAGAACCACACCTAACACAACGTCACCTATACTTTATCCGCAGACAAGATAATCCGAGTTCCATTACAAAGGAGGAACTACTACCCAACACTACACAACACCTATCCCAAAAGGATACTCACTCCTTATGACAACATCAACAAGGATATCAATATCCTTGGATATACCTTATCTCTATTTGTACTTCGATACACCTTATCGATTGTACACCCTTGGCATTCTTCACTAATGCCTTTGACACGGACGTTCGACACCTTTCACTAATGTCTTCATCTTGACTCTTTTGGCATCCTTCACTAATGCCTACGACAAGGACGTTAAGCAACTTTCACTAATGCCTACGTCTTGACTCTTTCGGCATCCTTCACTAATGCCTTCAACACAACACTTTTATGGAGAAAGAAAGAACTATCAACAAGAGAACCTCAGTAGTCTTAATGATGACGAAGCATGGAAACTCATGGACTTGAGCTTGCTCAACTTCAAGAGGTGGTGATCTTGCCTTTAAGAGGAACCTAGAGATTCACACATAAAAAAAATACAAACTACATAGTGAGATCCTTAAGATATGTGGTTTGAAGGTTTACAATACTAGGAGAAAGTATGTGTGGTGGTGGCAACCCAAAATGAAGAAATGGCTCACTATTTATTGAAGAAAATAGTTCATTGTTCCACGGATCCCACAAACTTGCTTGAGGATCCGTCCAGGTAAACTGGGGAACCGTGGACGCCTCTTTGCCCATGGGTTTTGGTTCATGGGTCATGGGTTATGGGTCATGGGTCCTATACTTTGGATCCTAGGTATCCAAGTAGATACAATGTATCTAGTATTTGTAATGTATCTAGTCCATGGGTCATGGGTTAAATCCATGGTCATGGATAATATCCATTCATGACTTATGCATGATGTCATGCAATGGGTTATGGGCTACGCTCCATGGTTATGGGTCATGGACTTTGGGTTATACCCAACTACATTCAATGTATTTGGTCAATGGGTCAAATACTTAAACTTCTACCCATTATATTTCCCATTATAATATGTACTAATTATGTATAAATCTACCCAATATGTAAACACTATTTGTTGTACATATATATTACTAAATCATAAAATCACTATTACTTGTTTAGTGTTTATGTGAAAACGTAAGTGTGTTAGTAAACTATTGGCTCAAACCATTTACGTATTTTGTTTGTTTCATTAAAATGATTTTACGTGTTTTCCCGACAAAACATTAGAAGATCGTAAAATATAAATAAATGTTTTTACTGCTTATTTGTATTAACACCATACATAGCCTTTTTCACCCTATAAACCTTATCAGGATTATCAGGATCTTCAAAACCAGGAGGTTGATAAACATAAACCTCGTCATCAATAGTACCATACAAAAAGGCACATTTCACATCCATTTGATACACCACACAGTTTTTGAATGAAGTATATGCCAAAAACAATCTAATAACTTCAATTCTGGCAACAGGGGCAAATACCTTCATCATAATCCAGACCTTCAGTTTGTGTGTATCCTTGAGCAACCAACCTTGATTTATTCCCAACCACAATCCTCCTTTCATCCCTTTTTTTTCTGAATACCCATTTAGTTCCAATAGCTCTCTTGCCATTAGGTAGATCAACCAATGTCTAAACCTCTTGAATTTTGAATTGTAACAGCTCATCTTGCATTGATTCAATCCAACCTTCTTCTCCTAAAGCTTCTTCAACTCTTTTGGGCTCTTTCTGTGACAAAAAGCAATCAAAAAAACAATTTTGCAAGTCTTGATGACTGTTCCTTTCGTGAAGTGACTTGGAAAAGAAACCTTGTTCAGTGAAGGTTTTATGAGTCTTGCTTCTTGTTTGCACTGGGGTATTCAAATTTCCAAGTATCTGCTCTTTGGGATGATTTTGGTGTATCCTGGTGGTAGGAACTGGACTTTCTATGATGACTGTCTCCAAATTTGTAACATAGGCATCCTTGAAAAAGTCATACATGTTCTCATCATCTGTAGGAGTATCCATCTCTTCTATGATGACTGTCTCCAAATTTCTTTAAACCTTGTTTTAAGAAAAACATGTAAAAATAAACATATAGAGAGAAAGTGATGGGAAGTGTTCTCGTCTTAGCTCCTCCTTGATGAGTCCATCCCTTTGTGAGGGCGTCAAGTAAGAAGAAATACTAAGCTAGTGCATTGCAACTATGTTTGCAAATGGTTTCGTCTTTGTGACGAATATGCTCCCCCTTAATGATTGCAACATTGCAAAGGGACGTCATGTAACGTAATCCTAATGTGAAATATATTGCACAGATCCCACGGTTCCCTCCTTGGAGGGATCCGGCTAGGCAAAACAGAGGGATCTGTCTGACTCTAAACAAAATACAGCAATGGTGATGTGAACAAATGATGTCAACATCAAAATGAGATATGTAATAAGGCACCAAACATACACCCAAGAAAATATGGCATAAAACATGTAATGTTATTCAATAAAATACGAGAGATGATATACAAACCTCTAAAACTTAGAGAATGATTCAACCATGTAATACATTTACTAGTAATTCTGATTTTTTACCAAAAAACAAAAAAAGCAACAATGTGCTTGAACCTAAGGATGAGTAGACTTGTTGATGTGGTCTAATCGTTCAAGAAGATGATTAAACATGAAATGTAACTCATTTCGTACTTCTTGAACAAGTCCTAGGGTGATTTGACAATTAGGGCAATTATTGTCATGACTAGGAACCTGAGGAGATTGGTTGTTTTGAGGAGGCTGCATAAATGATGATGCAGGTACATTGAGCAATGTAGGATGAGGTTCTACTAAAAATGAAGGTGGTGGTAATGGAAGGTCTTCTATATGATTAGGTCCTTCGTGCTTCCTTGTCTCCAAAGGTGGACTATTTGGTGATGTAGGTGGTTCCCTATTTATGTAGAAGGTTGGTGAGTGGGAAGTTCTTGGTGGTGAGTGCTCTAATGAGTAGAGATTTGGATGAGAAAGAGGTTCGGTAAAGGAATGTAGTCTATGCTCAAGGATTGAAGGCTTAGGCATTTTACTAGAACTAGGCGCGTTTGGTTTAGAACTTGATGAAGCCTTTCCTAACTCTAAAGGTCTAATACTAATTCTTGCAGTTCTTTTGGCTATTGTTGATTGAGATTGTTGAGGTGGGATTATAACATTTGGACCTCTTACGGGTGATGACTCGGTGGATGATATCTCATGGACCATATGAGTATTCCTTTTGGATGAACCTTTGGTCGAAGAATTCTTGCTAGACGCTTTAGTCATAGTGAAGTTAAAGATGTAGTAGGAGTCTTCAACTACTGATTTTTAGGATTGTGGTAAGAATGGTGACTTAAGCTCTCAAGAGTATTTGGTTTATAAAGGATGATTTTGAATTAATAAATTAAATTCATGTCTACTAAGAAAATTTGGCATGCACCAAGGTCAACTATGGTGTAGTTCAGCTCTAGGGAATCATTAAATGGTAAGCAAAAGTGTTTAGATTACCAAAGATGCTTTGAATTTTGAAAGAAAATCTGATTAGAAGCTTTATGTAGACACGGATCCCAGGTATCCCTCTCACTAGGGATCCGTCTGGTTTAAACCAGGGATCCGTCTGTCAGACAGAAATATGGTGAAGTGATTATGCTCTTGTAAGGTCTAGTGCCTATAAATCTTGAGGGTTTGACTTTCCTTAGATGTCTTAAGTGATAGGTGACTTAAATGTCCAACCACAAGGAGTGAGGACACTTAACGATGGTATTGGGTAGGAAAGTGGACTTCTTGAGAGTGTAACTAAATGTTTAAGGATGATACTCATTGATTTTAGTATGAAAAATGATTACATTTGATCCTAGAGATCAGATGCCGACTTAATAGAAATTAGAAAAATTCCTAAAAAAATAAAAAGAAATGAAAAACTAGTTTTAAGGCTATTTTAAGGTGAGGATGACTAAAATCAATTTGCTAAAATTGAGAGAAATATCAAGCTAAGTGTTTTGCTATGTGAGGAACAATGTGTGAGCATTGGAGCGGAAATATGGTGAGTTGACAAATCAAAAGCACTTTGAATTTGATCCTAAGTTAGCTATGGGTGAGTGTGAGACCTACTGAGCTTGAGGAAGACTTAAGTAGTCTTAAAGTATCATGTTTAGCTAGAATGATGTGATCTAGGGAGTAGGTTTGATGTAAAATTATCTGTATCTGGTATCTGTTTGCCCGGATCCCACAGTTCCCTCATTTGAGGGATACTGCTGAAGTTACAGTGCAGGGATCCGGCATACTGCTGACCAGTAGCTTCTCGAGAAATTGTGCGTTTTGCACTCTTAGCAAATGCTTATCCTAATCATTTCTACAATCAGTAAACACATGCAAACAACTAGTATAACGCATAGCAAGTGGGGAGAAGTAAAAGGTAATTAAAAATGAGTGATAATGACTACTTGAATAGGATCAAGTCGTCGTAAAATCTCATTTTACTATTTCCTAAGTTAAAGTGTCTAATGCCAAATCATGGCAATTCCTACAAGCTACATCCTAATCTACATAAATATTGTTAAGATGTTTACAGACCATTGTTTTAGAAATTGTTTTCACAAATTAAGGTCCTATGACCTTACCTTCCATCCACACCTCCTTCCATTTCACTCCCGTCTTCATCTCCATCTTCATCCCCTTCACTCTTTATCCCACCATCTCTACTTCTTTTTCTTCAAGAAGTTATCAAAACGCTTGAATATCCCTTTAGTTTGTTGCCACTCTTGTGATGGGCTTGGAATGTCCGGCAGTTGATTGATGTAATCTAAAGGGTCGAGATCGGTGTTGCCAAGGGGGTTGCTACTTCCTTCTCCTTCTCTTTGTCTTTCCCTTTCATCCGATGAATCCATTGGTGGGTGAGGTCTCTTGCCATCCACCATGATCTTTGTTGTCTTTCCATCGGATAGCGGCACCATGACCTTGTTGCAAAAACTATGGTCAAATAAATAAGGAGAAGGATCTAGAGCAAAGATGAAGTTTGCTAGACGGGTCAGGAGCATTGCATAAGGGAGTACCATCTTGTCCATGCTTTTCACACTCGCCATTCTTTTTACCATGTAATAAGCGAGGTTGAAGTAAGTGCCGGTCACAAGGCAATAAATCATGAAGCTCAAGCACGCATTGGGACGATCTTTGTTCCCTCCCAAGCAAAGAACATTCTCCCTTACCATGAGTTCCCATTTCTTGTACAATGGGAACATTTCTGAAAGCTCCATTTGAAATGGATCTCTATAGATCACCTTGGAGTTTCTCGTGACCCTTGATGGAGATGCTCTTTCCATGAAGACGGTATCCCTTACCGTGGTTGCTTCTGGGTTTATCGTGAAGTATGCCTTATGATGATCTACCATGTCATGTAGCTCCACTAAAGACTATTGGTTGGAATACATGCACACTCCTTGATATGGGACACGAAGTATCCTTCCTGTTGGAATCACTCCTAAACCATTTCTCAATTATTAGTAATCAATATGTAATAGTTAGCTTAATTAAGTCTTTTATGTTAGTATTTAAGTCAAGGCTCATGTAGAAATCCCATGAGCCTATGCAAAAGCCCAATAAGGAAAGGAAGGGACTAGATGTGTTGCCTTAGCTCCCTTCCCCTATAAATAGTCTTGTAACTCTCATTTGAGAGTTGGTTGTTCACTTGTATTCAAATCCTACACCTAACCTTTCTATATCATACGTGTGTTTGTTGTTAAGTGTTCAACCGATCACTTTCTATCTCATTCCTTCATATTGATGCTTGTGTAACAAACATGATGACCTAACAGTGGTATCATTCGCCATATAGTTGGGTGAAACACTTTGTGTTTTTGAAGTTTTATAACTATACGCGTGAGTTATTGCGCTTAACCTTTTTCAAACGTTTAAAAACTTAATTTTTTCACTTTAAAAACTCAAGATTCTTGTACTTTAAAAACTCAAGATTCTTGAAACATTACGTGTGTTTCATTGTTTTTGAACTTGGTTTCATTCGTGTAGTCATTTCTACGCGTAAGGTGTATAAGTGTTTTGGATCATCAAGTTTCACACTTTTGTGTTATTTTGGTGATATTGAAGCTTTTTCATCATTAAAATCTGGCTTTGAAACACTTTTGGGCAGAAAAATCAGTTTTGGTTAATCCTACGCATAGTAAAACCCTAGTTTTACTCGTAAGAAGTCAAATTCTACGCATAAGCTTCTCAACGTGTGATCTTCAGTGCTATTGGTTTACTCAGTGTTTTCTTGCTTGGATAAGCCTGAAAACAATTCGACTTTGGATATCTTTTACACTGGAATAAGTGTAAAGGATTTTTGGGCAAAACCCTAGTTTTACGCCTAAGCTAATCACTCACGCGTAGAATACTCTACGCCTAAGCATTCTCTTAC
>OU343218.1:34554837-34622452 GCA_910596185.1 Chrysanthemum makinoi | reverse complement strand
AGCAAAGCACATCGACATTCGACATCATTTCATCAGGGAATAAGTGGAAAACGGTGTGGTGGAACTCTATTTTGTAAAGTCAGAATACCAGTTAGCAGACATCTTCACCAAAGCTCTTCCTAGAGAACGTTTTGAGTTTATTCTTCTTCGACTTGGCTTGAAAAGCCTTCAACCAGAAACACTCAAACGCGTCTTGGGAGGAAGACGAGGAGTAAAGGTCTTTCTTCATCTATATTTCGTATATATTTATTCAAAAAACAAACTACAAAATTATAAAACCAACAAAAAGCAAATAGAAAAATATAAAACTTTCAAAAATCTATAAAAATCTGAAAAACTCGAAAAATCTCAAAAATATTGGCTTTTTGTCATATCTTTCTTGATTCGATATATATCTACGGTCTTTGTGCTGTCAGTCAAAGAGTGACACGGGTCTTTAGATGTTGTTCGAATGTACACATATCTTTATAAAAAGAAAAAAAATAATAAAATAAAAAAAATAAAAATTAGGAGAAAGTAAAACAATGGTTTATTGTCATTTCAGGCAGTAACCCGCTTTTCAAAGAAAGAACAGAGCCATGCTTTATCTCATGTTTCAATCCTAATGCTCTGATTCTAAAAACAAATGTTTGTCATTAACAAGACAAATGTTTAATCTCAAAGATTTTTCCTTCTAAAGATTCATCTGAAAAATATTTACAATCTTATGAAAACTAAATTGTTTTTGAAAACACTTCGGACTCTATTTTTGAAAATCAAAAGAACTTATCAAGTGTCAAAATCTCAATCCATCAATCAACAACTTTCATCATTGATTGAGGTGGAGAATGATTTTTCAATTAAATCAAAAAGTGTTCTTTTCAAACAATATTTTACACAATTGGTTCAAGACCTTGGTTCTTATTATGTTTTAAAAAGATAATTATGCATGTTTAATCAATGGAGTTTAAAGTCTCAAAATCCAATCCTTATCAGTTAAAACGTTTTAATAATCAAGTCACAATTCTCCTTAAAAGCTTTCAAAATCAATTTAAATATCTGAGAGATCACAAATCTCAAATGATTTGATAATTGTGATCGGGGGGAGAATTTGCGATTTAAATTGGATTTAAACTGATAATTCGATAAATGGATTCATAAGTGTTTAGCATGTTTTCCTCCCCGCATGTGACAAAGATTTCAAATTTTCCATGCACATGTTGAGGGGGAGCATCTACTTTAAACCTCAAATTATTGAAACGTGATTGAATTGTCTCTAAGTGCAGGTTCCCTCTAATATGTGTAAAACTCTTTCAAACTTCGAGGTACATATTGAGGGGGAGCAAACTTTTGAAAATCTCATCCTTCCTCAAAATGTTTTATCTACTCAAATTGATTGGGAAGTGATGATGATCATTTTAGAAAACGTTAATCAAAAGATTGAACCTTTCATTCTTAATCTAACGATTTCAAAGATCTCTTGCCTCCATGTGCTAAACAATTTCTGAATTTTTATGCATTTGTTGAGGGGGAGCATTTCTAAAATATCAAAACAATTAAGATACAAAATGCTTTGATTCTATATCACAAGTATCTTGATTGATTTTCAAATGGTTTTCAATTGGTTTCAAGGCGGAAGAACTATATCAAAAGACCAACCAACTCTACTTTATACATGGTGATAAAAGGATGATAAGGTTAGGTTGAGGTCCCAAGATCCGCCTGAACCGGAGGGATCTACCCAGGGGCAATCCACTAGTTAGTGTAGAAGTCCTTAGGTATGAGAAAAAAAAAGGAGAAAAGTAAGATATGGGAAGAGTGCGGACTGAGTCTGAGCTAGTACTGGAATAAACCCAACAAGGTTCTAGTTATGATGTCTCGGTAAGCACTGAAGGGGTTGAAGAATGAAAATGAATTGACTGAGAAAAGGGTGAAAACAAATATCCCTCCAATTATTCAACCTTAGGGCAGATACCGGGTTCAATTCATATACTACTGGTGGTTACAAAGGTAAAATCGGTATTGAAGACAAGACGTCATGGACCCAGTGACGCACTACACTTCAACTTTCCAAACCACTCAAGTTCCTCTTAAAAGGGCTTGTTTCATTCTCACGGAGAACCGACATAATCTATCGACTTTCTCTTAGAGATTATTGATATTGAAGAAGGAGACCCTCTCCCTAGTCTCCGGCATAGGAACCAAATATGCACAATTGAGTCTAGGGCCACGAGATCATCAATAAATCTCTTTAGGACACTTTCAATGAAGACTCTCTGTTTCACACAATGTGGAAAGAGAGATTATATCTTATGAGTCCTACGCATTATCCTTGTGGTATTGCCAGAACATCTGAGTGATATGTAAACATATTCACAATGAAGATGGAAAGCCTTTTGGAGCCAACATCAAACAAGCTCCTGGTAGGTGGCATGTGAGATCTATCCAGTAGATCAACCATGTGACAACTGAACAGAAACGATGGGGCGATTCAATCTTTTGAATCAATCCTGGTTCAGGTTATGGATTGACGGATACCTTTGAAAAACCGGTCGTTGTGCTTAAAAACTCTTTTCTTTAGCACATCGACTGTGTACTTATTTCTCAATATAAAAGGTGTTTATGATTGATAATTGATTTTCATTAAAACCTTCGTCGTATGGCAAAAACAATTTCTATTGAGCAGTACACGATTGTTTTTTTTTTCAAATCTCTTTTCATCAATCAGTGAATCTCATTTCGCTGGTTCACTCACTCCGTGTTGTCTTCTTTGAGACGTTCCGGTTTGAGAACGGCTAGAACAGCTGCGAAACCCTGTCAAGGAAATGCTTCAGAATTATACCTGATCACAGGCAGTACTTGTACTGGATCAACGGGGAACCGTGGGCCGTGTACCTCAATTCAATGAAAGTTATCAAAGACACTTTCATACGCTTTATTGCTAACTGTTTTATGCAAGTACACCCCGATGTTTCCATAGCCGCATGCTCACACAACACATTCAGTTCTAAAGAAATCATGATTAGTGCATCAATGACTCTGATATTTTCACTCCATGCTTCTGCTACGCTGTTGCCAATGTCATGAACCAGAATGTGAGCATGTCGGTGCAAATGTCACAACATCACATAATACCAACACCACAATGGATGAGTAAGAGATTAATGTGGCTGATGATCTCAAAAGCTGACTCAAAACTCAGTATCACGTGGATCAGTTAAAGATCTCCACTCAGATTATCGAAACATGCAAAAATGAAGAATCAAAGACTACGAGCTCTGAGAACAAAGAACATGATCAAGAATCCAAGAACAATCTCAATGTAATATCTGTTTGTATTCTATGTAATTTTAATGTGTGTTTGGGGTGACCTCCCTTAGGGGGAGATTGTTAGGATTTGGAAAATCCGGTAGTTAAAGTGTCGGTCACCTCAAGTATATGTAATCGTTAGAAAGCTTGTAGTCGTAGTTATTTGATGTTAAGTAGTATTTAGTTAAGTAACACTGTGGAGGACGGACGGGTCTTTACCCACTGTATGCCTGATCCACAGCCCGTCAGGTGGCGTTTTATTGTAAGACTATAAATACTCTCTACCTCCCAAGGTAGAGAGTTGGAGCTCATAATAAGATTTTTCTTTTTATCACTAAAGTTCCCAAACCTCTAACTTTCTCTCTCTAAAACCATTGTGTACGCCTCTTGTGTTTATGTTATGATGTGTATGTGAAATCCAATATGTTACATGCTTTTTAGTAGGCTTAGCCTGGTATCTAGCACACATGCATACAGCGAACAGAATATCTGGCCAACTTGCTGTGAGGTACATCAGGGATCCAATCATACTACGATATTTCGTTTGATCTACCATGATCCCTGAGTGGTCCTCATCCAGTTTAGTACGCTTTATCATCGGAGTGTCAACAGGGTCACAAGTATCAAATCAAAATTTCTTTAACATCTAATTTGCATATTTAGATTGATCAATAAAAATGCCTTCGAGACTTTGTGAAATTTGTAATCCCAAGAAAAATGGCATTTGTCCCATCATTGACATTTGAACGTGAATTAGTCGAAGCAAAAATGATATCATCAACATAAATTTGAACGTGAATTAAATGTTTGCCTGACTTTCTGGTGAACAACGTTGGATTAACTGCTCCTTTGCTAAATCCAGTAGATAGAAGAAACTTTGATAGTGTATCATACCATGCCCTTGGAGCTTCCTTCAAACCGTAAAGAGCCTTCTTCAAACGATAGACGTGAGTAGGATGCTCTGGATTCACAAAGCCTTCTGGTTGGCTGATGTATACGACTTCTTTAAAATCTCCATTAAGAAAAGTCGTATTTGCATCCATCTGATAGACTACCATGTTCTTACTTGCAACATTAGCCAAGAAGATTCTGATTGCCTCGATATGAGCAACAGGAGCAACTGATTCTTCAAAGTCAATACCCTCCTCTTGACGGTATCCTTTTGCAACCAATCGAGCCTTGTTCTTTAAAACATCACCATGCTCATCAAGTTTTACTTTAAAGATCCACTTTAGAGCAATGATCATAACACAGTCAGGAGCAGATACAAATTCCCATACATCTAGTCAATCAAACTCATGAATTTCTTCTTGCATGGCATTGAACCAGCTGTCTTCATTCATGGTGGTTTTAACATCTTTTGGTTCGACCTTAGAGAGTACGGAGTTGAAGAAGCACCATAAGGCATCGGTTTCAAGTTGTTTCCGTGTGGATACTGGATGAGAGGGGTTTCCAATGATGTTATCCAATGGATGATCATGTGTCCATTTTCTAAGGTGTTCATGTGGTTGTTGTTGAGGAACTGAAGTAGCAGAGTCGATATCTCCTGATGAAGATGGTTTTGATGATGATTTAGGAGCAAATATATTTTCAAAGGGGGATTCTTCAGGAGTAGCAAAGGGATTATCTCCATCATTGGTGCCAGAAGCAATTCCATGATGTACACTCGATGATTGATGATTTGTTGATGAGACAGAATGATCAGCAGCAGGCGCTTCTTGACTTAATGACATTGAAACTGAAGGGTTAACTTCATTGACAGGGATAGGAGCAACCTCTGTTGATGGAATTGACAGATCATTAGCACTTGGCTCATAGTGTTCATCAAACATTGGATCAAATAATTTCCTCAAATTATCTTCTGAAAGAGGTACATAAGGAGTTCTTTGGTGAGGATTTGAAACAAGAGTAGAACTCATAGGACTACTTGATGAAGGTTGAGATGCGGGTCCAGAACTGGATTGTCTTAGAGCCATTTGACCGGTCAGCTCATCGAACGTAACGTGAATTGTTTCCATGATATTTCGGGTTCTCTTGTTTTAGATTCGGTATCCTTTTCTGTTTGGTGCATATCCTACAAATACTCCAATGTCCGCTTTAGCTTTTAGTTTACCTAAATCTTGACCGTCATTAGTTGGGTAACATACAGAACCAAACACACGAAGGTATGAAAGATCAGGTTTTCGATTGTGGACAAGTTCATACGGAGTCTTTCCATGAGTTGTGTGAATTAGGGATCGATTTTGAGTGTATCATGTAGTGGCAATAGCTTCAGCCCATAGAAACATTGAAACCTTTGAGTAAATCAGCATTCTTCTTGCTGCTTCCACAAGAGTTCGATTTCGTCTTTCAACTACACCGTTCTGTTGAGGAGTTCGTGGAACACTTCTTTGAGGACTGATTCCAACACATTCATAAAATTCATTGAGTTCTTTATTAACAAACTCAGTTCCATTGTCAGTTCGGACGATTCTAACCATTTTGTTAAGTCGGACCTACAGTTGTTTAATAAGTTTATTGATGACATCTGGAGTTTCATCCTTTGTTCTCAAAAACTTAACCCAAGTGAATCGGGAGTAGTCATCAACCACAACTAACACATATTTCTTCCCATTAATAGTTTGCACTCTCATGGGTCCACATAAATCCATGTGAATAGTATGTAGAACTTTCATAACTGAACTTGTAGGTTTGGTTTTATGGGCATACTTCTTGCTTTTTCCCAATTGACATGTTCAACAAAGATGATCCTTTTCATAATTAAGTCTAGGTAGTCCTCTTACTAAATCCTTTCTGGAAATATTGTTTATGGTACCAAAGTTCAAGTGATTGAGACGACGGTGCCATAGCCATGACTTAGTTTTAGAAGCCTTGACAATGCAGATGGGTGAAGATTTCATCATATCTTTGATAGAGATGGTGTATAGGTTTGAACCACGAGTTCCTTTGAGAAGTTCCACACCATCAAGTTCTCTAACAAAGCAAGTATGTTTTTTGAAGGCCACTTCTAAGTCAGAGTCACAAAATTGTCCAACAGAAAATAGATTATGTCCAAGACCTTCAACATAATATACCCTGGAAATCACACTATCTCCAACCACGTAATCTCCATAACCCATAATTGCACCAAAATGATCGTTTAGAATCTCACGTTCCGATGAATTTACTCACGAAGTTCATGAGCTGCGACCGATCTCCAGTCATATGCTTGGAACAGCCTGAGTCCAAGTACCACAGAATGATTTAAATGACTGCAGTTGAACACGGACATGAATAGATAACTGGATAATTGGGATCCCCATGCAAGAATGGGTTCCATTTGGTTAGTAACAATTATTGGACCACCCACATCAGAAGTAGAAACAATGGAATCATCAGGGATAGATGCAATGCTAGTGTCCGTATTTGACCTATTCAAAGTATGTTCATTTCTTAAGGGAATAGTTTTACCAGTAGGCATCCATTTTCTAATGGGCATTGATCTAGATAATTTAGGGCACATCTTATTAAGATTGAAATTTCGGCCAGTAGGTATCTAATGATAACATATGTTACTAAATTTCCTTCCTATGGGTTTCCAATGTCTCCTAACCTTCCTCCGCCATTGCTTTCTAGCATTTTTAGCTTGATTATTTGCATTAACAACCTTAACAAGGCATTTAACAGCATTAATCAAATCATTCATACCACATTCAAGATTAGTAACAGAAACCATGCAATCATCATTACATGTTTTGCCAAAAGTAGCAGAATTCGCATTAATTACAGTACGCTTAGAGCTAACACTAGAATTAACACGATTCGTTTTATTCAAATTCTCCCTAAGGTGATCTTCTACTCTCTTCCATTGAACATTCCTAGCATGCAAGGTCCTATCATTCTTTGTGTTGCCTTGAGGCTTTGACCGCTTGCTTTGGTGTCACTTCTTACTCCTGTAGAGGGAATTGGAACATTAGTTGGTTTTGCTACTTTTTGCATTTCTGAACTAGAAGTGCAGGGATCTGAACTACTTGAGGACACATTCTTAATATTGGGCATTGAATGAGTTGCATACTTATCACTAGGCATCGAGCAAGGCATCACAGCTTTACCTCTCTCACAAAAAGATTTAGGACACGTTGCTCTTAAACATTCTAGCACACTCTTGAGATCGTTTGGTATGAATGCATGCAAACCTAATTTCACTATCAAGTGGCTTATTTATGAAATCCTCTTCTACAATCTCTCGGAGACATTCTAGACTATCCTTAAGGTAAGAGAAATTGTCATCAAACGCACGTTCATTATTTCTAAGATGAGGAGGAATGTATTTAAGTCACAGATATATTTGCGAGTCTATAGATGACTTCGATGCAACATTCTCATTGAAGACAAGTGGCATTTTCCATTTTTCCTGACTCTTCAGATTCTCAATTACCTTTTGTAAAGACGTTATTTTTTCGTTGTTCTTGTCACGAGTGACTTTCATTGAATCATATAACTCTTTAAAGTGTAGTTTAACTTTTTTATTTTCTTCTAGAAAACTCTCATTTTCCTTTTGTAAAACATTAACCAAGTTTTGAAGATTAAAAGTTTGAGAAGACTGCGAATCTAAAGGTGGAGGCATTTGGAAGCCATTTGCATTGTTTCTTTCTCCCTTCAATTGTGAGATTTGTGCTCTCATTTTTCTAATCGTGTTGCAATGGGATCGAATTTGTTCATCACGTTTGTTTATTTCAAAAACTGCATCAAAGTCAGGAGCATCCAAGGATGTCTTGATATTTGAGGTTTTAACATTTTCCTTTAGATGTTGATATTTTAATAGCAAATCAAGATATTCAACTTCCAATTTGGAGTAATGTTTTACCAGATTATCATGATCATCCTGTTCAATTTTCTCATGCAATTTAGAATTAGTTTTTTCAAGCTCAATGACACGATCATGGGAGACTTTCAGAGAAACAGATAATTCATGAAATTGAGAAGCATTGATGGAACAATTCGTAGCAGTGTAAAACACATCTTGAGTAATACATTCAGAAATAAGATTCTCATTCAAGGTATGCAAGTTTTTCCTCTCAATCTCATTATATTTTAATTCTCGCTCATAGTCACTAACCTCAACTATCATTGCATCAAATTCCTTTTCTATTTGTTTAATATCTGAATCCATCCCCTTTTTAAGACTCTCAAATTGACCTTTTAATTGTTTAAAGAAAGGCATGACCTCAGTTAAATAGCATTCTTTAGTTTGCTCAAAACCCCTTTCCCTTCGTTATCAGTGGGTGTGATCCTTTTCTTACAAGTTTTCTCAAAATCAACAAATAATTGAAAAATTAGATATTGACTGATTAAGGTCTTGCTCTTAGTGGGAATAGATCTAGGAACTAAATGCATTGGGGTATTGGGGGATAAACATGTGAGGAAGCATTCTCCTATGTGGGGGATTCTTTTCAACAAACTCATCAGCTTTTTTCATGTCCATATCCTTTTTCCAAAACACTTGTTCAGGGGTCATCTGTGTTTGAGGTCTAAACTTGTTAAAGGCAATCCGGTTTTCCTTAGCATAGTTGGGTGTTTTATAGCTGATTTTCTTTTCTATGCATAAAGGGCTCTTAAGCTTTTCATCCAATTTCTTTCTAGTTACTTCTTCTAACTGTTTATCTTCCTCAGTATTCTCAGCGCAACTAGGTTTATGTCTAGGCTTAAGGATTTCATTGCCATCATAGATTACCTTCGTTGCTCTCTAGCTTTCAGACATGCCTTAGGGTTTGGTTCATCAACTAATGCAACACTATGTTTGTCACTTAGAACTCTATGCTTGGTTATCATGTGAGCAGTCTGAATGGTGTTTCCTTGTACGTACAATTTGTTTTCTAGTTTTTTTTTCAAAGTTTTTAGGTTGGAAAATTCATTTAAGAGTTTTGATTCCTTGGCATTAAATTCTTGCTTAAGCACTTTCACATTTTCTTGAAGTTCTTGTTTTTGCTTAGCCATTTTCTTAAGCTTTTCTTTTAAGGAATCTAACTCTTGTTTAAGTATTTCTTCCCTAAAATTACTTTTTCTAATAATTGTACGCATTTGGTCATCCATCTCCTGCTCACGGGTAGTTAATTCAAACTTAGCACGTTGTTCATAAATGACAACTTGTTCTTTATAGGCATTAAGTTCAGAGATGGCAGCATCATTAGGAACACTAGCAGTGTATTCATCAAAAATATAGTCATCATTGATGGCATTAGATACATCACTTGGTTCAATCGTACTCTCACATTGGGTCACATATTGATAATATGGGACAATATTATCATTGCCCATATTAGAAATATCTGAGTCACTGGTTTCTTGCGATTGAACTTTATCATGTATCTTTTGCTAATCAACATTATCATATAGTTTTAATACCTCTGAGATCATTGATTCTTTGGATGGACCAGCTTGCGTGGTGAGGGACCTTTGGAGAGACCATTGTAGAAATGCTAGCCATGAAAATTGTCGTGCGTGAGGTTCATCATCAACGTCAGAGTCGTATGCATCACAGTCGGCAACTTGGAAGGCATTCTGATGATTATGACCTATCTCCTGAATTGGCTGCTCATCCACATCTGCATCATATGTCTTGGCATTGCCCTCAGCAAGAAATAGCAACTCCTCTTCATCCAACACAACTCCATTATCCTGAGCTTGCACAAGTAACATCTTGTCTCTGAAGTACTCAGCATTTTGAGGGCGTTTTGGAGATGTGCAGTTTCTAGCTATATGTCCATCACCACCATAGTTGTAGCACTTGATCGTCTTTGCTTGTCCCTGATTTCCATTCCTTCCCTTATTCTAATTTGCCACATACCCTCCACCTAGTCCACCTCTTCCCAGTTCATATTTCCTTCCTTGAACTGGTTGCACCATGACCTTTCCATCTCTGACAGTAGCTTGATTGTGTGGATTGGATGCAGTTCTGAGGTTATTGTTGGTGTGTGGAGTGGAATTCATGTTTTGACTGAACATGAGAGACAGTTGATTGATGAAGTTTTCCATGAATGTGTTTGGGTCTGGAGGCATATATGTAGGATCAGGGATGAGTTTGTAATTATCATTACCCGTGGGTATGACTTGAGAAGCTTTGGTGGTAATTCCAACATTTGTATAAAAGGCTGTTGAATCATTTGAGGAACTTGTTTCTCCCTGGTTGGCTTTGAATTGTTCAAGAATCCTTTTTTCAAATATAGCATGTCTCTCATTCTAAAGAAGGAAGGCATACAGTTGCTCATAGTTTGTATTCTTCAATCCTTTGGTTAGCTTCATAGCGGTGACAAATTTGTGCCATTCGGGATTAATGTTGTTCACAAACTTTGAGTTCAGCTGAATGTTTGGCATGGTCATTTTGATATTCCTCATATCATTCACAAGCTTGTGGAATCTTACGTAATACTCATAGACACTCTCATCTGGTTTCATCTTGAAGTTCTCAAATTCATCATACAGTTGTGATTATCTGTCTTCCTTAGTTAATTCAGAACCTGAGAGAAGCATCTTGACATTATCCCAAACTGCCTTGGCTTCAGTGTTGTGATTGATAAGCTTGTAGATATCTTTTGGAAGACCCTGAAGTATAATGTTTGAAGCCCTGATATCAGCACCAAATCTCTTTTTCTCCTTATCATTGAGCTCATCATACGTCTTTGGTCTATCCAATCCATAGATCATTGTTCCATCTGCAGCAATATCAATTATGTCTCTTGTAGTCTCAATCTGATAAGGTACTTCATCAATGGATTTGAGAATGTTGACCCCATTTTCCTTTCCAAGACAGTACAATCTGATTCGTTGAGCCCAAGAGTCGTAGTCAGTTCTGTCAAGCATGGGTGGACGAGTATCTGAACCAGCTGCTTGAACATCCTTAGCAACAGTGGAGATGATTGTAGGTACGTTGGTAGACATGTTTACAGATTTCACAGGATTTTATAACTCTATGATTAAACCAGGAAATAGATTCTTTCACGGGATTTTACTAAATCAAGAGAAAACCGTATAAGAAACAAAAGTTCAACCAAGTCGCTAAGAATCCATGAACCAAGTTGCTAAGTACCAAGTCGCTAAGTTGCAACTCGCTAAACCTCAAGTTGCTATGAATCAAGTCGCTAAGCCCAAGTCGCTAAGACCCAAATCGCTGGACACAAATCGCTAAAGCACCAAATCGCTAAACAGTCAAGTCGCTAAAGAGCAACTCGCTAATTATCCAAGTCGCTAATGTCAAGTCGTTGAGAACAATAAGTACAAGTCGCTAGAAATAATGAAAGCAAGTCGCTAACCCCACCAAGTAGCTAGCCGTAGTGGAGAATCCACTAACTTGTACTGTTTTGTCGGCTAGTCTCAATAGACAAGTCGCTAAGCTCAAGTCGCTACGACTAACACCACAACTCGCTAGAAATTTACAACGAGACTCAAGTCGCTAACTTGAAAAACTTCAAGAACACACATTTCAATCCAAAACGGGCCCAACCACAGTGATTCAAGCTTTCCAAATCAAAACCCAAGCACTTACAATGATTCTAAACACAAAAGTACACTCAAAATTCAAACTTTAACATAAGAAATGATCCAAATGATGAAAAAACCACTAAACTTTTTCAAACTCAAAATCCATCTAAAACCAGTAGAAATCCAAGGATATGTAAGAGAGATGATCAAACCATGGCTCTTGATACCATTTGTCACATATTGGATTTCACAAACACATCAAACCATGATCATAATAGGCGTACACAATGATGTTTTAGGGAGAGAAATAGTTAGAGGTTTGGGAACTTAGTGAGAGAAAGTGAAAATTCTTATTATGAGCTCCAACTCTTTACCTTGGGAGGTAGAGAGTATTTATAGTCTTAAACAAATTGCCACCTACAGGTTGTGGATCAGGCATACAGTGGGTAAAGACCCGTCCGTCCTCCATGGTATTACTTAACTAAATACTACTTAAATTTAAATAACTACAACTACGAGCTTTCTAACGATTACATATACTTGAGGTGACCGACAGTTTAATAACTGGATTTACTAAATCCTAACAACAATCCCCCTTTCATACCTTTTGTTTTTGAATACCCATTTAGTTCCAATAGCCCTCTTGCCATTAGGTAGATCAACCAATGTCCAAACCTCTTGAAGTCTGAATTGTAACAGCTCATCTTGCATTGATTCAATCCAACCTTCTTCTCCTAAAGCTTCTTCAACTCTTTTGGGCTCCTTCTGTGACAAAAAGAAAGCAAACAAACAATTTTGCAAGTCTTGATGACTGTTCCTTTTGTGAAGTGACTTGGCAAAGAAACCTTGTCCAGTTAAGGTTTTATGAGTCTTGCTTCTTGTTTGCACTGGGGTATTCAAATTTCTAAGTATATGCTCTTTGGGATGATTTTTGTGTATCCTAGTGGTAGGAACTGGATTTTTTATGATGACTGTCTCCAAATTTGTAACATCTGCATCCTTGAAAAAGTCATCTATGTTCTCATCATCCGTAGGAGTATCCATCTCTTCTATGATGACTGTCTCCAAATTCCTAACACCTTGTATTAAGAAAAACATGTAAAAATAAACATATAGAGAGCAAGTGACGGGAACTGTTCTCGTCTTAGCTCCCCCTTGACGAGTCCATCCCTTTGTGAGGGCGTCAAGTAAGAAGAAATACTAAACTAGTGCATTGCAACTATGTTTGCAAATGGTTTTGTCTTTGTGACGGATATATGCACCCCCTTGATGATTGCAACTTTGCAAAGGGACGTCATGTAACGTAATCCTAATGTGAAATATATTGCACAGATCCCACGGTTCCCTCCTTGGAGGGATCCGTCTAGGAAAAACACAGAGATTCGTCTGACTGTAAACAAAATACAGCAATGGTGATGTGAACAAATGATGTCAACATAAAAATGAGATATGTAATAAGGCACCAAACATACACTTAAGACAATATGGCATAAAACATGTAATCTCATTCAATAAAATACGAGAGAGGATCTACAAATCTATAAAACTAAGAGAATGATTCAACCATGTAATACATTTTATAGTAATTCTAATTTTTGACCAAAAAACAAAAAAGATGTGCTTGAACCTAAGGATGAGTAGACTTGTTGATTTGATCCAATCATTCAAGAAGATGATTAAACATGAAATGTAACTCATTTCCTACTTTTTGAACAAGTCCTAGGGTGATTTGACAGTTAGAGCAATTATTGTCATGACTAGGAACCGGAGGAGATTGGTTGTTTTGAGGAGGCTCCATAAATGATGATGGAGGTACATTGAGAAATATAGGATGAGGTTCAACTAAGAATGAAGGTGGTGGTAATGGAAGGTCTTCTATATGATTAGGTCCTTGGTGCTTCCTTGTCTCCAAAGGTGGACTATTTGGTGATGCAGGTGGTTCTCTATTTAACGAGAAGGTTGGTGAGTGGGAAGTTCTTGGTGGTGAGTACTCTAATGAGTAGAGATTTGGATGAGAAATAGGTTCGGTAAAGGAATGTAGTCTATGTTCTAGGAATGAAGGCTTAGGCAGTTTACTAGAACTAGGCGCGTTTGGTTTAGAGCTTGATGAAGCCTTTCCTAACTCTAACACTCTGTTCCCAAGTTTTTTAAATGAATGAAAAGAAGAAAAGAGTTAAAAATGGGAAGAAAAGAAGAGGAGATGAATGAAATTAAATTTTTTATATTATGTTCCCGGGTTAGGAGAGAAAAGAAGATATAAAAGATGATTTTACAGTTATACCATTGGTTATATATAAAAGTTATGTTTTATATTAGGTCATTTAAGTAACTTTATTTGATTAAAGTTTCCTAATATAACTTCTATCCAAATCATCCCACTTTTGGAGAGAAAGTTTTGGAGAGAAGTTTAGCCAAAATTACTCTCCTCTTTTTTTCTCTTCTCTCCTAAAAAAAACTCAGGAACATGAATTTTTTTTTCTACCCACTTCTTTTCTCTTCTTTCAAAAATAAAACTCGGGAATGCAGCGTAAAGGTCTAATACTAATTCTTGCGGTTCTTTTAGCTATTGTTGATTGAGATTGTTGAGGTGGGATTCAAACATTTGGACTTCTTACGGGTGATGACTCGGTGGATGATATCTCATGGACCATATGAGTATTCCTTTTGGATGAACCTTTGGTTGAAGAATTCTTGCTAGACGCTTTAGTCATAGTGAAGTTGAGGATGTAGTAAGAGTCTTCAACTACTGATTTTTAGGATTGTGGTAAGAATGGTAACTTAAGCTCTCAAGAGTGTTTGATTTATAAAGGATGAATTTGAATTAATAAATTAAATTCATGTCCACTAAGAAAATATGGCATGCACCAAGGTCAACTATGGTGTTGTTCAGATCTAAGGAATCATCAAATGGTAAGCAAAAGTGTTTAGATTACCAAAGGTGGTTTGAATTTTGAAAGAAAAGCTGATTAGAAGCTTTCTGTAGACACGGATCCCACAGATCCCTCTCACTAGGGATCCGTCTGGTTATAAACCAGGGATCCGTCTGTCAGACAGAAATATGGTGAAGTGATTATGCTCTTGTAAGGTCTAGTGCCTATAAATCTTGAGGGTTTGACTTTCCTTAGATGTCTTAAGTGATAGGTGACTTAAATGTCCAACCACAAGGAGTGAGGACACTTAATGATGGTATTGGGTAGGAAAGTGGACTTTTTGAGAGTGTAACTAAATTTTTAAGGATGATACTCATTGATTTTAGTATGACAAATGATGGCATTTGATCCTAGAGATCAGATGATGACTTAATAGAAATTAGAAAATTTCCTAAAAGAATAAAAAGAAATGAAAAACTAGTTTTAAGGCTATTTTAAGGTAAGGATGACTAAAATCAATTTGCTAAAATTGAGAGAAATATCAAGCTAAGTGTTTTGAGATATGAGGAACAATGTGTGAGCATTGGAGCGGAAATATGGTGAGTTGACAAATCAAAAGCACTTTGAATTTGATCCTAAGTTAGCTATGGGTGAGTGTGAGACCTACTGAGCTTGATCCCACCTCCTTCCATTTCACTCCCATCTTTTCTCCATCTTCACCCCCTTCACTCTTCATCCCACCATCTCTACTTCTTTTTCTTCATGAATTTATCAAAACACTTGCATATCCCTTTAGTTTGTTGCCACTCTTGTGATGGGCTTGGAATGTCCGGCAGTTGATTGATGTAATCTAAAGGGTCAAGATCGGTGTTTCCAAGGGGGTTGCTACTTCCTTCTCCTTCTCTTTGTCTTTCCCTGTCATCCGATGAATCCATTAGTGGGTGAGGTCTCTTGCCATCCACCATGATCCTTGGAGTATTTCCATCGGATAGCGGCACCATGACCTTGTTGCCAAAACTATGGTCAAAGGAATAAGGAGAAGGATCTAGAGCAAATATGAAGTTTGCTAGACGGGTCAGGAGCATTGCATAAGGGAGTACCATCTTGTCTATGCTTTTCACACTCGCCATTCTTTTTACCATGTAATAAGCGAGGTTGAAGTGAGTGCCGGTCACAAGGAAATAAATCATGAAGCTCAAGCATGCATTAGGATGATCTTTGTTCCCTCCCAAGCAAAGCACATTCTCCCTTACCACGAGTTCCCATTTCTCGTACAACGGGAAAATTTCATAAAGCTCCATCTGAAATGGATCTCTATAGATCACCTTGGAGTTTCTCGTGACCCCTGATGGAGATGCACTTTCCATGAAGACAGTATCCTTTACCGTGGTTGCTTCCGAGATTCTCGTGAAGTATGCTTTATGATGATCTACTATGTCATGTAGCTCCGCCAAAGACCATTCGTTGGAATACATGCACACTCCTTGATATGGGACACGAGGTATCCTTCAAAAATCTACAAGAGAGAGGGTGTACTCATGCTCATTGATGATGAAGGCTATTGAGATGGTCCCATCTTCATTCCTAACGATTCTCATTGTCTTGTAAAATTCAAGCACGAACACCGGAAAATTTTGCTCGTTAATGTCTAAGAGGCAATCAAAGTTAATTCCTCCAAAGACTTGTCAGATGTTGGTGTTTACGAGGAATGATGGTTCAACCACACGACCTTCATGGAAAAGCCTCTTTTCTAGCATCTTGAAATCTTTCCTATCCTTCGGGCTTAGGCCTTCCTTACGACGGTACATTGGGACGTAGTGGGTGGTATCATGGAAATCTTGTTGGCGGTTGCTAGGAATGATTGATCCTATACAACAAAACCACAATGTGGTGTTAATTGTGTAAATAATAACCTAATGGGATTGATCACAATTTTGCTCAAAACATCTTCATTGAATTCAAGAAATGAGTTTAATTTGTATTAACAATATTAATTCTTTGATTTAGATTATCTTAGAAAACAATGTGGTAACAAATTGTGAGAAACCCATTTGAGCTCAACTTCTAACGATGAAAATTGTAATCCTAGGAATCAAGGAATGGAAATAACAATGTAGTGAAGATTATACTTACACAAGAGATTGGTTTGCTTGAAGAAGATGATCTATTTACTCCTGTGAACAGTAACTTGGTTTATGTCCGTAACTCTTGATATAGAGAGTGGGTAGTGGAGCTTCCACGGTGATCATTTCTTACTTATGTTTTTTTCTGTTGCACAGATCCCACAGATCCTTTGTATGAGGGATCCGGCTAGTTCAAGCTCAGGGATCCGGCATATCAGCAATTTGACAGCTTAAGTGATCCTTGTTAATTTTGGTTCAGGATTTCTAAATTTCCTAGGATCAATGTTTATGCTCTATAACTTATGGTTTGGGGTTTTGACGGGTTATACTAGTCCTATTTGACGAGGTTCCCTTTTTATGAATAAATCATAATTCTTTGGGAAGTTTTCAAAGATTATGATAAAATCCTATTTTATCATAATGTAAGAAATTTCACATGGATACTTATTGACATAGATGAATTGTCAATAATCCTTATGTGAGAAGTGATGATCAAGCCTCTCGAATAGCCGAGATATCATTATCACTCGTTTGTAATTTTTTCTATAGAGATCAACGAAGAATACTATTCTTGATGATGAGTTCAATATAGATAACTACTTTTGTGATTAGTAAGAGAGCGTAAAGATACTACTAAAACAAAAAAAACAAAAAATGATCTTATTAATTTACCTAGAAAGAGAATGAAAAAAAAACATTTATTTGTAGTTTATTAAAGATCATACCTTTGCTAAATATTCTTTTTAAGGAAAGAAGTATTTAGAGAGAAATTCTTCATGATCTTCTTAGGATGCCCAAATCAAAGTATGGAGAATTCTCAACAAGGAAAATATTAGAACAACCTATCATTGTCCAACATTATAAAATATGATAATTTTAAAACATGACCTTTTGTTTTTAAGGAAGTTCCTTCCTTGAAGTTTTCAAACATACATAGATCGTATTAAGTTTTTAAAATTACAATATACTCTTAAGAAACTTGGTAAAGAAGCTCTGATGCCAATTGTGGAAAACTAGAAGGGGGGGGGGGGGTTGAATAGTTTTACAGATTAAACTTCGTTTTAAAATATTTAGATCGAGTTATGTCAATTTATTTAGATGTGTATGTTGGACATTGATATATAGAGATGTAAATGTGTAATGAAAACATAAAGAGTAAGAAACACATAACCACGACACGAGTGTTTATAGTGGTTCTGCTACAAGGACACCTTCCTTGCCCTACTTCACTCTCCGAGTCACCTACTCGAGAGTTTGTAATCACTACACGACACCAACTCCTTGTGGCGGAGAAGCCTTCAGAACGTCGCCTACTCTTTTTCCGGTACTAGGCTAGACACTAGGTTCTTCCACTAGGTAGAACCACACCTAACACAACGTCACCTATACTTTATCCGGTACAAGGCTAGATACCGAGTTCCATTACAAAGGAGGAACTACTACCCAACACTACACAACACCTATCCCAAAAGGATACTCACTCCTTATGACAACATCAACAAGGATATCAATATCCTTGGATATACCTTATCTCTATTTGTACTTCGATACACCTTATCGATTGTACACCCTTGGCATTCTTCACTAATGCCTTTGACACGGACGTTCGACACCTTTCACTAATGTCTTCATCTTGACTCTTTTGGCATCCTTCACTAATGCCTACGACAAGGACGTTAAGCAACTTTCACTAATGCCTACGTCTTGACTCTTTCGGCATCCTTCACTAATGCCTTCGACACAACACTTTTATGGAGAAAGAAAGAACTATCAACAAGAGAACCTCAGTAGTCTTAATGATGACGAAGCATGGAAACTCATGGACTTGAGCTTGCTCAACTTCAAGAGGTGGTGATCTTGCCTTTAAGAGGAACCTAGAGATTCACACATAAAAAAAATACAAACTACATAGTGAGATCCTTAAGATATGTGGTTTGAAGGTTTACAATACTAGGAGAAAGTATGTGTGGTGGTGGCAACCCAAAATGAAGAAATGGCTCACTATTTATTGAAGAAAATAGTCTACTGTTCCACGGATCCCACAAATCCCTTGCTTGAGGGATCCGTCCAGTGTAAACTGGGGGAACCGTGGGACGCTCCTCTTTGCCCATGGGTTTTGGTTCATGGGTCATGGGTTATGGGTCATGGGTCCTATACTTTGGATCCTAGGTATCCAAGTAGATACAATGTATCTAGTATTTGTAATGTATCTAGTCCATGGGTCATGGGTTAAATCCATGGTCATGGATAATATCCATTCATGACTTATGCATGATGTCATGCAATGGGTTATGGGCTACGCTCCATGGTTATGGGTCATGGACTTTGGGTTATACCCAACTACATTCAATGTATTTGGTCAATGGGTCAAATACTTAAACTTCTACCCATTATATTTCCCATTATAATATGTACTAATTATGTATAAATCTACCCAATATGTAAACACTATTTGTTGTACATATATATTACTAAATCATAAAATCACTATTACTTGTTTAGTGTTTATGTGAAAACGTAAGTGTGTTAGTAAACTATTGGCTCAAACCATTTACGTATTTTGTTTGTTTCATTAAAATGATTTTACGTGTTTTCCCGACAAAACATTAGAAGATCGTAAAATATAAATAAATGTTTTTACTGCTTATTTGTATTAACACCATACATAGCCTTTTTCACCCTATAAACCTTATCGAGGATTATCGGGATCTTCAAAACCGGAGGTTGATAAACATAAACCTCGTCATCAATAGTACCATACAAAAAGGCACATTTCACATCCATTTGATACACCACACAGTTTTTGAATGAAGTATATGCCAAAAACAATCTAATAACTTCAATTCAACAACAGGGCAAATACCTTCATCATAATCCAGACCTTCAGTTTGTGTGTATCCTTGAGCAACCAACCTTGATTTATTCCCAACCACAATCCCCCTTTCATCCCTTTTGTTTCTGAATACCCATTTAGTTCCAATAGCTCTCTTGCCATTAGGTAGATCAACCAATGTCTAAACCTCTTGAATTTTGAATTGTAACAGCTCATCTTGCATTGATTCAATCCAACCTTCTTCTCCTAAAGCTTCTTCAACTCTTTTGGGCTCTTTCTGTGACAAAAAGCAATCAAAAAAACAATTTTGCAAGTCTTGATGACTGTTCCTTTCGTGAAGTGACTTGGAAAAGAAACCTTGTTCAGTGAAGGTTTTATGAGTCTTGCTTCTTGTTTGCACTGGGGTATTCAAATTTCCAAGTATCTGCTCTTTGGGATGATTTTGGTGTATCCTGGTGGTAGGAACTGGACTTTCTATGATGACTGTCTCCAAATTTGTAACATAGGCATCCTTGAAAAAGTCATACATGTTCTCATCATCTGTAGGAGTATCCATCTCTTCTATGATGACTGTCTCCAAATTTCTTTAAACCTTGTTTTAAGAAAAACATGTAAAAATAAACATATAGAGAGAAAGTGATGGGAAGTGTTCTCGTCTTAGCTCCTCCTTGATGAGTCCATCCCTTTGTGAGGGCGTCAAGTAAGAAGAAATACTAAGCTAGTGCATTGCAACTATGTTTGCAAATGGTTTCGTCTTTGTGACGAATATGCTCCCCCTTAATGATTGCAACATTGCAAAGGGACGTCATGTAACGTAATCCTAATGTGAAATATATTGCACAGATCCCACGGTTCCCTCCTTGGAGGGATCCGGCTAGGCAAAACAGAGGGATCTGTCTGACTCTAAACAAAATACAGCAATGGTGATGTGAACAAATGATGTCAACATCAAAATGAGATATGTAATAAGGCACCAAACATACACCCAAGAAAATATGGCATAAAACATGTAATCTTATTCAATAAAATACGAGAGATGATATACAAACCTCTAAAACTTAGAGAATGATTCAACCATGTAATACATTTACTAGTAATTCGATTTTTACCAAAAACAAAAAGCAACAATGTGCTTGAACCTAAGGATGAGTAGACTTGTTGATGTGGTCTAATCGTTCAAGAAGATGATTAAACATGAAATGTAACTCATTTCGTACTTCTTGAACAAGTCCTAGGGTGATTTGACAATTAGGGCAATTATTGTCATGACTAGGAACCTGAGGAGATTGGTTGTTTTGAGGAGGCTGCATAAATGATGATGCAGGTACATTGAGCAATGTAGGATGAGGTTCTACTAAAAATGAAGGTGGTGGTAATGGAAGGTCTTCTATATGATTAGGTCCTTCGTGCTTCCTTGTCTCCAAAGGTGGACTATTTGGTGATGTAGGTGGTTCCCTATTTATGTAGAAGGTTGGTGAGTGGGAAGTTCTTGGTGGTGAGTGCTCTAATGAGTAGAGATTTGGATGAGAAAGAGGTTCGGTAAAGGAATGTAGTCTATGCTCTAGGATTGAAGGCTTAGGCATTTTACTAGAACTAGGCGCGTTTGGTTTAGAACTTGATGAAGCCTTTCCTAACTCTAAAGGTCTAATACTAATTCTTGCAGTTCTTTTGGCTATTGTTGATTGAGATTGTTGAGGTGGGATTCTAACATTTGGACTTCTTACGGGTGATGACTCGGTGGATGATATCTCATGGACCATATGAGTATTCCTTTTGGATGAACCTTTGGTCGAAGAATTCTTGCTAGACGCTTTAGTCATAGTGAAGTTAAAGATGTAGTAGGAGTCTTCAACTACTGATTTTTAGGATTGTGGTAAGAATGGTGACTTAAGCTCTCAAGAGTATTTGGTTTATAAAGGATGATTTTGAATTAATAAATTAAATTCATGTCTACTAAGAAAATTTGGCATGCACCAAGGTCAACTATGGTGTAGTTCAGCTCTAGGGAATCATTAAATGGTAAGCAAAAGTGTTTAGATTACCAAAGATGCTTTGAATTTTGAAAGAAAAGCTGATTAGAAGCTTTATGTAGACACGGATCCCAGGTATCCCTCTCACTAGGGATCCGTCTGGTTTAAACCAGGGATCCGTCTGTCAGACAGAAATATGGTGAAGTGATTATGCTCTTGTAAGGTCTAGTGCCTATAAATCTTGAGGGTTTGACTTTCCTTAGATGTCTTAAGTGATAGGTGACTTAAATGTCCAACCACAAGGAGTGAGGACACTTAACGATGGTATTGGGTAGGAAAGTGGACTTCTTGAGAGTGTAACTAAATGTTTAAGGATGATACTCATTGATTTTAGTATGAAAAATGATTACATTTGATCCTAGAGATCAGATGCCGACTTAATAGAAATTAGAAAAATTCCTAAAAAAATAAAAAGAAATGAAAAACTAGTTTTAAGGCTATTTTAAGGTGAGGATGACTAAAATCAATTTGCTAAAATTGAGAGAAATATCAAGCTAAGTGTTTTGCTATGTGAGGAACAATGTGTGAGCATTGGAGCGGAAATATGGTGAGTTGACAAATCAAAAGCACTTTGAATTTGATCCTAAGTTAGCTATGGGTGAGTGTGAGACCTACTGAGCTTGAGGAAGACTTAAGTAGTCTTAAAGGATCATGTTTAGCTAGAATGATGTGATCTAGGGAACAGGTTTGATGTAAAATGATCTGTATTTGGTATATGTTTGCCCGGATCCCAAGGTTCCCTCATTTGAGGGATACTGCTAGTTACAGCGCAGGGATCCGGCTACTGCTGACCAGTAGCTTCTCAGAAATTGTGCAGTTTTTGCACTCTTAGCAAATGCTTATCCTAATCATTTCTACAATCAGTAAACACATGCAAACAACTAGTATAACGCATAGCAAGTGGGGAGAAGTAAAAGGTAATTAAAAATGAGTGATAATGACTACTTGAATAGGATCAAGTCGTCGTAAAATCTCATTTTACTATTTCCTAAGTTAAAGTGTCTAATGCCAAATCATGGCAATTCCTACAAGCTACATCCTAATCTACATAAATATTGTTAAGATGTTTACAGACCATTGTTTTAGAAATTGTTTTCACAAATTAAGGTCCTATGACCTTACCTTCCATCCACACCTCCTTCCATTTCACTCCCGTCTTCATCTCCATCTTCATCCCCTTCACTCTTCATCCCACCATCTCTACTTCTTTTTCTTCAAGAAGTTATCAAAACGCTTGAATATCCCTTTAGTTTGTTGCCACTCTTGTGATGGGCTTGGAATGTCCGGCAGTTGATTGATGTAATCTAAAGGGTCGAGATCGGTGTTGCCAAGGGGGTTGCTACTTCCTTCTCCTTCTCTTTGTCTTTCCCTTTCATCCGATGAATCCATTGGTGGGTGAGGTCTCTTGCCATCCACCATGATCCTTGTAGTCTTTCCATCGGATAGCGGCACCATGACCTTGTTGCAAAAACTATGGTCAAATAAATAAGGAGAAGGATCTAGAGCAAAGATGAAGTTTGCTAGACGGGTCAGGAGCATTGCATAAGGGAGTACCATCTTGTCCATGCTTTTCACACTCGCCATTCTTTTTACCATGTAATAAGCGAGGTTGAAGTAAGTGCCGGTCACAAGGCAATAAATCATGAAGCTCAAGCACGCATTGGGACGATCTTTGTTCCCTCCCAAGCAAAGAACATTCTCCCTTACCATGAGTTCCCATTTCTTGTACAATGGGAACATTTCTGAAAGCTCCATTTGAAATGGATCTCTATAGATCACCTTGGAGTTTCTCGTGACCCTTGATGGAGATGCTCTTTCCATGAAGACGGTATCCCTTACCGTGGTTGCTTCTGGGTTTATCGTGAAGTATGCCTTATGATGATCTACCATGTCATGTAGCTCCACTAAAGACTATTGGTTGGAATACATGCACACTCCTTGATATGGGACACGAAGTATCCTTCCTGTTGGAATCACTCCTAAACCATTTCTCAATTATTAGTAATCAATATGTAATAGTTAGCTTAATTAAGTCTTTTATGTTAGTATTTAAGTCAAGGCTCATGTAGAAATCCCATGAGCCTATGCAAAAGCCCAATAAGGAAAGGAAGGGACTAGATGTGTTGCCTTAGCTCCCTTCCCCTATAAATAGTCTTGTAACTCTCATTTGAGAGTTGGTTGTTCACTTGTATTCAAATCCTACACCTAACCTTTCTATATCATACGTGTGTTTGTTGTTAAGTGTTCAACCGATCACTTTCTATCTCATTCCTTCATATTGATGCTTGTGTAACAAACATGATGACCTAACAGTGGTATCATTCGCCATATAGTTGGGTGAAACACTTTGTGTTTTTGAAGTTTTATAACTATACGCGTGAGTTATTGCGCTTAACCTTTTTCAAACGTTTAAAAACTTAATTTTTTCACTTTAAAACTCAAGATTCTTGTACTTTAAAAACTCAAGATTCTTGAAACATTACGTGTGTTTCATTGTTTTTGAACTTGGTTTCATTCGTGTAGTCATTTCTACGCGTAAGGTGTATAAGTGTTTTGGATCATCAAGTTTCACACTTTTGTGTTATTTTGGTGATATTGAAGCTTTTCATCATTAAAATCTGGCTTTGAAACACTTTTGGGCAGAAAAATCAGTTTTGGTTAATCCTACGCATAGTAAAACCCTAGTTTTACTCGTAAGAAGTCAAATTCTACGCATAAGCTTCTCAACGTGTGATCTTCAGTGCTATTGGTTTACTCAGTGTTTTCTTGCTTGGATAAGCCGAAAACACTTCGACTTTGGATATCTTTTACACTGGAATAAGTGTAAAGGATTTTTGGGCAAAACCCTAGTTTTACTAAGCTAATCACTCACGCGTAGAATACTCTACGCCTAAGCATTCTCTTACGCCTAAGCCTAGTCTTACGCATAAGCTAATCTTACGCATAAGCATTATACTACTAAGCATTTGGTTTACGCCTAAGCTAAGTGTAACAATTCGCATTTTCGGGTCACTATTCATTTTTACTATTCACTGTTACTATTCATTTTTACTATTCATCATATTTTGGGTCATTATTTAAACTCAAACTTTTTTTCCGAAAATTACTATTCACGAGTTACTATTCACGAGTTACTATTCACCGTAATTTTTATTATTTACTGATTTCGCCTAAATTGAAAAAGTAAATACTTTTACACAATTTTCATGCATAAATAATGTACTCTGTACTTATAATATATAAATATCTAGTTACTATTTATAAATATCTAGATATTTTCAAAAATATCTAAACACTATTTATCAAAATATCTAAACACTATTCATCAAAATATCTAGATATTTTCTAAATTTTTCCCTTATAAATAGAAAGAAAACTAGTTCATTTTATTTCACATAAAAACACACACATTTCCCCTCCTCCTGATGTCGCAACCCTCCATACACCCTCCATACTTGATTTTCAGGCTCCGAGTTATACACATAAGTTGAAGGCATAAGTATTCTCTACGTAAAAATTAAGTTTATTTTGTATTTCCGCGGTTGGATTAAGAGCTACACAATGGTGGGTTGGAGCTGTGGGTCCCAGGAAATTCTCAAAAATTAAGTTTATTTTTGTTTTTGAAGCTATTGGGATAGTTATGGGGTAGATATGAGGTGATTTAGAAGTTTTTATAGTTTAGGAAATGGATTTTTGAATTTAGATGCGGAGCGGCCCAATTTTCTAGTATCATTCATCAGTTATTATCAGGTGAGTCATAGCCCCTACTCTTTTAATGCTTGTTTTACAAACTCTTTGGGGGAGATACATGCTCAACTATTTTAATTTACTTTAATAAGTACTCTAAACTTTTACTGATTCCCGTGAGTTTCATAGCCCCTACTTTTATACATTTTGAATTACTTTTCGGGGAGATACATGCTCAACTATTTTCATTTACTTTCATAAGTACTCTAAACTTTTACTGATTATCGTGAGTTCGTAGCCCCACTTTTACTCGCTTAATTGTTTTACAAACTCTTTGGGGGAGATACATGCTCAACTACTTGCTTTTACTTGTATAAACACTCAAAGCATTATACTTGATTGCATTATACTTGATTGCGTTATACTTGATTGCATTATACTTGATTGCGTTATACTTGATTGCGTTATACTTGATTGTGTTATACTTAAGACGATGATAAGTCTCCCAATATACACGGAGCAGTCCCCTAGTTCTGATAAGTCGATGGTAAGTCTCCCAACATACACGGAGCAGTCCCCTCGTTCTGATAAGTCAATGGTAAGTCTCCCAACATACACGAAGCAGTCTCCTCGTTCACATGATAAGTCGATGGTAAGTCTCCTAACATACACGGAGCAGTCCCCTCGTAAACTTGAAAGTCTCCCAATATAGACGGAGCAACACTAAGTGCAATAATGTGAACTATTATGATTGTATGTGTGCTTTACTATAAAATGTACTATATTTTAGCAGTGGGTTGTGAACACACAGGTTGCAAGTTCTTTATGGCGGAACTTGGAACTGAGTGGATTTACAATGCCTTTGCTGTGGGAACATTCTTTAAAGGCTTTTCAACTTATTCAAACAAACTCTATGAACTCACCAACCATTGTGTTGACACTTTTTAGCATGTTTATCTCAGGTCATAAGGTGATAGCTATTGCATGGAACTTAGAGTCGCATGACATATTTTGAAGACTTACGCTTTTATCATTTACCATTCGAAACATTTTTTAAACATTATATATTATACTTTGGGACCTCATTGTTTGTAACTCTGATTTCATTAATCGAATGGTAACTTTTCAAAACGTCTCATTTAGAGGTCGTTTTCTATAACCTGTACTTTGTATTATGAAGTAGCACCCCAACGACACAATCTTTATGCGATATTTTGGGGATGTTACAGATTGGTATCAGAGCATTGGTTATAGAGAACTAGGTTGCATTTAAGAGCCTAGACTATAACGGCTTTATCCGTTAAGACTCTCCACTATGATTGCCTTACACACACTTTGTGCGCATATGCTTCTTGTTAGTTATTTGTTTAGATCCACGTTGTTGGATGATATGACTTTAGTAATAATAAGAAACCACATAATTTAATCGAGTCATTAAAAATATGGAGCTCAGTAATAACTAATTATTTAACTTGATCTTGTGACAGTTCTTGTTTGATGAGACATGAGATTTGAGTTAAATAATATTATTACTTAGCTTTAGACATTTGATAACTTGGTTATCTTATTATCTGTCTGAGAAAGAGAATTTTGTGTCGGGAAATCTTAAGTAGGATGATTTATAATCTCCTTATTTGAATGGATTGGGACGCCTCTTTATTCAAATAAAGAAGTTATAAACCACCGAACCATAAGTTTATAATCCATTAATTACATAAATTTGGACGCTTCTTTATGTAAGTAATGAATTATAAATAAGTGGGCTTATTTGCATCCGATACGATTCCCTAACCACATTATGGGTGTATTACAACGTAACCCATACACTATTCCTATTGAATAAGAGAGAATCTCACTGTTTTAGAGACCACACTTTTCTTAGACACGCTATAAGTAGTTAACATCAACAGAACTTCGGGACGAAGTTCCCATAAGGGGTAGAGACTGTAACAATTCGCATTTTCGGGTCACTATTCATTTTTACTATTCACTGTTACTATTCATTTTCACTATTCATCATATTTTGGGTCATTATTTAAACTCAAACTTTTTTTTCGAAAATTACTATTCACGAGTTACTATTCACCATAATTTTAATTATTTACTGATTTCGCCTAAATTGAACAAGTAAATACTTTTACACAATTTTCATGCATAAACAATGTACTCTGTACTCATAATATATAAATATCTAGTTACTATTTATAAATATCTAGATATTTTTAAAAATATCTAAATACTATTCATCAAAATATCTAAACACTATTCATCAAAATATCTAGATATTTTCTAAATTTTTCCCCTATAAATAGAAAAAAAACTAGTTCAATTTATTTCACAGAAAAACACACATTTCCCCCTCCTCTTTGATGTCGCCACCCTCCATACACCCTCCATACTTGATTTTCAGGCTCCGAGTTATATACATAAGTTGAAGGCATAAGTATTCTCTACGTAAAAATTAAGTTTATTTTGTATTTCTGCGGTTGGATTAAGAGCTACACAATGGTGGGTTGGAGCGTGGGTCCAGTGAAATTCTCAAAACTTTTGCAAGAATAGATCGGGCAATATTAAAGATGGGTTTTGGTTTTTGAAGCTATTGGGATAGTTATGGGGTAGATATGAGGTGATTTAGAAGTTTTTATAGTTTAGGAAATGGATTTTTGAATTTAGATGCGGAAGCACTGCCCAATTTTCTAGTATCATTCATCAGTTATTATCAGGTGAGTCATAGCCCCTACTCTTTTAATGCTTGTTTTACAAACTCTTTGGGGGAGATACATGCTCAACTATTTTCATTTACTTTCATAAGTACTCTAAACTTTTACTGATTACCGTGAGTTTCATAGCCCCTACTTTTATACATTTTGAATTACTTTTGGGGGAGATACATGCTCAACTATTTTTATTTACTTTCATAAGTACTCTAAACTTTTACTGATTATCGTGAGTTCGTAGCCCCACTTTTACTCGCTTAATTGTTTTACAAACTCTTTGGGGGAGATACATGCTCAACTACTTGCTTTTACTTGTATAAACACTCAAAGCATTATACTTGATCGCATTATACTTGATTGTGTTATACTTGATTGCATTATACTTGATTGCGTTATACTTGATTGCGTTATACTTGATTGTGTTATACTTAAGACGATGATAAGTCTCCCAATATACACGGAGCAGTCCCCTAGTTCTGATAAGTCGATGGTAAGTCTCCCAACATACACGGAGCAGTCCCCTAACATACACGGAGCAGTCCCCTCGTTCTGATAAGTCGATGGTAAGTCTCCCAACATACACGGAGCAGTCCCCTCGTTCACATGATAAGTCGATGGTAAGTCTCCCAACATACACGGAGCAGTCCCCTCGCAAACTTGAAAGTCTCCCAATATAGACGGAGCAACACTAAGTTCAATAATGTGAACTATTATGATTGTATGTGTGCTTGACTATAAAATGCACTATATTTTAGCAGTGGGTTGTGAACACACAGGTTGCAAGTTCTTTATGGCGGAACTTGGAACTGAGTGGATTTACAATGCCTTTGCAGTGGGAACATTCTTTAAAAGCTTTTCAACTTATTCAAACAAACTCTATGAACTCACCAACCATTGTGTTGACACTTTTTAGCATGTTTATCTCAGGTCATAAGGTGATAGCTATTGCATGGAACTTAGAGTCGCACGACATATTTTGAAGACTTACGCTTGTTTGTAACTCTGATTTCATTAATCGAATGGTAACTTTTCAAAACGTCTCATTTAGAGGTCGTTTTCTATAACTTGTACTTTGTATTATGAAGTAGCACCCCAATGACACAATCTTCCGCTGCGATATTTTAGGGGTGTTACACTAAGGCCTTCTCAAATCTACGCGTAAGCTATTCCTACGCGTAAGCTCTATTGTTACGCGTAAGTTGGTGTTTTTACGCATAAGGTATTTTCTTCGCATAAGTCGGTTTTCTACGCATAAGGAAACTTCATCAACAAAGTTTCATTCGACTACAAAGATCCATCATCAACACAAGTTCCAAGATGTCTCAACCACCATACTCTAGCTACTTTCCTCATATGTATCCTCAACAACAACAACAACAACAACAACAACTCCATCAACAACAACAACTCTATCAACAACAACATCAATTTCAACAACAAATTCCTCAAGGAGCAATTCCACTACAAATGATTCAACCACCACCTAGTCTAGTAGTACAACCTTACACAAACTTTCAAAATCAGCATCCATCCAAGTATGCTATGAAGGAACCATCTTGGTGTGCAAAGATGTGTGAAGCTTTAAGTAGCCAACAATCCATTCATGAAGGTAGATCCCTTGACAGACCTCAAATGCTCACTCCCGGAAACTACGATCAATGGGTGATAAGGTTATTTAGGTTTTGTGATCTAAATAAGCCACATGGAAAGTTCTTAAAGAAAGTCATCCTTGAAGAAGCATTTCAGATGCCTACTGTCATTGTACCCGGAGATCCGACTGCCAATCCACCAAGAGATGATATCACCAACATTGTCGGTATTGATCAACTTACTACTGATCAACTTCTTCACTTAGAAGCTGATGAAATTGCTATGCAATATATCCTTTTGGGATTACCCAATCCGATACTCCATAGTGTTGATGCTCAGAAGATTGCTAAAGCAATGTGGGAGCACATTCATCTTCTTATGGAAGGCACTGAAATCAATCAAGAAGACATGGAATCTAAAATCTACTTAGCTTATGAACACTTCATGATTAAACTCGCGGAGACATTAGATTCATATCATCATCGGTTCCCAGACATCATCAATGACTTGGATAAACACAATATCATTATGCCAAGAATTGCAGTCAACACAAAGTTCCTAAGCAGTCTTGGTCCTGATTGGAAAAAGTATGTAATCTTCATCCGTCAAGCGAAGAATCTTCATCATGCTACATACGGATTGTTGTACGACTATTTGAAGCCCCACCAAAAGGAAGTTGACAGAGAAAGAGTCATCCGTGGAGCTCCTGTTTCACCTTCATTCCCGGATAATCAAACTCTTGCATTGTGGGCTCTAGCATGTTATCCTCAATTTCCAAATTTGCCAACAACCTTCACTAATCCACCACAACCAACTGCTCAGATCATACCATACGATCCCTCACAGCAACAACAATCATAAGAAACTCAATTGGTTCCATACAACAACAACAATGCTCAAGCACTTTACAGTGAATCTGATGAGGATGCAAAAGCTTTCGATGCATTTCAACAAGGGTTTGTCATGATTGCTAGAGCCTTCGGCTGATATTCCAACAAATCTAACAATTGCATTCATACCTCATCAAACACAAGGAATCAAGCTGTTGTTAACAAACGACGTGTTGAAGTTCAGAATCGTGGTAATGTTCGTCAAATGGGTAGTGGTTAAGGGTTTAATGCTAACGGAAGGAATAACATGGGTGCTCTACAACAACGAGCTCAAGTGGTTGAACAGGGAAATGCTCAGACTGGGGTTAATGGTCTTCGTTGTTATAACTGTAATGAGAAGGGTCATCTGGCTAATGCATGCCCAAAGCCGAGGACAAGAGGCAGCGCTTATCACAAAGAGGCTTTACTCTTGGCTTTCAAGGATGAAGCTGGTGAAACTCTTACCAAGAAGGAACAAAGCTTCATGGCAAATGCTGATTCGATGATGACATGGAAGACTTGCAGGGTAATGCAGCAGTTATGTTAATGGCTAACATGCAAGATGTTAGGATTTAGTAAATCCAGTTATTAAAGTTTCGGTCACCTTAAGTATATGTAATCGTTAGAAAGCTCGTAGTCGTAGTTATTTAATGTTAAGTAGTATTTAGTTAAGTAACACCGTGGAGGACGGACGGGTCTTTACCTCTTGTTTGACTGATCCACAGCCCGTAGGTGGCATTTTATGTAAGACTATAAATACCCTCTACCTCCCAAGGTAGAGGGTTGGAGCTCATAATAAACTTTTACTTTCTCTCACTAAGTTCCCAAACCTCTAACTATTTCTCTCTCTAAAAACCTTATATTATACGCCCATACTTGTGATTGTGTGTGTGTTTGTGAAATCCAATATGTATCAATTGGTATCAGAGCCATGGTTTGATCATCTCTCTTACATATCCTTGGATTTCTAGTGGTTTTATATGGTTTTTTGGTTTGAAAACGTTTAGTGGTTTTTGCATCATTTGGACCATTTCTTGTGTTAAAGTTTGAATTTGGAGTGTACTTTTGTGTTTAGAATCATTGTAAGTGCTTGGGTTTTGATTTGTAAAGCTTGAATCACTGTGGTTGGGCTTGTTTTGGATTGAAAAGTATTGTTCTTAAAGTTTTCTACCGATCGACTTGGCTCTCGGAGTTGTTTTTCTTGCTAGCGATTTACTTTGTTAATTTCCAGCGACTTGTAGTTAAAGGAGTAGTGACTTGAGCCTAGCGACTTGTCTATTGAGACAAGCAGACAAACAGTACAACGTAGTGGAGGTTCCACTTCGGCTAGCGACTTGGTTCGTGTAGCGACTTGGATACTTAGCGAGTTGTTCTTTAGCAACTTGTCTGCTTAGCGACTTGGTGCTTTAGCGATTTATGTTCAGCGACTTGGGTCTTAGTGACTTGTACTTAGCGACTTGATTCACAGCGACTTGAGGTTTAGCAAGTTGCTACTTAGCGACTTGGTTCAAGGGATATAGCGACTTGGTTGATATTTGTTTCTAATACGGTTTTCTCTTGATTTAGTAAAATCCCGTGAAAGAATCTATTTCCGGTTTAATCATAGAGTTATAAAATCCCGTGAAATCTTTAAACATGTCTACCAACGTGCCTACAATCATCTCTACTGTAGCTGAGGAAGTTCAAGCGGTGGTTGACACTCATCCACCCATGCTTGACAGAACTGACTATGACTCATGGGCTCATTGAATTAGGTTGTATTGTATGGGAAAATAAAATGGAGTCAACATTCTCAAGTCAATTGATGAAGGACCGTATCAAGTGGAGACAACCAGAGACATACTTGATACTGCTGCAGATGGAACAATGATCTTTGGATTGGACGACCAAAGACACAGGGATGAGCTCAGTGATAGGGAGAAAAAGAGATTCGATGCTGATATCAAGGCTTCAAACATTATACTTCAGGGTCTTCCAAAAGATATCTACAAGCTTGTCAATCACAACACTGAAGCCAAGGCGGTTTGGGATAATGTCAAGATGCTTCTCTCGGGTTCGGAATTAACTAAGGAAGACAGAGAATCACAACTATGTGAAGAATTTGAGCACTTTAAGATGAAACCAGAAGAAAGTGTCTATGAATATTACGTGAGATTCCACAAGCTTGTGAATGATATGAGGAATATCAAAATGACCATGCCAAATATTCATCTGAACTCAAAGTTTGTGAACAACATGAATCCTGAATGGCACAAATTTGTCACCTCTGTGAAGCTAACCAAAGGAATGAAGAACACTAATTATGAGCAACTGTATGCCATCCTTCTTCAGAATGAGAGACCTGCTATGTTTGAACGAAGGATTCTTGAAAAGTTCAAATCTAAACAGGGAGAAACAAGTTCATCAAATGATTCTCTGACCTTTTACACCAATGTTAGAATTACCACCAAAGCTTCTCAAGTCATACCCACGGGTAATGGTAATTACAAACTCATCCCTGATCCAGCATATAAGCATCCTGACTCAAACACACTTATGGAAAACTTCATCAATCAACTGTCTTTCATGGTTAGTCAAAATCAGAATTCCCTCCCACACACCAACAATAATCTCATAACTGCATCCAATCCACGAATCAAGCTACCGCCGAGATGGGAAGGTTATGGTGCAACCAGTTCAAGGAAGGTAGTATGAACAAGGAAGAGGTGGAGTTGGTGGAGGGTATGTGGCTAATCTAAATCGTGGAAGGAATGCCAATCAAGGACAAGTAAAGCCAATCAAGTGCTACAACTGTGGTGGTGATGGACACATTGCAAGGAACTGCACATCTCCAAAATACCCTCAAAATGTAGAATACTTCAGGGATAAGATGTTGCTAGTGCAAGCTCGGACAGTTGGCGATTTTGGATGAGGAAGAGTTGCTGTTTCTTGCTGAGGGAAATGCCAAAACATATGATGCTGATGTTGATGAACGGCCAGGTGCAGGGCATGGGACAGAATCATCCAAATGCATTTCAAGTAGCGATTGTGAGGCATATGACTCGATGTTGATGATGAACCAACCGCCCGGATCATCTTCATGGCTAGCATATCACCAATGGTCTCTCCTAAGGATTCTTCACTACAACAGGCTAGTCAATCCAAAGATTCAATCATTTCTGAGGTATTAAAACTATATGATGAAGTTGATGAGCAAAAGATACATAACGTAGTACAATCTCTTGAAACTTATGAATCAGATATTGATAATGAGGGCAATAGTAATACTGTCCCATATGATCAATATGTGACACAAAGTTGTCACACCCCCAAATTACCTGTTTTGCAGCGGAATGGAATTCCAGGGGATTGACTGTCATAGCATCACAATCACAGTTATATTGAACGACCTAAAGTGTCGTTTGGAAAATACATCGTTTGATTTAATAAAACAATCAGAGTTTACAAAGATAGGTCCCAATTGAAAATCATCTTGTGCGGAAATAAGTTGTTACAATTCAAACGATGTTTTAAAGTATGTAAAACCCAAGTGAGACGCGTCGTCACCACGACTCCATGAGGTGTCCAAATGCATGCCATGAAGTGAATGCCTTAGATACCTGAGATAAAACATGCTAAAAAGTGTCAACACAAAGGTTGAGTGAGTTCATAGAGTTTGTGTTGAAATGTAAAGCCTTTCAAAATCGTTTATGCAGAAAAGGCATTGTAAATCGTTGAAATGTAAAGACTTTCAAAATCGTTTATGTAGCAAAGGCATTGTAAATCCACTCAGTTCCAAGTCCCCCCCATACAAAACTTGCAACCTGTGTGTTCACAACCCACTGCCAGAATATGTAGAGTTAATGTTCAAGTGCATGATGTCAAATGAATTCACATAATAGTGCATGGCTCAATGTATCGAAGTCGTTTATGCAGCAAAGGCATTGTAAATCCACTCAGTTCCAAGTCCCGCCCATACAAAACTTGCAACCTGTGTGTTCACAACCCATTGCCGAAATGTATATATAGTGTATGTTCAAATCTTTCCAAGACCGTTAGTCCATAATCGTATACCAAGTCCGTTAGATCAATATTATACCAAGTCCGTTAGACCAATGAATATACCAAGACCGTTAGACCAATGAATATAACAAAGTACCTAACTCGACGTAGAACAATAGCACATAATCAATAGCACTTAACTCGACGTAGAACAATAGCACATAATCAATAGCACTTAACTCGACGTAGAACAATAGCACATAATCAATAGCACTTAACTCGACGTAGAACAATAGCACATAAACAAGAACAATTAATATAGTACAACATTCGGTTTTAAAACAATGGTGATCATGATAGAAATTATCCTTAATAATATAAAGTACTTGTGAAAATTAGTCGAACATGTATCTCCCCCAAAATAGTTTCAAACAATTGAAAATGGGGCTATGAAAACTCACAGTAATCCTTATAAAAGTTAAAGTACTTGTGAAAGTAAATGAAAATAGTTTGAGCATGTATCTCCCCCAAAACAGTTATGAAAACAAGTAAAAGTAGGGGCTATGAAAACTCACTTGGTGGAATGATGCGAAGACAAAAGTGAGTACACCGAGATGTAGTGTGATACGTAAATCTTGACCTATGATGAATGATATGACATGTAATGAGTTGCAATGTAATGTTATGCATGCATTTCGTATGTTATTTATACCATTTACGAGTTTTGAAAAATATTACTTATCGTCGAAAAATACTCTCTTGACGTCTTGACCAATCAAAAATCACTTTACAAGTTTTTACGTCAAAATGTCATCCTACAATGATTTTATAATGATTTACGGTGAAATTATCACTTTTCGTCGTAAAACAATGTCGTCGGAATATTCATGAAATTAACAAAAATAGCTTTGGAAAACTAGCCGTAAAACGGTGTACGTCGATCGTTAGAGAACGAACTCGACGGTTTTGGAAAGTTTGTATCGAAATCTAGAAGTTTCAGTTCAGGAGTTTTCGTCCAAAAGGTCTCGATCATAAAGATAATAAGGGTTAAAGATGGTGGTTTTAGTTACCGTAACACTTATCTCGTAAAAATAATATAGTTTTTCTAAAAATAATAGTTACGGCAAGTTTATGAAAACGTGTATATCTTAGTCGTTTCAAATCCGTTTTCTACATTATTATCGTCCTTAGCTTCGTAACAAAGTATACTAATATATTTTTGATAAGTCGAAATAATTTGTAAAGCTTAGGACTCGTTTTTGACTCGTACAAAACTAAAATAGGTTGCTGAAATTTCAGAAAATATATATTTCGTCGTCAAACTTGAAAAATTCATAACTTCTTCGTTATAACTCCGTTTTAATCCGTTCAAGCGGCCACGGATTCGTTTTAAAGTATATTTTCTAAATATCAAGGCCAAAAAGTCATGTCTACTGTCGGATTTTCCAGAAAAACAAAATAAGGACAGACCACTTTATATACTTGTCGAAAATAGTTTTTCTCGTACTAAACCTATTCCAATCCCTTCAAATCAACTCCAAAGCTATACTAATCCTACCATACACCTTCTTAGGGTGTCATGGGTTCCTAAACATCATCAAGACCAATATATAACAAGGGACTAATTATAGGATGATCCTTTATATGGACTAAGAACTACATTAAAATCTCAAGTGTAAAATATTTAATAATCTTTATCACAAGGTATAAACAACACAGGTAGTTCATGTTTTCCTAGTATTTCTCAATCGTTAAATGAAAATGGTAGGAATGTATTTTACAATTTTTATTAACTCAATATGACTTACTAAAAACTGAAAATGGAAGATGTTGGGGAAAATTGAGCATGATAATGCTACTACAAGTCTACTATGTATGAGGTCTCAAGATCACACACTCAAGATCACCAAGGATCAAGTTTTTCAAGTCCAAGTGTTAAACAGATCCCTATGGTTTTTAAAACCAAGGATTTCAAAATCCTTTGTTAACAATTTTCACTAGTATATTCTCATCATTTTTATGAGTGTAATGCAAGTTATGTGATTTATACTAGATTGTTTATATACAATATGGTCAGGTATTGGTTGGTCTTGTGGTGATTAGGAACCCATGACACCCTTGTATGGTAGATCCCTATTTTCGTAAACTATATTTTGTATTCTGTCCTTAATCCGAATTTCTGTCAGCAGATGGTACCCTTGATTTTGAGAACGATAAAAACGACTTAAACGCCGTGGTAAATTTTTAAAGTTTGACGAATTAAACGATAGAGCTTTGCTGTTTTACTTGTTCGGTCTTAAGCTTCACAAATTGACTTGTGACTAAGACATATTAAACGATGAAACCAACAAAGATATGCACCTTTTCTTAAACTTGCCGTAAGCACACTATTAGCCAAAGTTCGAGACCTTTTGAATTAAAACTCCTGAACTAAACTTTTAGATATCGAAAGTTCGTTGTTTTCCACCGATCAAAAATCATTATAAAACCATTGTAACCTAAATATTTTCAAAACCGTAAAAAAATTACATAATGAGTGCATGCATACACTACATTGAAACTCATATCATATCATATCATTGACCAATCAATAATCATCATGCTCACACAAGTACTTTAGATTTTAAGGTTAAAATCTATCATGATTACCAAAATCAAAGGTTATACCTTGTTTGCGTCAGATAACGCTTCTAAATCAGTTGACTTCTATGGATTATGTGCTATCTACGCCGAAGTTAAGTGCTATTGATTAAGTGCTATCGTTTCTACGCCGAAGTTAGGTACTATGGTATATTCATTGAGCTAATGGTCTTGGTATATTCATTGAGCTAATGGTCTTGGAAAGATTTGAACCACACTCATATGTTTGGGTGTTCACATCATGGTGTAAGTAAGTTCGACTTTTTATAATGCCTAAAGGTGTTTTTGTAACTTGCATAATATACATTCAATGTACACATTAACTAGTTTTATTAAAACATCGTTTGTATTGTAACAGCTCACTTTGTAAATGATGTATTTTCCAAAGGATCCATAGAACTAAAATCAATGTATGGTAATCTTGCATGAAAATCTTACAAGTAAATGAGGTGATTATTAAAAATACAAAACCTTTCTAGATTGTTTAAAGCTTGTAAAAATTTGAGCTAAATATTTTGCTTGAATAATTCTAACCAAGTAAGTGACCAATCAATAAATGTTCAAAATATTTTTTTTCTTTTTATTTATTGTGTAAGAAGTAAATTGACATAAGTAAAGGTAACTTTGTAACTTGTGTGGTAAAAATAGATAATAAAGTAAAGTATAATGAGATCATAACATTTCTTGTAAAATTTGAGTGATATAATAATTATCGTAGTTTTAAGAAAAGTGTCGTAATAATATAAATTTAACGATTTATGTACCAAATAAATTTAAAACACTAGAAAAACTCAAAATATAGTTTATATAACTAAATGTAAGTATAAAAATATCTCGGGATCATTTTTGGAAGTAGCGGATTAAATGCTCAAATAATAACTCACGCGATAACGTTTATTTAATATAAAAATTACGCGTTAAATGTGAAATGAAATGTCATGAATGAATTATCATGATGCAAATGATGTCAATAAAATGTAGACTAATCTTAGTCCATATGAAATGTACGTGATGATATGATCATGAATTCGCCGCTAAACCATAAAGGTTACGCGAATTTGAAACAAGTAAACCAAGTTTACAATAAATGTTGAAATAGTGAGGCATAAATCGTTTCGAGAAATGACCTGAAAGTACGGGTTGTCACATTCGCCCATCCAAAAAGGAATTCAGTCCATGAATTCAGTTCGTGTTAGTCTATCGGGTTAGGGTTTGATGAGGCAAGCCTTCCCATTCTCGAGCAAAACCCTCAAAAGACTTTTTGGTAACCGATTTTTGCTTAATCCCACAACTCATCAAACAAGAACTGTCATACGATTAGGCTAAATCGGTTTAGGTAACAACTTGTTTCTAGCTCGATCTTTGCAACTCATCAAACAAGAATCCGCGGATCAAACTGGAAACAAGTGGTTTGAAGAAAAAAAATCTTTTGAAAATTTGGCTCGATTACGGAATTGCTTACTCATATGAGACTACTACTCCCTTCATTGCATGATTCTTCCTGAATTAGACATAGGTGATCGGGCTATGTATAATTTAGGAGTAACTATGCAATGCTTGGACTAATCGACTCATATGATGTTTGGTGTTAAATCAACCGTGTAAAATTGTGATAGGGACTGACAGGGCATTCTCCACGTCAAAGTGATGTGAGTATGATGGGATGGGTATTTGAAGGCATCAATGTGACAATCGACCGAAATGAAAGTAAATAACTCAAAAAAAATGTACTTATAAACCGCATGTAAAGTGAACATGCACTTATGATGAAATGATGAGATGCTATGATGATGTAGTTATAGTCTAGGGTCAATGATGCAACCTAGTTCTCTATAACGAAGCTCGATGCCAATCTGTCACACCCCAAATTACCTTTTGCGGCGGAATGGAATTCCTGGGGATTGACTGTCATAGCATCACAATCACAGTTATATTGAGCGACCTAAAGTGTCGTTTGGAAAATACATCGTTTGATTTAATAAAACAATCGGAGTTTACAAAGATAGGTCCCAATTGAAAATCATCTTGTGCGGAAATAAGTTGTTACAATTCAAGCGATGTTTTAAAGTATGTAAAACCCAAGTGAGACGCGTCGTCACCACGACTCCATGAGGTGTCCAAATGCATGCCATGAAGTGAATGCCTTAGATACCTGAGATAAAACATGCTAAAAAGTGTCAACACAAAGGTTGAGTGAGTTCATAGAGTTTGTGTTGAAATGTAAAGCCTTTCAAAATCGTTTATGCGGCAAAGGCATTGTAAATCGTTGAAATGTAAAGACTTTCAAAATCGTTTATGTAGCAAAGGCATTGTAAATCCACTCAGTTCCAAGTCCCGCCCATACAAAACTTGCAACCTGTGTGTTCACAACCCACCGCCAGAATATGTAGAGTTAATGTTCAAGTGCATGATGTCAAATGAATTCACATAATAGTGCATGGCTCAATGTATCGAAGTCGTTTATGCGAAAGGCATTGTAAATCCACTCCGTTCCAAGTCCCGCCCATACAAAACTTGCAACCTGTGTGTTCACAACCCATTGCCGAAATGTATATATAGTGTATGTTCAAATCGTTCCAAGACCGTTAGTCCATAATCGTATACCAAGTCCGTTAGATCAATATTATACCAAGTCCGTTAGACCAATGAATATACCAAGACCGTTAGACCAATGAATATAACAAAGTACCTAACTCGACGTAGAACAATAGCACATAATCAATAGCACTTAACTCGACGTAGAACAATAGCACATAATCAATAGCACTTAACTCGACGTAGAACAATAGCACATAATCAATAGCACTTAACTAGACGTAGAACAATAGCACATAAACAAGAACAACAAATATAGTACAACATTTGATTTTAAAACAATGGTGATCATGATAGAAATTATCCTTAATAATATAAAGTACTTGTGAAAATTAGTCGAACATGTATCTCCCCCAAAATAGTTTCAAACAATTGAAAATGGGGCTATGAAAACTCACAGTAATCCTTATAAAAGTTAAAGTACTTGTGAAAGTAAATGAAAACAGTTTGAGCATGTATCTCCCCAAAAACAGTTATGAAAGCAAGTAAAAGTAGGGGCCATGAAAACTCACTTGGTGGAATGATGCGAAGACAAAAGTGAGTACACCGAGATGTAGTGTGATACGTAAATCTTGACCTATGATGAATGATATGACATGTAATGAGTTGCAATGTAATGTTATACATGCATTTCGTATGTTATTTATACCATTTACGAGTTTTGAAAAAATATTACTTATCGTCGAAAAATACTCGTTTGACGTCTTGACCAATCAAAAATCACTTTACAAGTTTTTACGTCAAAATGTCATCCTACAATGATTTTATAATGATTTACGGTGAAATTATCACTTTTCGTCGTAAAACAATGTCGTCGGAATATTCATGAAATTAACAAAAATGGCTTTGGAAAACTAGCCGTAAAACGGTGTACGTCGATCGTTAGAGAACGAACTTCGGCGGTTTTGGAAAGTTTGTATCGAAATCTAGAAGTTTCAGGTTCAGAGTTTTCGTCCAAAAGGTCTCGAACATAAAGATAATAAGGGTTAAAGATGGTGGTTTTAGTTACCGTAACACTTATCTCGTAAAAATAATATAGTTTTTCTAAAAATAATAGTTACGGCAAGTTTATGAAAGCGTGTATATCTTAGTCGTTTCAAATCCGTTTTCTACGTATTATATGTCCTTAGCTTCGTATCAAAGTATACTAATATATTTTTGATAAGTCGAAATAATTTGTAAAGCTTAGGACTCGTTTTGACTCGTACAAAACTAAAATAGGTTGCTGAAATTTCAGAAAATATATATTTATTTAGTCAAACTTGAAAAAATTCATAACTTCTTCGTTATAACTCCGTTTTAATCCGTTCAAGCCGCCACGGATTCGTTTTAAAGTATATTTTCTAAATATCAAGGCCAAAAAGTCATGTCTACTGTCGGATTTTCCAGAAAAACAAAATAAGATCAGACCACTTTATATACTTGTCGAAAATAGTTTTTCTCGTACTAAACCTATTCCAATCCCTTCAAATCAACTCCAAAGCTATACTAATCCTACCATACACCTTCTTAGGGTGTCATGGGTTCCTAAACATCATCAAGACCAATATATAACAAGGGGATAATTATAGGATGACCTTTATATATAGAACTCTTAAAATCAATGTAAAAATGGTATAAACAACACAAGTCTTGCATGTTTTTGCTCAAAAATGATGAGATGAGTATGAAATGAAAATGGAAGATGTAAAATGAAGTGATATGCTTACAAGTTACTATGATGAGGTGATTAGAACAAGGATTAACCTAAACACCCTAGGTTTTTATTTCAAAACCTTTAATAAGAGTGTAATCTAGATTGTTTAACTTGAGCTTGTAAAAATTTTGGTGATCCCTTGCTAACTCCTTGGTAGAACCGGTTTTTGAGAGGAAAACAAAGAGAGGAGAGACTTTTGCTTGACTTGTGATAATGAGAATGAGTAAGTGAAATGAATGAAGTGAAGTTTGAGTATATATCTAACCAAGTAAGAAAAAATGACCAATCAATAAATGCATTCACTCTTCCCCTTGGCGGTTTTAGGGGGATGTATCTCTCAAATATTTTTTTTTTTCTTTTATTTATTGTGTAAAAAAAATGGTGTAAGTAAATTGACATAAGTAAAGGTAACTTAGTAACTTGTATATACATTAATGTACTTAAGGTAGTTTTGGCTCAAAATAGATTTTTAATGGATCCAAGTAAAGTATAATGAGATCATAAAAATTGTAAAAATACATTTCTTGTAAAATTTGAGTGATATAATAATTATCGTGTAGTTTTTAAGAAAAGTGTAGTAATAATATAAATTTAACGATTTATGTACCAAATAAATTTAAAACACTAGAAAAACTCAAAATATAGTTTATATAACTAAATGTAAGTATAAAAATATCTCGGGATCATTTTTGGAAGTAGCGGATTAAATGCTCAATAATAACTCACGCAAGAACGTTTATTTAATATAAAAATTACGCGTTAAATGTGAAATGAAATGTCATGAATGAATTATCATGATGCAAATGATGTCAATAAAATGTAGACTAATCTTAGTCCATATGAAATGTACGTGATGATATGATCATGAATTACGCGCTAAACCATAAAGGTTCGCTGCGAATTTGAAACAAGTAAACCAAGTTTACTATAAATATTGAAATAGTGAGGCATAAATCGTTTCGAGAAATGACCTGAAAGTACGGGTTGTCACAAAAGTGAAAGTTAGATTGTACCAAGTGATGTATCTTTTGCAGTCAATGATGACTATGTCTTTGATGAATACACTACGTGTGCTCTGATGATTACATTATCTCACGAACTGAATGCCTATAAAGAACAAGTTGCGGTTTATGAACAACGTGCTAAGTTTGAGTTAACTAGCGTGGCGGAAATGGATGACCAAATGCGTACAATTATTAGAAAAATTAATTTTAGAGAAGAAGTTTTAAAACAAGAGTTAAACTCCTTACAAGAAAAGCTTTCTAAAAGTGTTAAGCAAAAGCAAGAGCTTCAAGATAATGTTAAAGTGCTTAAACAAGAATTCAATGCTAATGAATCAAAACTTTTGAATGATTTTTCTAATCTAAAAACTTTGAAAAACAAGCTTGAAAATAAGTTGTACGTACAAGGGAACACCATTCAGACTTCTCACATGATCACTAAGCATAGAGTCTTAAGCGATAAGCACAATACTCCCCGTGTTGAGGAACCAAATCCCAAGTGTTGCAAAAGAGCTAAAGCTTTCCATAAGATTGTATATGATGGTAATGAGATCCTTAAGCCTAGGCAAACACCTTCATGTATTGGAAGCACGGAAGAGGATTGAAAACTAGAAGATGCCTCAAGATAGAAAATGGATAAGAAACTAGAAGATCCTGCGTGTAAAAAGAATAACATAACGATCAAACCCATGATTAAACTAAGGAAAATTGGATCTCCCTGAACATGTTTAAGCCTCAAACTCAATTAACCCCATATGATTTTTTGGAAGAAAGATATGGATAAACAAAAAGTTAATATACTTATTGAAACAAACACTCCCTTAGGAAAATGCACATGCACTCTTGTGTATCCTCCAAATACACCAATGCACTTAGTTCCTTGAACTTTGCCACTAATAGCAAGACCTTAATCAGCCTGTATGTTGTTTATCAACTATTCGTTGATTTTGAGAAGACATGTAAGAAGACAATCACACCTACAAGGATAGCTGAAGGGAAAGGGGTTTTGAGCAAACTAAAGAATCTTATTTAACTGAGGTCATGCCCTTCTTTAAACAATTAAAAGGTCAATTTGAGAGTCTTCAAAGGGATTAACTCGGATATCAAAGAAATGGAAAAGGAATTTGATGCAATGATAGTTGAGGTAAATGATTATGAACGAGAACTCAAATATAATGAAATTGAAAGGAAGAATTTGCATATCTTAAATGAGAACTTAGTATTAAGTTGTGTGGCTCAAGATGTGTTTTATACTTTTACTAAGCATTCTATTACTGCCTCTCAATTTCATAAATTAACTGTTGCCTTGAAAGTTTCCCATGATCGAGTCATTGAGCTTGAAAACAAAAACTCAAAACTGAATGAGAAAATTGATCGGGATGATCCGATAATTTGGTAAAACAGTTTTCAAAGCTAGAAGTTGAACATTTTAATTTACAACTAAAATATCAACATCTTAAAGAAAATGTCAAAACCTCAAACATCAAGACATCCTCAAATGTTCCAGAGTTTGATGCACTTTTGAAATAAACAAACGTGATGAACAGATTCAAGCTCATTGTAACACGATCAGAAAGTTGAAAGCCCAAATTTCACAATTAAAGGGTCAAAAGAACAACGTGGTGGCTCCCAAATGCCTCCTCCTTTAGATTCTCGGTGTTCTCAAGCGTTTCATCTTCAAAACTTGGTTAATGTTTTACAAAAGGAAAATGAGAGTTTCTTAGAAGAAAATGAAAAAGTTAAACGACACTTTAAAGAGTTATATGATTCAATGAAATTCACTCGTGACAAGAACAACGAAAAAATAACATCTTTACAAAAGGAAATTGAGAATCGAGGAGTCGGAAAAGGAAAATGCCACTTATCTTTAATGAGAATGTTGCATCAAAGTCATCTGCAGACTGCAAATATCTTGTATTTGTTAAATACATTCCTTCTCATCTTAGAAATAAGGAACTTGCGTTTCATAACTATTTCGTTCATCTTGAGGATAGTCTAGAATGTCTCCGTGAGATTGTAGAAGAGGATTTTATAAATAAGCCACTTGATAGAGAAATTAGGTTTGCTTGCATTCAGGCCAAACGATCTCAAGAGCCGCTAGAATGTTTAAGAGCAACATGTCCTAAATCCTTAGGTGCAAAAGATAAAGGTGTGATGCCTTGTTTTATGCCTAATGCCAATTGTGCAACCTATTCTATGCCCAATATTAAGAAAGTGAACTCTAAAGTGCACTGCAAGTAGTTCGATCCATGCACGTCTAGTTCAGGAATTCAAAAAGTAGCCCAACCAACTAATGTTCCCATAATTCCCTCTACAAGAGTAATCAGTGACATAAAAGCAAGCGGGTCAAAGCCTCTAGGCAATACAAAGCAAGATAGGACCTCACTAGCTAAGAATGTGCATTGGAAGAGAGTAGAAGACCACCCTAGGAACACTAAGTTTGAGTTGAATAAAACGAATCGTGTTGATTCTAGTATTAGATATAAGCATCTTGTAATTAATTTTCGCTACTATCGGGAAACCATGTAATGATGACTGTTTGAATCCTTCTTGATCATGAATGTGGTGTGAATGTTTTGCTTAATCTTTGTTAAATGCCCGTTAAAGTTGTTAATGTCAAAATCAAGCTACGAAGGCTAAAAGGCAAAAGTGAAATAAAGTTAGAAAACATTGGAAACCCACAGGAAGAAAATTTAGTAATATAGGTTATCAATGGATACCTACTGGCCGTAAGTTTAATCTTATTGAGTTGTACCCTAAATTTGCTAAGTCAATGACCATTAGAAAATGTATGCCTACTGGTAGAACTATTCCTTTAAGAAGTGAACATACTTTGAATAGGTCAAATCTGAACACTAACGCTGCATCTATTCCTGATGATTCCATTGTTTCTACTTCTGATGTGGGTGTTCCAATCATGTTACTAACCAAATGGAACCCATTCTTGCATGGGGATCCCAATTATCAAGTTATCCATTCTTGCCGTGTTAAGCTGCGATCGTTCAAATTGTTACGTGGTACTGGACTCGAGTTGTTCCAAGCATATGACTGGAGATCGCTTTCGCGCTCATGAACTTCATGAGTAAGTTCATCGGGACATTAGATTCGGGAGCGACCATTTTGGAGCAATTATAGGTTATGGAGACTATGTTGTTGGCAAGCGTGTAATCTCCGGGTATATTATGTTGAAGATCTTGGTCATAACTTGTTTTATGTTGGTCAATTCTGTGATTCCGATCTAGAAGTGGCATTTAGAAAACATACTTGTTTAGTTAGAGAACTTGATGGTGTGGAACTATTAAGAGGAACTCGTGGTTCAAATCTATACACCATCTCTATCGAAGACATGATGAAGTCTTCTCCAATATGCTTGTTGTCAAAGGCTTCAAAAACAAAATCATGGTTATGGCATCGTCGTCTCAATCACTTGAACCTCAGCACCATTAATAATCTTTCCAGAAATGATCTTCTAAGAGGCTTACCCAGATTAAAGTATGAAAAAGATCATCTTTGTTCAGCATGCCAATTGGGAAAAAGAAAGAAATATGCCCACAAACCCAAACCCACAAACTTCGGTAATGGAAGTTACGCATACCCTTCATATGGATTTGTGCGGACCAATGAGAGTGCAAGCGATTAATGGGAAGAAATATATTTTAGTCGTTTTTTATTATTATTCTCGATTTACTTGGGTAAAGTTTTTGAGGACAAAGGATGAAACTCAAGATGTCATAATCAAACTTATCAAGCGCTTGAGTTCGACTTAACAATACGGTTAGAATTGTTCGAACAGATAATGGCACAGATTTCGTCAACAAAGACTTAAGTCAATTTTATGAAAGTGTTGGAATCGGTCATCAAAGAAGTGTTCCACGAACTCCTCAACAAAGCGGTGTAGTTGAAAGGCAAATCGAACTCTTGTGGAAGCCGTAAGAACAATCCTAATTTATTCAAAGGTTCCAATGTTTCTCTGGGCTGAAGCCATTGCCATGGCTTGCTACACCCAAAATCGTTCCCTCATACACACATCTCATGGAAGAACTCCATATGAACTTGTCCATAGCGAAAACCGATCTCCCCTACCTTTGTGTGTTTGGTGCTTTGTGCTATCCAATGAATGGCCGGTCAAGATCTAGGTAAATTAAGAGCTAAGGAGGACATTGGAGTTTTTGTAGGTTATGTATCAAACAAGAAGGGTTACCGAATCTACAACAAAAGAACTCGAGATATCATGGAAACTTCTCACGTTTCGTTCGATGAGTGGGCAAATGGCTCGGACAATCCATTCTGGACCGCATCTCAACCTTCATCAAAGAGTCCTATCAGTTCTACTCTTGTTCTAAATCCTCACCGGCAACTCCTTATGTACCTCCTTCAGAAGATGATTTGAAGAAATTTTTTGATCCAATATTTAATGAACACTATGAGCCAAGTGCTAATGATCATCAATTCCATCAACAGAGGCATTCCTATCCTCACGAAGTTAACCCTTAAGTTTCTATGTCATTAAGTCAAGAAGCGCCTGCTGCTGATCACTCTGTCACATCAACAAATCATCAATCATCGAGTGTACATCATGGAATTTTGTCTGGCACCTATGATGGAGATAATCCCTTTGCTACTCACGAAGATGCCCCTTTGAGAACATATTTTCTCTGAATCATCATCGAGAACCATCCTCATCAGGAGAAATCGACTCTGCTACTTTAGTTCCTCAACAACAACCACACGAACACCTTAGAAAATGGACACATGATCATCCATTAGACAACATCATTGGAAATCCCTCTCATCCGATATCCACTCGAAAACAACTTGCAAGCGATGCCTTATGGTGCTTTTTCAACTCCATACTATCAAGGTTGAACCAAAAGACATTAAAACCGCCATGAATGAAGACAGTTGGTTCAATGCCATGCAAGAAGAAATTCATGAGTTTGATCGAATAGATGTATGGGAATTAGTACCTGCTCCTGATTGTGCTATGATCATTGCCCTAAAGTGGATCTTCAAAATAAAACTTGATGAGCATGGTGATGTTTTAAAGAACAAGGCTCGATTGGTTGTAAAAGGATACCGTCAAGAGAAGGGTATTGACTTTGAAGAATCATTTCCTCCAGTTGCTCGTATCGAAGCAATCAGAATCTTTTTGGCTAATGCTGCAAGTAAGAACATGGTAGTATATCAGATGGATGTAAAGACGGCTTTTCTTAACGGTATCTGAAAGAAGTCATATACGTCAGCCAACCCTGAAGGTTTTGTGAATCCAGAGCATCCTACTTATGTCTATCGCTTGAAGAAGGCTCTTTACGGTTTGAAGCAAGCTCCAAGGGCATGGTATGATACGCTACCAAAGTTTCTTCTTTCTCTTGGATTCAGCAAAGGAGCTGATTGATCGACATTTTTCACCGAGAAAGTCGAGGCAAACACTTAATTTATGTTCAAATCTATGTTGATGATATTATTTTTGCCTCGACTGACCCCAATGAATGTGTAGGATGTTGGTTTTCACATACACATCAAACCATAGCACAAAGTAGAGCGATATAAGTGGAATTCTAGAGAGAGAAAGTTAGAGGTTTAGGGAACTTTAGTGAGAAAGAAAATTCTTATTATGAGCTCCAACTCTCTACCTTGGGAGGTAGAGAGTATTTATAGTCTTACATAAAACGCCACACAACGGTGGATGGGGCATCAGATGGGTAAAGACCCGTTCGTCCTCCACGGTGTTACTTAACAAAATACTACTTAACTAAATATAACTATGACTACGAGCATTCTAACGATTACATATACTTGAGGTGACCGACTCTTTAATACCGGAATTTCTAATTCCTAACAGAATGTGACCGTTTTTCAAATGAAATGGGTTCCAAATTTCAAATGTCAATGATGGGACAAATGTCATTTTTCTTGGGATTACAAATTTTACAAAGTCCCGAAGGCATTTTTATAAATCAATCTAAATATGCAAATGAAATTTTAAAGAAATTTGGATTTGATTCTTGTGACCATGTTGACACTCCCATGATAGAAGTACTAAAGCGGATGAGGACCACTCGGGGATCATGGTAGACCAAACGAAATATCATAGTATGATTGGATCACGATGTACCTCACGGCCTGATGGGCCGGACATACATTCATTTGTTTGCATGTGTGCTAGATACGGTCCAAGCCTACCAAAAGCACCTTGAAGCGGTTAAGCGGGTATTTGGTATCTCCAAGGAACCATCAACATGGGACTTTGGTACCCGAAGGACACCGGTATGTCACTAATATCACGGTCTGATCATGCGGGGATGTCAAGATGCCGCGTCGAAGTACGTGCGAGGTGCTTTCGGTTTTGGGTGATAAGTATGTGAGCTAGTCTTCTAAGAAACAAATGAGTATGGCTTTGTATTCAACAAAATCCCTTTGTATTGTGATAACAAAAGTGCCATTGCTCTCTCATGCAACAATGTACAACACTCAAGAGCAAAGCACATCGACATTGACATCATTTCATCGAGGGAGCAAGTGGAAAGCGGTGTGGTGGAACTTTATTTTGTGAGGATGAATACCGGTTACGGACATCTTCACCAAAGCTCTTCCTAGAGAACGTTTTGAGTTTATCCTCCCGCGACTTGGTCTAAAGAGTCTACAACCGGAAACACTCAAGCGTCTTCAAGAGGAAGAAGAGGAGTAAAAGGTTTTCTTCATCCATCTCTTGTAAATAGTTATTCAAAAAGCCAAATACAAAATTTCAAAACCAACAAAAAGCAAACTGAAAAATATAAAATTTTCAAATATCCATAAAAATTAGAAAATCTTAAAAATCCCAAAAATATTGTTATTTTGTCACATTTCCCTTGTTCGATATCATCTATGGACTTTGTGATGACTTTCAAAGAATGTCACAGGTTTTTAGATGTTCTTCGAATGTACATAATCTGTTTTAAAAAAATTAAAAATTAAAAAAAATTGTTTTGAGAGAAAGTGAAACAAAGGCTTATAGTCATTTGGTGTAACCCGTTTTTTTTAATAAAGAAGAGAGCCATGCTTTATCTTATTTTTCACATCTCATGCTCACGATTCTAAAACAAATGTTTGTTACTAAAACGACAAATGTTTCCTTCACAAGTATTTTTCCTTCTAAAAATTCTTTTGAAAAATATTTGTTATTTAATTGAAAACTAATAAAAATAACTCGGTCTCAATTTTTGAAAATCATCTGGCTTGACTTTGGTCAAAATCTCTATCTCTCAATCAACAACTTATGTCATTAATTGAGGGAGAATGATTTCATTTAAATCAAAAGGTTATTTGTCATACAAGCTGGTTCAGGACCAAGGTTTATGTCATGTTTTTAAAAGATACTCAAGCATGTTTTTTTTTTGGAGTTTAAAGTCTGGCTTTGATCCTTATCGGTTAAATGTTTTCATATGCAAGTCACAATTCTTCTAAAAAACTTTCAAAATCAATTTAAATCTCTAGAGATCACAAATCTCAAATGATTTGAAAATTGTGATCGGGGGAGAATTTGTCTCTCCTCCTCCGCATGTAAACGATTTCAATTTTCCATGCACATGTTGAGGGGAGCATCTATTTCAAACCAAAAAGGATTGAAACGTGATTGATTTGTTTCAATGTGCAGGTTGTCCCTAATATGTGCAAAACACTTCCAAATATTTATTCACATATTGAGGGGAAGCAACTTTTTGAAAAACACATTCTTTCCAAAAATTATCCTTTAACAAAGTATGAAAAATGCTAATTTTGATCAGGAAAGTGATGTTGATATCTTTTAGAAAATGGTAATCAAAGAAGTGAATCCTTCCTCTTGCCTCCGTGTGCCAAAACGATTTCAAATATATGATGCACATGATGAGGGGAGTTCTTTTACTGAAATATCAAAAACAATTCAGGTACAAAATGCTTTGATAATATATCACAAGTATGCGGATTGATTTTCAAATGGTTTTCAATTGGTTCGATGGCACATGAACAATACCAAATAGACCGACCAAATTTACTTTATGTATGGTGATATAAGGATGGTTAGGTTAGGTATTCGTTCCCACGATCCAACGAGAGCCGGAGGATCTACCCAGGGATAATCCACTAGATAGTGTAGAGTCCTTAGGTATGATGAAAAAAGGAGAAAAGTGAGATATGGAAAGAGTGCGGACTGAGATAGAGCTAGAACTGGAATAAACCCAACAAGGTTCTAGTTATGAAGTCTCGGTAGGCTGAAGGGATTGAAGAATGAAAAAGAAATGAACATGAAAAAGGGTGAAAAGAAATAGCCCTCCAATAATTCAACCTTAGAGGCTGAGGGTTCTATACATATGCTATTGGTGTCTACTAAGGTAACACGGTATTGAAGACAAGGCGACATGGACCCGGTGGCCGACTTGCACCTAACTTCCCAAGATACTCAAGTTCCTCTTAAAAGGACTTGTTTTATTCTCACGGGGAACCTACATAATCTATCAACTTTCTCTTAGAGATTGTTGATATTGAAGAAGGAGACCCTCTCCCTAGTCTCGGCATAGGAACAAAATGTGCAAAATTGAGTCTAGAGCCACGAGATCATCAAACAAATCTCATTAGGACACTGTCAATGAAGACTCTCTGTTTCACACAATGTGGAAAGAGTGATTATGAGTCCTACGCATTATTCTTGTGGTATTGCGGAACATGCGAGTGATATGCAAACATATTCACAATGAAGATTGAAAGCCTTCTAGAGCCAACATCATACAAGCTCTTGGTGGGTGGCATGTTAGATCTATCCAATAGATCAACCATGTGACAACTGAACATAAACAATGGGTCGATTCAAAATTATGAATCAATCTGTTCGGGTTATGGATTGGCCGGATACCTTTGAAAAACCGGTCGTTGTGCTTAAAAATTCTTTTCTTTAACACATCGACTATGTATTCATTTTTCAAATATAAAAGGTGTTTATGATTGATAATTGATTTTTCTCAAAACCCTCGGTGTCAAAAACACTTTATTGAAGATTACTCGATTGTTTTTCAAATCTCTTTTCATCAATCGGTGAATCTCAAATTATTTGGTTAACTCTCCGTGTTGTCTTCTTTGAGGCGTTCGGTTTGAGAACAACTAGAGTAGTTGCGAAACCCGTCAGGAGATTCTTGAATTATACACGATCATAGGCGTTACTTGTCTTGATCAGCGAGGAACCGTGGGCGTGTACCTCAATTCAGAAAGTGATCAAAGACACTTTCATGCTTTATTGCTAAGCATATGCAGTGCGCTGGCGTTCTGTGATCGAATGGAGAGGTCAATCCATTACCGCATGCTCACACAACACATTCATTTCTAAAGAAATCATGATAAGTGCATGCGACTCGATATTTTCACTCCATGCTTACGCTAAGGCTGCTGCAAATATCATGAATCAACTAAAGCTTCCGCAACTCGATGAAAAGATTTCATTATCGGAATGTGAGCATGTCGGTTCAAAAGTCACAACTTCACATAATGTCAACACCACAATGGAAGAGTCGAGATTTATGTTTGCCGATGATCTCAATCGCGACTCAAAACTCATTATCCGTGGATCGATTAAAGACCTCCACTTGGATTAACCAAACATTCAAAATGAAGAATAAATAACTCACGGACTCTGAGCAAAGAACATTATCAAGAATCCAAGAACAACCTTAATGTAATGTATGTTTGTGTTCAATGTAATTTGAGGTGACCTCCCTTAGGGGGAGATTGTTACGATATAGTAAATCCAGTTATTAAATTGTCGGTCACCTCAAGTATATGTAATCGTTAGAAAGCTCGTAGTCGTAGTTATTTAATGTTAAAGTAGTTAAGTAACACCGTGGAGGATGGATGGGTCTTTACCCAATGTATGCGATCCACCCGTAGGTGGCGTTTTATGTAAGACTATAAATACCCTCTACCTCCCAAGGTAGGGGTTGGAATAATAACACTTTTACTTTCTCTCACTAAGTTCCCAAACCTCTAACTATTTCTCTCTCTAAAACCTTATATTATACGCCCATACTTGTGATTGTGTGTGTATTTATGAAATCCAATATGTATCACAAGAACTCCACATGAGTGACGCGAGGTGTGTATGACAGGCGGCTTGTCTCGAGTGCGGATCAAACTATATTCATTCTTGACCGATATCTACGCCAACATCTCGCATCCGACAAGGATCAGTGTTCAACATGAGCCGACATCTCATTCGATGATAATCAAATAGATCCCGTAGTTATGGCGATCAAGATGACCTTATGGTTACCTTTGATAATCAAGTTGCCTCCGTGGTTATATTTGAGGATCTAAATAATGATCATGTTGAGACTCGCGTGAACAAGTCAATATGTGTCTAATCCAGATATTGAGCTCATGACCTTAATTACGGACCAAAAATCTCAAATGGAAAAATGCCTTAACATCAATCAACAATTAAAGGATAAAAATGCATTGTTAACTAAGGATAATGAATGCTTAAAGTTCCAACTCAACATTTTTCAAACACAAGAAAACGTGAAAAAGGTTTTGAAGTCGCTTTTGCTAAATCTTACCAAAACGAAAAATCTATGGAAAAACAGATATGTGATGTAGTTGCATCTAAGAATGTTTTGTTGTCTCAAATAGAACAAGCGAAATATGATCATAAGCAACAACTTAGCGCTCTCACTGGAAACTCAAAAGCCAAGTCCGAGTTGTTAACTTGTCAAAAAGCATTTAGGTACAAAAAGCATTCCACAAAACGAATAGATGACTATCTTGAAGAAATTGTCGACTTACAAAACAAAATCAAAGAGTTTGAAATGTTGTTTATAAACATGGTGAGCCAATCACAACTATTCAAAAGTTTACTTTTAAACCAAATCCAAATGGATATGGACCCAATCTTGCTGATTACAAACCAAAGTTTTCAAGCAGCATTCAAACAAAATCCTCAAGTTCTGATCTGAACACGATTTGATGATTCCAATATGAGTGTTGTTGAATAGAATCGCATGGAAGAATTAGATGCTAAAGACGAGAGTCGGTCAAAATTGGAAAATGTTGTTTATAACAAACCATTTAACTATTCAAGTCGTAACTTTAGTCCCATAATAGGATCATTATAACACACCTTGGGTTATCACTACTACGAGTCTTCTAATGATGGTCTCCTTTCCAATACTTGCAATTAATGGTCCTTTACTTTCATTAAATGAAATAAAGCCATTAGCTGAACAATGTCAAGTTCTAAAATATTTTGAAACATTCTTATCGGACATCAAACTTTTGGAACGTGAAATTGAAATAAATTATGAAATAAAAGTCAAACATTTTCAATGCCTCAAGCACGACAAAAGAGATATTTTTGAAAAGAATTTTGCCTCATGCCCAAAATTTGAAAACGTGTGCAATTTATTGGGAAAGGGATTTTCACAAGGAGCTTGGACTTATGAAAAGAGTTTTTGAACAAAAGCGAAACAACGATTTCAAATACAAAATTAAAAAGAAAATGTTGAGAAAAGATGTTGATCGACTCTTGGAAGATGTTATACGTCTATACCATAAATGTTGTGTTACTTCATCTGGCATGCATTTGATTATATTGGCGATTACGATATTATTGAGAATACCGATAATGTGTCACAAATCAAGTCTTTAAAAGTTGAAAATGAGTGTTTGTTAAACGAGTTTTCAAATGGAAAACGTCGTCTTCAATGGTGTCAAAAAGATTGTCAAAATCGTGAACTTGCTTTACAAAACAAAATCAACCAGTTGCATACCAAAACTCTTAATCCAAAACTAGAGCAAGCGGATGATGAAAGCGTGTCTTTGAAGTGTCAAATTTCAAAATATGAACAAGAAATTTCAAAAGTTAAAACAGAATATGGTGTCATATTTGATTTACTCAAAAAGACTCGTGATCAAGCGTTAAAATATATTGATGATCATCTTGCATATACCAAAGATGTTTTACGACAAAACACACTCGTTACGAAATCAAGATTTGTTACACACTATCCATGACCTTAAAGCAGAGTTGGTAACACTTAAGAAAGATAGGAATAGTAACACAAGCGTTATTGACCGGGGAACTATTATCTTTCAAGACACATCACAAGAAGCTAATGTGCTTCCCTCTCGTCACGAGGAATAGTTGCCTCTTTTCCCAATGCTAGCACTTCACGCTTAGAGCCCATCAAAGAAGAATAGGAAGTTGGGGCGTAAGAAAAGAACAATAAAGACCTCTGAAGTAGAAGAACACCTTAGGACTTTGAATAAGACTCAAGTTGCACCCACTTTAGACATTCCGTTAGACAAATGTAATAGAAAAAGTGATGTAACAAATGTTGAACCTTTAAGTACTTTAAATGTTATGTTTGAAGCTTCTTGTGTTGGTTGTCATAAAAGCATGTTTTACGCTTTCATGATAAATGTGTTGCTAATTCTATCTTATCTCAAAGCGGAACAATAGAAAGCGGAATAGCTCTAGGCTCATTAATGCTTCAAAGTCATGCTAGGTAAACCGCCTTCTAGTGCTCATGCTTTAATCATTGATGTACCCATAGAACCTACCTCACCCCCTAGGAAGAACTCATCACCTAGTGCATTTACTAAGACCAAAGCTAAGACTAGTTGGAGATGGCAAAAATGGTAACATAATACACTTGGCTTTAAATGGATACCTAAAATCATAAACATTTGTGTTTCAACTATAAGCGCATCGGAACCCTCTAACTCTTGGGTTCCACATCTACTTCTATTCCATACGTATGCGTGCATTGTATCTGCGGTGATACAAATCATCCTTTGGGTTGTTGATAGCGGATTTTCCGACACATGACGGAAATCTTAAATTGTTATCAAACTTTGTTTCAAAGTTCATTGGCCTTGTCGATTTGGGAATGAGCACTTCGGCTATCATGGGCTTGGAGATTACATCAATGGGAACATCGAAATTGCGGGGTTTATTATGTGGAAGGTCGGTCACAATCTCTTTTCGGGTCGGTCAATTTTGTGATGGAGATTTAGAAGTTACTTTTAGGGAGAAAACTTGTTTCATTAAGTGATCTACAAGGAAGCGATCTTATGTGCGGTCAACATCAAGTCTTTACACAATCTTAATGAAAGACATGATTGCTTCATCTCCTATCTGTCTACTTTCTAAGGAAACATCTATAAAATCACGGCTATGGCACGTCGTCCTATGATTTTGGTATTCTAAAGATCACATATGCTCAGCTTGTGAACAAGGGAAACTTCGTGCTCATTTTTCTTCAAAGGTGGAACCAAACAACATTTGCTTCATCTTCTTCACATGGATTTGTGTGGCTCGATGTGTGTTGACGATCAACATGCGCTACATCTTGGTAATTGTTGATGACTACTCAAGATGGACTTGGGTTTATTTTCTTGAAGTAAAGATCAAGCTCCACAGATGATCATCACCTTTCTCACGAAAATTAAAGTTTAGCTCGAAATACGGTCGGACGGTCGAGCGGACAAAGGCTGAATTTGTGAATCAAACTCGTGCTTATTATGAAAAGTGGGAATTGAGTATCAAACATCCATTACGCATACACTAGAACAAAGCGGAGTTGTTGAAAGACGAGACCGTGCGTTAGTGGAAGGCTGCCAGATTAATTAATGCTAAACTTCAGTTACTTGTGAAATGGAAGCGTGTCAATGCATGCTACACTCAACATCGTTCAATGATTACCAAACGCCACAACAAAACACCTTATGAGCTTATCCATAACCGTAAACCGAATCTCAAACACTTTCATGTATTTAGATCCCTTTGTTACCGAAATGATGGTGATAACTTTTGTAAGCTCAAAGCCAAAACGGAGTCTTTGTTAGATATTGTGAAAACTCTAAGGGTTTACGGATCTAGAATGCGTCGTACAAGGGAGTTTATGGAAGCGATTCATGCAAATTTTGATGAGCTTACAAAATGTCTTACGAGCATAACAGCTTGGAACCCGGTCATAACCGCCTAAACTTCCCCAAACCCCATCATCCCGGTGAACTAAGCCTCCGGCTTACTTTCGTCAACAAATGGAACGACTCTTTGCTCCTCTATTTAGTGATTATATTGATCAACGTGCTCGGATGTATCAACTATTTCCAACTTTGACGATAACAATCCATACATGCAGCAACAACAACTGTTGAGGAAGCACCACCAATTGATTCTACAACAACAGTCGAACAAACCGCATCCGATGATCTTGAACGGTGATGATCAGAACATTGAAGTACCCCCACTGCAGATTATGATCCAAATCGTTCTTCAATCCATTTTCTAATAAAAGCGCCACACGATGTTGCGGAATCATCTACAAGCCATTTGAATCCTCCCAATTTGCAGAATGTATGTCAACCCCTCCACACATCGTTGGACTAAAGACCATCCTCTTGTGAACATTATTGGAAACCGAATCAACCGATGTCGTAACTAGGCAATGCCTTGGTGACGGTGGTGAACATTGCATTTATGCACCTACGTCTGGTGAACCAAAAAATATTAAGGAAGCCATGACTTACGACAACTAGATTGAATCCATGCAAGAAGAACTAAATCAGTTTAAACGTCTTGAAGTATGGGAATTGGTTGAAAAACCAACAGGGGTCTATGTTATTGGTGTAAAATGGATTTGGAAAAACAAATTGGATGCTCAAGAATGCGGTTATAGAGAAATAAGTCACGTGGTGGCTAAGGGTTATAGACAGAAGAAGACACGAGGAATCATTACACCGGTTGTTAGACTTAAGGTTATGCAGTTTTTACGCATTTGCGGCTCACATGAACATCACGGTCTTTCGGATGGATGTCAAAGCTGCTTTTGGAAAACGAAAAGCGATTCAGTGTAAGGCGGCGGAAAGATTTGTTGATCGAGTTCCCTAATCGAGGTCTACAAACTAAACAAGGCTCTCTACGGTCTCAAACAAGCCCATCGGGCGTGGTATGATAAGTTGTCATACTTTCTTATCTCTCATAATTTCATCAAAGGATCGGTCGACCTTATTTATTCATACAATATCACAGGGCTCACATTTTAATCGTTCAAATTTATGTAGATGACATCATTTTTGGGTCAACACATCTAAAGTACCCAAATGCCTTTTCAAAACTTATGAAAAACATTTTGAAATGTCCATGATGGGTGAACTTACGTTCTTTCTAGGATAGCAAGTTCATCAATCACCCATGGTATTTTCTTGAGTCACCCAAATATGCCCTTGAAATTTTAAACAAAATGGAAGTACATACCAAGAGCGGGCCGATTTGCATGGGAAATTGGTTGACCCTACAAAGTCTGAAAGTATTATTGGGTCTCTCATGTATCTAACAACGATGGAGCGATATTGTCTTTCTTTGTATCTCACCTCTCGAGGCTAAAATCCTCCGATACATCAAGGAACCATTAACTTGGGGATCTAGTATCAGAAGGATTACGGTTTTGAACTAATAAATTTTTTACGCGAGGTTGCTTAGATTCACGAAAAAGTACTTGGGAGCTCTACAATTTCTTGGTGATAAAGCGGGTGTTGGCAATCTAAGAAGCAAGATTGTACATCATTGTCCTCAATAAGCGTAATATGTAGCCATGTCGGCGTGTTGTGCTCAAGTCATTTGGATGAGAACACAACTCAAATACTATGGTTACGTATTTGTGAAATTCTGTTGCGACTATCGGCTGCTATTGCGCTGTTGTCGTAAAATTGAAGCACAAGATCTTGATATCATTTCATCAAAGAGCATGTGGAAAAGGGTACCATTGAATTATATTTTGTGGGTACTGAATACCAACTGGCAGACCTTCTCACCAAAGCCTTAGCTCCTACTAGGTTTACTAAGTTGGTCCATCGGATTGGTATGCGGTGTTTGACTCGGAGGCTGGCGAACTTTTAAAACATTCTTAAAACCAGTCAAACACCAAAACCTCTTTTGTAAATATATTTCAAAAACAAAATACAAAAATACAAAACTTATAAAACTCAAAAATATTCTTCTATCTCAATTTCTTTCAAACATGGCAAGTACAAATCTTCCGTCAACACTTTACTCTTTCAAAATTTCAATATTTTCACCGTCAAGTGTTGAAGGGAGAAAGAAATAAATATTTTATGTTTCATAAAACCTTGTACTTGCATGTTACCCTATATTGGTAGTATCTTTGATAACGGTGGACTTGTTTCTTGTTTCTTGACACTCCTCGGACCCAAATTTGTAAAATTTATCTATATTCAAAAGAGGGGGTGTGTTAAGTTTCTTTCAAATATCATACTTTACGTAACTAAAATAGAAGTTATGGGCTATGGATGAAAATGGTTGAGGTGGAGGGGTTGTTATGATTTAAACTCATTTTATTAAAACCACTCCACCTAATTTTCCAAATTATTTAATCATACATTAAATTTTCACCTAACCAATCCTAAGCCTAAGATTCAACACGCAAATCCATGCTTTAAAACCATTGTTAAATTTAAAATCCATGCTTTAAAACCATTGTTAAATCCATGCACCATCATCATTGTCAAAATTTACGGTCTTACAAATCTAACGGTCAAATTTTAAGCTACGTGATTATGTGTTCTACTGGCGTATGCATATGATCATCTGAACATGTGGGATGGTTTTTTGTGAAATGGGTATGTTATAAGACATCTAATATTAATCCTTTAACTATTTCTAACATTTAAATCCACCCGAGAAAAATGTTTTTAATCGTTTTTCAAGAATTAGGGTTTATGAGTGGAAAATAACTCAATAGGCCTCGTTATAATTGGGTTCTTCTGATTCTTGAGGTTTAAGACTCGTTATAATTGGTTTCTTGATTCTTGAGGTTTGATGTTAAAACGTGTTGAAAACAACTCAATAGGCCTCTAAGTCATCCCAGAATTAATTTGGTGCTAAACCCATGGTTAGATTTCTTATTCGTAAAATTTAAACCCTAGGGTTTAACTTTACATAAGTAATCTTTACGCATAGCGTGTATGATTGTGATTACGTGTGAAAATGAAAGGAATTGAATAATATGTTAACGGACATGTTATGATGAATTTATTTTAGGTTTTACGCGTTCAAAATTCAGAATCAAGGTTAAACTGGATTTCTACACATAAAGATCACCTTACGCGTAGAATGTTATTCGTAAGAGAAATATTGCACGCTTAACTACGCGTAAGGTTCTACAAAGGGACTAAGCGTGTCTGTGAAGGATATTAAGTGAAACTTGAGTCTTACATAAGGTTAACTCTTACGAGTAAACCTTACGCATAAGCTCCAACATCGCCTCTGGCGTAAGCCTTATGCCAAGACCTCTTTTCCTACGTGTAATATTTCTAGGCGTAAGAAGAGTTCCTACGCGCAATGCCGCTCAGCGTATGGTTTCTCTTGTTCGCATAAGCTTACTTTTACGCGCAGCTAAAACTTTAACCTTACTAATGAATTTTTACGTGTACAAACTTGTGAATAAATAAATCATAACGTCTGAAACCAAAATGTCAATAATAAGCTACAATGATAAATATGTTGTGTAAATGAGTGAAAATTTGGACTTTAAACTTCAAAATTAACAAACTCACGAAACTTATCACGACTACTTTGGACTATTGGACAAACAAGTGACGTTAGACTCGTAACATTCATCAACATAACATATTCAATAATTGGATAATAAAATCAACTTTTACTAGCGTAATGTCTTCGATATGTTGGTTCCTTTGGCTCAATATCTTTGGATCACAATATGGACATCACAATAGAAAACGTTGATGCACCAAATGTTCTCATAATGGAAGACATTTTCCCTACCGGTTACAGGATGAAGATTGGAAAGAACAATCTCAAAGTGGACTTTGATAACTTCACGTGCTCAGAGTCTTCATGTCTTATTGTTGTGGATATTAGAAGACTCATCCTTACAACAACATGCTCACAAATTGACAGCGATGCCGGTACTCTATATCCATCGGTTCTGGCACACTATGAAGAAAGTGGATGGTCAAGATGCTGTTACGGTGACACTCAACAACAAACAAGTCACCATCACTGTTGCGGACTTAAGGGCAATTCTCTTACTCCTTGCCATCCAGCCTGCTGAATATGTTGCCACTCCAACGGAAGCAACTACACTCCAATTCTTGGTCGATATTGGCTATGATAAAGCTGCTGGGATCATCACTAAACACTCATCCGATCGATTTAAAGAATATCCCTCGGCCGTGGAGACGTTATACATCATGATTGCCAAGTCGGTTTAGATGCGTGATAGCGGTTATGAGCATCCTAAGCTCATGGAACTACAAATATTTTGGGGCATGGTCAACAAGATGCATATTGACTCAGTCGATTTGGGATGACATGATGTCTTACCTCGAGGAAGCAGGACCCAAGATTCCCTTCGGATACACCAGCTGATCCAAAGGATTCTGGGAATAATCTTGACATTCCCTTGAGACTTGATGACCCCAACCATCACTCCGAACTGTTTGAGCCTACTCGAATGTGGTCGATTCAAAGAATCAAACAAAGAAACAAGGTCTTTGTCTTTGAAAGACTACCTTCTCACTGAAGATATCAAGAAACTTCAATCATACTCACGATATAAAGAAGCATTTCGTCGGGCAAAGTTGGATTCATTGATGAAAATCTTTAACAATTCGTTAAGAAGACCGAAGAGGCGTAGAAAGTATTACAAGCCTTTAGGTTCCCTTATGTATCCTAAGAGAAATCCCTCACGAAAAATAAAAGTTCCATCAAAGGTTGCCATTCCTAATCCTCAAGTGGGACCTACACTTAAGGAAGAAGACTACAAGGATCTTGAAAGCGGACGAAGAGGTTCACTACTCGAAACTATTACGGATGATCACGACAACGGTGATAAACCTCTAAGTCCCAAGCTGACAAGAGTAAAACTCGATTGGAAGAGCGGGGAAGAGGAAGAAAGTTTAGAAGAAGAGCCAAAGGATGAAGACAAGGACTCTGAGAAAAACGAAGAATCTAAGGTTACTGACCGTTTATACGAATTTAACCCTGAATAAACAAGAGGCTGGTGGTTCTAGTGGTGGCGCACTTACCATACCAATTAGTGATGCGGTTAATGGATAAGCGAGGTGGTGCCACCGCAAAGGAATCCACCGAGCAACAGCAGCAATCTTATGAAGTCCCATTCACTTTTGAGGAAGAAGTAGAAAAGGAAAAGGATGAGAGAATCCGAGATAAAGATATTGAGGAAGGCTGCTAAAGAAAAGTCGAAGAGGAAGCACAAGCTAAGAGGAAGAGGCCGGGGTTAAAGGCGAAGAAGAAGCTAATGATTATCTTCTAGATAGTGTCCGTAGCAAGGAACAAACTTCAGCCACCAAATGACCTGAGCCTTCTCATGACTCATCTTTGTCTAGTTCATCTTCTCATTCATCACCACCACCATCCAAACACCACGGATCCAGCATCGGATCGTATAGAAACCAACCGATACTTGGGAATCATGGGCAAATACAAAGATTATCAAAGATTTCGGAAGTAAGGAAGAAAAATAACAAGACAAGCTGAATCAACTTGCGGGAATCAATCTACGGTACGTGATAAACAAGTTTTCGGAGAAAGGGAGCAGATTCAACATTTTGAGAATAGAGATATCCAAGGGAAATGGAAAAGCGATCGGAGAATATACTCACAAGTTTCTTCCGACACCGTCCACTGGAGTGACAAGAGAGATGTTCACTAGACAACTTTATCCAAATCTCATGCAATTGGTCAAGCAAACAATGCAATCTACTCTGGTAGCAATGAAAATCAATCCAATTGAGCTGCGGTTGTCTCGATCGCGAATTGATTTCCAAGCTTGTTCTACAAATGTCTAAGCGATGCACAGCGTTGCGCCGGCGAAGCTAAACTATTTGAGGCATTCTTTGGAATATCAACTCAAAACTTCATAGCGGCGTGAAAGGGCTAAGTCCAAGAGATGATGATGATGCGGATAAGGATTACGAGCGAAATGAAAGAAGAAAAATGATGATTCATCTACTATGCCTCCACCACCCCAAAGGACCTCCACCTCGGAAGATCTCCACAGCGTTATCACGCTAAGGACAAACCTGAGGACTCACGAGTCTCCACCAGCATAAAGCGGTGATCATTTTGATTACACCGGTGGTGGCGATGAGGAGATTCCTAAGCCCCAACAACAACCTCCTTCTTCTACATCAACAAAGCAACCAACATCATCATCAAAGCCAAAGAAGAAAAATTCTACTTGGTTGTGTCATGGCTAGATGAAGACGAATCACGAAGGTTATAAATGGTTTACTAAGCTTGTTGATGCAACACCTCGGTTATCGGAAGGCCAAGAACGGTAGATGGTGAACTATGGAGCATGTCAAGATTATTCAAGAAAAGTTTAAGGTGAAGAAGATGACGAAATCGAGTTGAGAGCGCATCAAGAGCGAAGATTTTCAATTGCTAAAGGCGGCTTGACGGTTTGATGAAGTCGTATATCTCGATAACATCATACGAGCAATGTCCAACAACATTGATTGGCTCATCCACGAATCAATATCGACTTCACGGACTTGACAAGGCTCCATACTACACCGGCCGGACTAAGCCACTACCTACCATTGGCCAACTGATCAACCAAAGATTCCCTGATTATTTCTTCAATAATGACACGGAATTTCTTCTACACGGTAGCGATGTTAGCCCAAAATACGCTACCTCACTCACTTCCCATTCCGCAGCGGTCTACTCAAACAAGCGTAGCCGAGGAAAAAGCAAATTTTTGGACAATGTGGAAAAGTATGACCTCGATGCCTTTGTATGGATTCATCATTGGCCAAACAAAGAAAAATCTACTAAGAACGCCGGTACTTAAATTGAAAAGGAGGTGTTGAGTGAAGAACGGATCGTTGCCATAATTCATGTTACCCTGTCTTCTAAGTGGGACTACTCATTCCTCAAGAAAATAGTAGTCAAACGTCAAGACAAACAAGAATATGACTTTTACGGCAGATTTCCGAGATTGTCACTCAATGACATTGAAGATATGTACCTTGCCAAGGTACAAGGGCGAATCGACATTTCTCAACAAACATCCGACTCAAGTATCAAGTCATTTCATCAAGGCATGAACATCCAAGAAGCGTTAAAGATATTCAACTTGCCGTAGAGTCATACGGCGTGTTAATCTTACCAAACCACAACTAGACATTCCCGATATCAACCATCTTCCTCGATACACCATTAAGAAACCATTTGGGCGTAGTTTACGCGGTGAACTTCACGAAATTGCTTCATGGCGTGCAAGGAGCTTCACAAATTCTATGATCATACTTTGAAGAAGGTTCAGGATGGAATGGCTTATCGGTTAAAGGAGATTCATCAAGGCATTAGGTTGAAGAAAAGGTGGAATTCTAGGGAAAGGAGGGATCTGAAGAAGATCATTACTAGGATTGATGAAAGGTTGTTTAAATCGAGGATCGGATAAGGACTTTGGAGAGTTTCGTGGGTGGGCGTCAAAGCATATCTCTAACGAGGCTACCAACATCGCATGAGAACTCACGGTGTTATTGTGGACTTCCGGTACTCCTTGATTTGTTTTTTCTTTCATTAAATATTTGGATGTGTGATCTATATTTGACTATGGCTTATGCACACATAAGAATGTACAACCCGTACTTGTAATGAAAGGACCACGGAGTGCTTCAATGCCACAATCCTTATACAAGGAGCGAAAGCTTCTTAGTTTTGAGTAAAACTAATCAAGACTTTCACTTTCAAAGTTTTGCTCAAAAGAACAAGTACTTCCCCTTATGATTTTCAAAACCTCAAAAGTTAATATCTTGTTGAAGGGGGTATTTGCTTAAAAATTTGTTCACAAATTGTTATTCATGGAAATCTTCCCACAAAACTTGAAATGGACATATTCTATATCAAAATTTCATCAAAAATAACATTTATATGCCATTTTTGAGAGGGAGAAAAATTATGTGATAAGAAATATGTTGAGAATTGCTAATGAATCTTCGTGTTAAAGATTTAACCAATGAATTGACGAGCTCTTAAATGTCATTAACTTCGAAAAGACTTGTCCGGGACGGGTAATAATTTCAAGCTAGTTAAGCTAGTGATGTAAACATGTCTCATGAAGGACTTGTCCTAGCAGAATGTACCATTCGAGAAACTCTTGGTAGACATGAACCTTGACGAGTCAAACCTCCTCTCCAAGGAGTGTTTACAACTTCAAGGCTGCCCTAGTCAGCGATGTAACCGTGTCTCATGAGGAATTGTCTATCTTGAGTTGATCAATTCAAAAGTGCCGCTCTTCTCTCACAAAGGGATTTCTATCAAAATACTTAAGCTGCAGGTGGGGAGTATTTCTTCAAAATATAAAACTCTTTGGGTGTTGTTTTTAATCATAATCATTTTGAGAGATTTTTTCATGAAAATGGTTTTATGGCAACATTGGTTAGTCATGGAGTTATAAGGTGACTAAGGTTAGGAATAACCGTCCTATCATCCGCCCGAGCGGAGGGATCTACTCAAGGACACCACCAATAGTTAGAATTTAGAAGTCCTTAGGTATGATTATAAAAGGAGAAAATGATAAATGGAGAAAGAAGGAGTTGAAGAATTAAAAAAAAAGAAATGTAAAGAAAAGGGTGAAAAAATAGCCCTCCAGATTATTCAACTTAGGGCAGACACCGGGTTTAATTCATATGCCACTGGTTGTCACTTGATGACATCGGTATTGAAGATTAAAGTCGTCATGGACCCAGTGACGCATGCACTAAACCTTCTTAGCCACTCAAGTTTCTCTAAACAGAAACTTGTTTCATTCTCACGAGGAACCCTCGTAAACTATCGTCTTTATCTTAGAGATTGATGGTATTGAAGAAGGAGACCTTCTCAGTCTCGCTCGGGAAAACCAAAGAGCACTATTGAGTCTAGAGCCACGAGATTCATCAAAGATCTCTTAGGTACACTTGACATTTCATCACTTGTCGTTCAACAATAAGGGCGCGTAATACATTCAAGGGTCCTACACGGATCTTAGCAATGCATCGAGAAACATTTATGAGGGGTTCTGGCTGTGTGATCCTTAGTGATTGAATGGAAACTCTTGCGTGGTCAACATCAAGCGGCCACGGTGGGTCACTTGGTAACTCCTTGTGGGTTACGCTTAGTGTTGTCTCAAATGGCCTACGGTCGTGGGGTGATTTCGATGTACCTCGACTCACACTGAGCGTAGATGTACTTGGTATATCGTGTTAGCGAGGGGCATCGGTTTGAGAACACCTTTGCTAGAATTAGAGATGTGTGTTCACATTATCTTGTTGACTCTCGAATTCGAACTTGTAAGTCTTTGGAAATCCGCTAAGGAGATTCCTTTCAAGAATCGAGTCCTGAATATGTGGGTCATTACTTGAACTAGTTCAATGTAATGCCAAGCCGTATCCACTACGGATTTGGGCCGTGATTCGCCCAACCAAGGTGAATAGAATCAAGACATTCATCAATAGAACAATTATAGTAATCAATTATTTATGAAAAGATTACAATGATCAATTGGTGTTCGATTGGTGTGCAGAGACTCTTTGTGATGGATGCTGCGGGAGGAAGAGATCGTCTTGATTCTCCACATACTCATACCAACAATATCACAATGAAGATCTCTCAAAATCAAAGGCAACACAAAGTTATAATGATTCTTCATCAAATCAAAGAATCTACAAAGTTATAAAGACTCGAGAACTACTTCACATCTGGAATTCATTGTCAAATGAGCGTGTGAGCATGTTGGAGAAAGGCGTGGAGATCTTGGAGCAAGGAAGGCTGAACATAGACAACTTACTATCACAATCATCACAAAGAATAAAGAAATCAAAGACGGTAAAGCAAAATACTTCAAAGAAAACAAGATCCCTACACCGGGAGATTGTTCAAATCAAGGAATCTCTTCTCACAAGAAAGAAGAATGTCAGAAGACGTCATATCAGCAATTTGACAGCTTAAGTGATCCTTGATAATTTTGGTTTGGGATTTCTAAAATGCCTAGGATCGATGTTTATGCTCTATAACTTATGGTTTGGGGTTTTGACGGGTTATACTAGTCCTATTTGACGAGGTTCCCTTTTTATGAATAAATCATAATTCTTTGGGAAAATTTCAAAGATTATGATAAAATCCCATTTTATCATAATGTAAGAAATTTCACATGGATACTTATTGACATAGATGAATTGTCAATAATCCTTATGTGAGAAGTGATGATTAAGGCTCTCGAATAGCCGAGATATCATTATCATTCGTTTGTAATTTTTTCTATAGAGATCAACGAAGAATACTATTCTTGATGATGAGTTCAATATAGATAACTACTTTGGTGATTATTATGAGCGTAAAGATACTACTAAAACAAAAACAAAAAACAAAAAGCGATCTTATTAATTTATCTAGAAATAGAATAAAATAAAATAAAAATAAAACATTTATTTGTAGTTTATTAAAGATCATACCTTTGCTAAATATTCTTTTTATAGAAAGATGTATTTAGAGAGAAATTCTTCATGATCTTCTTAGGATGCCCAAATCCAAGTATGGAGAATTCTCAACAAGGAAAATATTAGAACGATCTATCATTGTCCAACATTATAAAATATGATGATTTTAAAACGTGACCTTTTGTTTTTAAGGAAGTTCCTTCCTTTTAGTTTTCAAACATACATAGATCGTGTTAAGTTTTTAAAAGTGCAATATACTCTTAAGAAACTTGGTAACAAAGCTCATGCCAATGGAAAACTAGAAGGGGGTTGAATAGTTTTAGCGATTAACCTTCATTTTAAAATATTTAGATCGACTTATGTCAATCTATTTGGATGTTTATGTTGGACATTGATATATAGATATGTAAATGTGTAATGGAAAGATAAAGAGTAAGAAACACATAAACACGGTGTTTATAGTGGTTCGACTACAAGGAAACCTTCCTTGACCTACTCCACTCCCTGAGTCACCTACTCGAGTTTGTTATTACTACGGACACCAACTCCTTGTGGTGGAAGCCTTCTAGCGTCGCCTACTCTTTTTTTTCTACTAGGATAGACACTAGGTTCTTCCACTAGCTAGAACCATACCTAACACAACGTCACATATACTTTATCCGGCACAAGTGACGAGTTTCATTACAAAGGAGAAACTACTACAACTACACAACACCTATCCCCAAGGAGACTCACTCCTT
>OU343218.1:34437442-34554737 GCA_910596185.1 Chrysanthemum makinoi | reverse complement strand
GCCTAAGCCTAGTCTTACGCATAAGCTAATCTTACGCATAAGCATTATACTACTAAGCATTTGGTTTACGCCTAAGCTAAGTGTAACAATTCGCATTTTCAGGTCACTATTCATTTTTACTATTCACTGTTACTATTCATTTTTACTATTCATCATAGTTTGGGTCATTATTTAAACTCAAACTTTTTTTCCGAAAATTACTATTCACGAGTTACTATTCACGAGTTACTATTCACCGTAATTTTTATTATTTACTGATTTCGCCTAAATTGAAAAAGTAAATACTTTTACACAATTTTCATGCATAAATAATGTACTCTGTACTTATAATATATAAATATCTAGTTACTATTTATAAATATCTAGATATTTTCAAAAATATCTAAACACTATTTATCAAAATATCTAAACACTATTCATCAAAATATCTAGATATTTTCTAAATTTTTCCCCTATAAATAGAAAGAAAACTAGTTCAATTTATTTCATAGAAAAACACACACATTTCCCCCCTCCTCCTTGATGTCGCAACCCTCCATACACCCTCCATACTTGATTTTCAGGCTCCGAGTTATACACATAAGTTGAAGGCATAAGTATTCTCTACGTAAAAATTAAGTTTATTTTGTATTTCCGCGGTTGGATTAAGAGCTACACAATGGTGGGTTGGAGCTGTGGGTCCCAGGAAATTCTCAAAAATTAAGTTTATTTTTGTTTTTGAAGCTATTGGGATAGTTATGGGGTAGATATGAGGTGATTTAGAAGTTTTTATAGTTTAGGAAATGGATTTTTGAATTTAGATGCGGAAGCGCTGCCCAATTTTCTAGTATCATTCATCAGTTATTATCAGGTGAGTCATAGCCCCTACTCTTTTAATGCTTGTTTTACAAACTCTTTGGGGGAGATACATGCTCAACTATTTTAATTTACTTTAATAAGTACTCTAAACTTTTACTGATTCCCGTGAGTTTCATAGCCCCTACTTTTATACATTTTGAATTACTTTTCGGGGAGATACATGCTCAACTATTTTCATTTACTTTCATAAGTACTCTAAACTTTTACTGATTATCGTGAGTTCGTAGCCCCACTTTTACTCGCTTAATTGTTTTAACTCTTTAGGGGAGATACATGCTCAACTACTTGCTTTTACTTGTATAAACACTCAAAGCATTATACTTGATTGCATTATACTTGATTGCGTTATACTTGATTGCATTATACTTGATTGCGTTATACTTGATTGCGTTATACTTGATTGTGTTATACTTAAGACGATGATAAGTCTCCCAATATACACGGAGCAGTCCCCTAGTTCACATGATAAGTCGATGGTAAGTCTCCCAACATACACGGAGCAGTCCCCTCGTTCTGATAATTCGATGGTAAGTCTCCCACATACGAAGCAGTCTCCTCGTTCACATGATAAGTCGATGGTAAGTCTCCTAACATACACGGAGCAGTCCCCTCGTAAACTTGAAAGTCTCCCAATATAGACGGAGCAACACTAAGTGCAATAATGTGAACTATTATGATTGTATGTGTGCTTTACTATAAAATGTACTATATTTTAGCAGTGGGTTGTGAACACACAGGTTGCAAGTTCTTTATGGCGGAACTTGGAACTGAGTGGATTTACAATGCCTTTGCTGTGGGAACATTCTTTAAAGGCTTTTCAACTTATTCAAACAAACTCTATGAACTCACCAACCATTGTGTTGACACTTTTTAGCATGTTTATCTCAGGTCATAAGGTGATAGCTATTGCATGGAACTTAGAGTCGCACGACATATTTTGAAGACTTACGCTTTTATCATTTACCATTCGAAACATTTTTTAAACATTATATATTATACTTTGGGACCTCATTGTTTGTAACTCTGATTTCATTAATCGAATGGTAACTTTTCAAAACGTCTCATTTAGAGGTCGTTTTCTATAACCTGTACTTTGTATTATGAAGTAGCACCCCAACGACACAATCTTTCGCTGCGATATTTTCGGGGTGTTACAGATTGGTATCAGAGCATTGGTTATAGAGAACTAGGTTGCATTTAAGAGCCTAGACTATAACTGCTTTATCCGTTAAGACTCTCCACTATGATTGCCTTACACACACTTTGTGCGCATATGCTTCTTGTTAGTTATTTGTTTAGATCCACGTTGTTGGATGATATGACTTTAGTAATAATAAGAAACCACATAATTTAATCGAGTCATTAAAAATATGGAGCTCAGTAATAACTAATTATTTAACTTGATCTTGTGACAGTTCTTGTTTGATGAGACATGAGATTTGAGTTAAATAATATTATTACTTAGCTTTAGACATTTGATAACTTGGTTATCTTATTATCTGTCTGAGAAAGAGAATTTTGTGTCGGGAAATCTTAAGTAGGATGATTTATAATCTCCTTATTTGAATGGATTGGGACGCCTCTTTATTCAAATAAAGAAGTTATAAACCACCGAACCATAAGTTTATAATCCATTAATTACATAAATTTGGACGCTTCTTTATGTAAGTAATGAATTATAAATAAGTGGGCTTATTTTCATCCGATACGATTCCCTAACCACATTATGGGTGTATTACAACGTAACCCATACACTATTCCTATTGAATAAGAGAGAATCTCACTGTTTTAGAGACCACACTTTTCTTAGACACGCTATAAGTAGTTAACATCAACAGAACTTCGGGACGAAGTTCCCATAAGGGGTAGAGACTGTAACAATTCGCATTTTCGGGTCACTATTCATTTTTACTATTCACTGTTACTATTCATTTTTACTATTCATCATATTTTGGGTCATTATTTAAACTCAAACTTTTTTTTCGAAAATTACTATTCACGAGTTACTATTCACCATAATTTTAATTATTTACTGATTTCGCCTAAATTGAACAAGTAAATACTTTTACACAATTTTCATGCATAAACAATGTACTCTGTACTCATAATATATAAATATCTAGTTACTATTTATAAATATCTAGATATTTTTAAAAATATCTAAATACTATTCATCAAAATATCTAAACACTATTCATCAAAATATCTAGATATTTTCTAAATTTTTCCCCTATAAATAGAAAAAAAACTAGTTCAATTTATTTCACAGAAAAACACACATTTCCCCCTCCTCTTTGATGTCGCCACCCTCCATACACCCTCCATACTTGATTTTCAGGCTCCGAGTTATATACATAAGTTGAAGGCATAAGTATTCTCTACGTAAAAATTAAGTTTATTTTGTATTTCCGCGGTTGGATTAAGAGCTACACAATGGTGGGTTGGAGCTGTGGGTCCCAGGAAATTCTCAAAACTTTTGCAAGAATAGATCGGGCAATATTAAAGATGGGTTTTTGTTTTTGAAGCTATTGGGATAGTTATGGGGTAGATATGAGGTGATTTAGAAGTTTTTATAGTTTAGGAAATGGATTTTTGAATTTAGATGCGGAAGCACTGCCCAATTTTCTAGTATCATTCATCAGTTATTATCAGGTGAGTCATAGCCCCTACTCTTTTAATGCTTGTTTTACAAACTCTTTGGGGGAGATACATGCTCAACTATTTTCATTTACTTTCATAAGTACTCTAAACTTTTACTGATTACCGTGAGTTTCATAGCCCCTACTTTTATACATTTTGAATTACTTTTGGGGGAGATACATGCTCAACTATTTTTATTTACTTTCATAAGTACTCTAAACTTTTACTGATTATCGTGAGTTCGTAGCCCCACTTTTACTCGCTTAATTGTTTTACAAACTCTTTGGGGGAGATACATGCTCAACTACTTGCTTTTACTTGTATAAACACTCAAAGCATTATACTTGATCGCATTATACTTGATTGTGTTATACTTGATTGCATTATACTTGATTGCGTTATACTTGATTGCGTTATACTTGATTGTGTTATACTTAAGACGATGATAAGTCTCCCAATATACACGGAGCAGTCCCCTAGTTCTGATAAGTCGATGGTAAGTCTCCCAACATACACGGAGCAGTCCCCTAACATACACGGAGCAGTCCCCTCGTTCTGATAAGTCGATGGTAAGTCTCCCAACATACACGGAGCAGTCCCCTCGTTCACATGATAAGTCGATGGTAAGTCTCCCAACATACACGGAGCAGTCCCCTCGCAAACTTGAAAGTCTCCCAATATAGACGGAGCAACACTAAGTTCAATAATGTGAACTATTATGATTGTATGTGTGCTTGACTATAAAATGCACTATATTTTAGCAGTGGGTTGTGAACACACAGGTTGCAAGTTCTTTATGGCGGAACTTGGAACTGAGTGGATTTACAATGCCTTTGCAGTGGGAACATTCTTTAAAAGCTTTTCAACTTATTCAAACAAACTCTATGAACTCACCAACCATTGTGTTGACACTTTTTAGCATGTTTATCTCAGGTCATAAGGTGATAGCTATTGCATGGAACTTAGAGTCGCACGACATATTTTGAAGACTTACGCTTGTTTGTAACTCTGATTTCATTAATCGAATGGTAACTTTTCAAAACGTCTCATTTAGAGGTCGTTTTCTATAACTTGTACTTTGTATTATGAAGTAGCACCCCAATGACACAATCTTCCGCTGCGATATTTTAGGGGTGTTACACTAAGGCCTTCTCAAATCTACGCGTAAGCTATTCCTACGCGTAAGCTCTATTGTTACGCGTAAGTTGGTGTTTTTACGCATAAGGTATTTTCTTCGCATAAGCTGGTTTTCTACGCATAAGGATACTTCATCAACAAAGTTTCATTCGACTACAAAGATCCATCATCAAACACAAGTTCCAAGATGTCTCAACCACCATACTCTAGCTACTTTCCTCATATGTATCCTCAACAACAACAACAACAACAACAACAACTCCATCAACAACAACAACTCTATCAACAACAACATCAATTTCAACAACAAATTCCTCAAGGAGCAATTCCACTACAAATGATTCAACCACCACCTAGTCTAGTAGTACAACCTTACACAAACTTTCAAAATCAGCATCCATCCAAGTATGCTATGAAGGAACCATCTTGGTGTGCAAAGATGTGTGAAGCTTTAAGTAGCCAACAATCCATTCATGAAGGTAGATCCCTTGACAGACCTCAAATGCTCACTCCCGGAAACTACGATCAATGGGTGATAAGGTTATTTAGGTTTTGTGATCTAAATAAGCCACATGGAAAGTTCTTAAAGAAAGTCATCCTTGAAGAAGCATTTCAGATGCCTACTGTCACTGTACCCGGAGATCCGACTGCCAATCCACCAAGAGATGATATCACCAACATTGTCGGTATTGATCAACTTACTACTGATCAACTTCTTCACTTAGAAGCTGATGAAATTGCTATGCAATATATCCTTTTGGGATTACCCAATCCGATACTCCGTAGTGTTGATGCTCAGAAGACTGCTAAAGCAATGTGGGAACACATTCATCTTCTTATGGAAGGCACTGAAATCAATCAAGAAGACATGGAATCTAAAATCTACTTAGCTTATGAACACTTCATGATTAAACTCGCGGAGACATTAGATTCATATCATCATCGGTTCCCAGACATCATCAATGACTTGGATAAACACAATATCATTATGCCAAGAATTGCAGTCAACACAAAGTTCCTAAGCAGTCTTGGTCCTGATTGGAAAAAGTATGTAATCTTCATCCGTCAAGCGAAGAATCTTCATCATGCTACATACGGATTGTTGTACGACTATTTGAAGCCCCACCAAAAGGAAGTTGACAGGAGAAAGAGTCATCCGTGGAGCTCCTGTTTCACCTTCATTCCCGGATAATCAAACTCTTGCATTGTGGGCTCTAGCATGTTATCCTCAATTTCCAAATTTGCCAACAACCTTCACTAATCCACCACAACCAACTGCTCAGATCATACCATACGATCCCTCACAGCAACAACAATCATAAGAAACTCAATTGGTTCCATACAACAACAACAATGCTCAAGCACTTTACAGTGAATCTGATGAGGATGCAAAAGCTTTCGATGCATTTCAACAAGGGTTTGTCATGATTGCTAGAGCCTTCGGCTGATATTCCAACAAATCTAACAATTGCATTCATACCTCATCAAACACAAGGAATCAAGCTGTTGTTAACAAACGACGTGTTGAAGTTCAGAATCGTGGTAATGTTCGTCAAATGGGTAGTGGTTAAGGGTTTAATGCTAACGGAAGGAATAACATGGGTGCTCTACAACAACGAGCTCAAGTGGTTGAACAGGGAAATGCTCAGACTGGGGTTAATGGTCTTCGTTGTTATAACTGTAATGAGAAGGGTCATCTGGCTAATGCATGCCCAAAGCCGAGGACAAGAGGCAGCGCTTATCACAAAGAGGCTTTACTCTTGGCTTTCAAGGATGAAGCTGGTGAAACTCTTACCAAGAAGGAACAAAGCTTCATGGCAAATGCAGATTCTGATGATGACATGGAAGACTTGCAGGGTAATGCAGCAGTTATGTTAATGGCTAACATGCAAGATGTTAGGATTTAGTAAATCCAGTTATTAAAGTTTCGGTCACCTTAAGTATATGTAATCGTTAGAAAGCTCGTAGTCGTAGTTATTTAATGTTAAGTAGTATTTAGTTAAGTAACACCGTGGAGGACGGACGGGTCTTTACCTACTGTTTGACTGATCCACAGCCCGTAGGTGGCATTTTATGTAAGACTATAAATACCCTCTACCTCCCAAGGTAGAGGGTTGGAGCTCATAATAAACTTTTACTTTCTCTCACTAAGTTCCCAAACCTCTAACTATTTCTCTCTCTAAAAACCTTATATTATACGCCCATACTTGTGATTGTGTGTGTGTTTGTGAAATCCAATATGTATCAATTGGTATCAGAGCCATGGTTTGATCATCTCTCTTACATATCCTTGGATTTCTAGTGGTTTTATATGGTTTTTTGGTTTGAAAACGTTTAGTGGTTTTTGCATCATTTGGACCATTTCTTGTGTTAAAGTTTGAATTTGGAGTGTACTTTTGTGTTTAGAATCATTGTAAGTGCTTGGGTTTTGATTTGTAAAGCTTGAATCACTGTGGTTGGTCTTGTTTTGGATTGAAAAGTATTGTTCTTAAAGTTTTCTACCGATCGACTTGGCTCTCGGAGTTGTTTTTCTTGCTAGCGATTTACTTTGTTAATTTCCAGCGACTTGTAGTTAAAGGAGTAGTGACTTGAGCCTAGCGACTTGTCTATTGAGACAAGCAGACAAACAGTACAACGTAGTGGACGTTCCACTTCGGCTAGCGACTTGGTTCGTGTAGCGACTTGGATACTTAGCGAGTTGTTCTTTAGCAACTTGTCTGCTTAGCGACTTGGTGCTTTAGCGATTTATGTTCAGCGACTTGGGTCTTAGTGACTTGTACTTAGCGACTTGATTCACAGCGACTTGAGGTTTAGCAAGTTGCTACTTAGCGACTTGGTTCAAGGGATATAGCGACTTGGTTGATATTTGTTTCTAATACGGTTTTCTCTTGATTTAGTAAAATCCCGTGAAAGAATCTATTTCCCGGTTTAATCATAGAGTTATAAAATCCCGTGAAATCTTTAAACATGTCTACCAACGTGCCTACAATCATCTCTACTGTAGCTGAGGAAGTTCAAGCAGCTGGTTCAGACACTCATCCACCCATGCTTGACAGAACTGACTATGACTCATGGGCTCATTGAATTAGGTTGTATTGTATGGGAAAATAAAATGGAGTCAACATTCTCAAGTCAATTGATGAAGGACCGTATCAAGTGGAGACAACCAGAGACATACTTGATACTGCTGCAGATGGAACAATGATCTTTGGATTGGACAGACCAAAGACACAGGATGAGCTCAGTGATAAGGAGAAAAAGTGATTCAATGCTGATATCAGGGCTTCAAACATTATACTTCAGGGTCTTCCAAAAGATATCTACAAGCTTGTCAATCACAACACTGAAGCCAAGGCAGTTTGGGATAATGTCAAGATGCTTCTCTCGGGTTCTGAATTAACTAAGGAAGACAGAGAATCACAACTATGTGAAGAATTTGAGCACTTTAAGATGAAACCAGAAGAAAGTGTCTATGAATATTACGTGAGATTCCACAAGCTTGTGAATGATATGAGGAATATCAAAATGACCATGCCAAATATTCAGCTGAACTCAAAGTTTGTGAACAACATGAATCCTGAATGGCACAAATTTGTCACCTCTGTGAAGCTAACCAAAGGAATGAAGAACACTAATTATGAGCAACTGTATGCCATCCTTCTTCAGAATGAGAGACCTGCTATGTTTGAACGAAGGATTCTTGAAAAGTTCAAATCTAAACAGGGAGAAACAAGTTCATCAAATGATTCTACAGCCTTTTACACCAATGTTGAAATTACCACCAAAGCTTCTCAAGTCATACCCACGGGTAATGGTAATTACAAACTCATCCCTGATCCAGCATATAAGCATCCTGACTCAAACACACTTATGGAAAACTTCATCAATCAACTGTCTTTCATGGTTAGTCAAAATCAGAATTCCCTCCCACACACCAACAATAATCTCATAACTGCATCCAATCCACAGAATCAAGCTACCGTCAGAGATGGGAAGGTTATGGTGCAACCAGTTCAAGGAAGGTAGTATGAACAAGGAAGAGGTGGAGTTGGTGGAGGGTATGTGGCTAATCTAAATCGTGGAAGGAATGCCAATCAAGGACAAGTAAAGCCAATCAAGTGCTACAACTGTGGTGGTGATGGACACATTGCAAGGAACTGCACATCTCCAAAATACCCTCAAAATGTAGAATACTTCAGGGATAAGATGTTGCTAGTGCAAGCTCAGGACAGTTGAGCGATTTTGGATGAGGAAGAGTTGCTGTTTCTTGCTGAGGGAAATGCCAAAACATATGATGCTGATGTTGATGAACAGCCAGTGCAGGGCATGGGACAGAATCATCCAAATGCATTTCAAGTAGCTGATTGTGAGGCATATGACTCTGATGTTGATGATGAACCAACTGCCCAGATCATCTTCATGGCTAGCATATCACCAATGGTCTCTCCTAAGGATTCTTCACTACAACAGGCTAGTCAATCCAAAGATTCAATCATTTCTGAGGTATTAAAACTATATGATGAAGTTGATGAGCAAAAGATACATAACGTAGTACAATCTCTTGAAACTTATGAATCAGATATTGATAATGAGGGCAATAGTAATACTGTCCCATATGATCAATATGTGACACAAAGTTGTCACACCCCCAAATTACCTGTTTTGCAGCGGAATGGAATTCCTGGGGATTGACTGTCATAGCATCACAATCACAGTTATATTGAACGACCTAAAGTGTCGTTTGGAAAATACATCGTTTGATTTAATAAAACAATCAGAGTTTACAAAGATAGGTCCCAATTGAAAATCATCTTGTGCGGAAATAAGTTGTTACAATTCAAACGATGTTTTAAAGTATGTAAAACCCAAGTGAGACGCGTCGTCACCACGACTCCATGAGGTGTCCAAATGCATGCCATGAAGTGAATGCCTTAGATACCTGAGATAAAACATGCTAAAAGTGTCAACACAAAGGTTGAGTGAGTTCATAGAGTTTGTGTTGAAATGTAAAGCCTTTCAAAATCGTTTATGCAGCAAAGGCATTGTAAATCGTTGAAATGTAAAGACTTTCAAAATCGTTTATGTAGCAAAGGAATTGTAAATCCACTCGTTCAAGTCCCCATACAAAACTTGCAACTTTGTGTGTTCACAACCCACTGCGAGAATATGTAGAGTTAATGTTCAAGTGCATGATGTCAAATGAATTCACATAATAGTGCATGGCTCAATGTATCGAAGTCGTTTATGCAGCAAAGGCATTGTAAATCCACTCAGTTCCAAGTCCCGCCCATACAAAACTTGCAACCTGTGTGTTCACAACCCATTGCCGAAATGTATATATAGTGTATGTTCAAATCTTTCCAAGACCGTTAGTCCATAATCGTATACCAAGTCCGTTAGATCAATATTATACCAAGTCCGTTAGACCAATGAATATACCAAGACCGTTAGACCAATGAATATAACAAAGTACCTAACTCGACGTAGAACAATAGCACATAATCAATAGCACTTAACTCGACGTAGAACAATAGCACATAATCAATAGCACTTAACTCGACGTAGAACAATAGCACATAATCAATAGCACTTAACTCGACGTAGAACAATAGCACATAAACAAGAACAATTAATATAGTACAACATTCGGTTTTAAAACAATGGTGATCATGATAGAAATTATCCTTAATAATATAAAGTACTTGTGAAAATTAGTCGAACATGTATCTCCCCCAAAATAGTTTCAAACAATTGAAAATGGGGCTATGAAAACTCACAGTAATCCTTATAAAAGTTAAAGTACTTGTGAAAGTAAATGAAAATAGTTTGAGCATGTATCTCCCCCAAAACAGTTATGAAAGCAAGTAAAAGTAGGGGCCATGAAAACTCACTTGGTGGAATGATGCGAAGACAAAAGTGAGTACACCGAGATGTAGTGTGATACGTAAATCTTGACCTATGATGAATGATATGACATGTAATGAGTTGCAATGTAATGTTATGCATGCATTTCGTATGTTATTTATACCATTTACGAGTTTTGAAAAAATATTACTTATCGTCGAAAAATACTCGTTTGACGTCTTGACCAATCAAAAATCACTTTACAAGTTTTTACGTCAAAATGTCATCCTACAATGATTTTATAATGATTTACGGTGAAATTATCACTTTTCGTCGTAAAACAATGTCGTCGGAATATTCATGAAATTAACAAAAATGGCTTTGGAAAACTAGCCGTAAAAGCGGTGTCACATAAGATAATAAGGGTTAAAGATGGTGGTTTTAGTCGATCGTAAAAATAATTAGAGAACGAACTCGACGGTTTTGGAAAGTTTGTATCGATATCTAAAAATTTCAGTTCAGGAGTACTAAACCTATTCAATTTTCGTCCAAAAGGTCTCGAACATAAAGATAATAAGGGTTAAAGATGGTGGTTTTAGTTACCGTAACACTTATCTCGTAAAAATAATATAGTTTTTCTAAAAATAATAGTTACGGCAAGTTTATGAAAACGTGTATATCTTAGTCGTTTCAAATCCGTTTTCTACTTATTATACGTCCTTAGCTTCGTATCAAAGTATACTAATATATTTTTGATAAGTCGAAATAATTTGTAAAGCTTAGGACTCGTTTTTGACTAGTACAAAACTAAAATCAAAGGTATTTTTGCTGAAATTTCAGAAAATATATATTTCGTCGTCAAACTTGAAAAATTCATAACTTCTTCTTTAGATTTTAAGGTTAAAATCTTATAACTCCGTTTTAATCCGTTCAAGCATTGCCACTATGGATTATGGATTGTTTCGTTTTAAAGTATATTTTCTAAATATCAAGGCCAAAAAGTCATTTCTACTGTCGGATTTTCCAGAAAACAATTTGAATAAGATCAGGGGTTGTGACCACTTTATATATGCCTTGTAAGCGATTTTGAAGTCTTTAATAGATTTACAATGCCTTTTCATCGATTTAGCGGCTTTTCATTTCAAAACAAACCTATTCAACCAATCCCTTCAAATCAACTCCAAAGCTATACTAATCCTACCATACGTTTAAACCGATTATTTTATTCTTAGGGTGTCATGGGTTCCTAAACATCATCAAGACCAATATATAACAAGGGGATAATTATAGGATGACCTTTATATATAGAACTCTTAAAATCAATGTAAAAATGGTATAAACAACACAAGTCTTGCATGTTTTTGCTCAAAAATGATAAAATGAGTATGAAATGAAAATGAAAGAGGTAAAATGAAGTGATATGCTTACAAGTTATTATGATGAGGTGATTAGAACAAGGATTAACCTAAACACCCTAGGTTTTTATTTCAAAACCTTAAATAAGAGTGTAATCTAGATTGTTTAACTTGAGCTTGTAAAAATTTTGGTGATCCCTTGCTAACTCCTTGGTAGAACCGGTTTTTGAGAGGAAAACAAAGAGAGGAGAGACTTTTGCTTGACTTGTGATAATGAGAATGAGTAAGTGAAATGAATGAAGTGAAGTTTGAGTATATATCTAACCAAGTAAGAAAAAATGACCAATCAATAAATGCATTCACTCTTCCCCCCCCCCTTGGCCGGTTTTTAGGGGGGGATGTATCTCTCAAATATTTTTTTTTTCTTTTATTTATTGTGTAAAAAAAATGGTGTAAGTAAATTGACATAAGTAAAGGTAACTTTGTAACTTGTATATACATTAATGTACTTAAGGTAGTTTTGGCTCAAAATAGATTTTTAATGGATCCAAGTAAAGTATAATGAGATCATAAAAATTGTAAAAATACATTTCTTGTAAAATTTGAGTGATATAATAATTATCGTGGAGTTTTTAAGACAAGTGTCGTAATAATATAAATTTAACGATTTATATACAAAATAAATCTAAAACACTAGAAAAACTCAAAATATAGTTTATATAACTAAATGTAAGTATAAAAATATCTCGGGATCATTTTTGGAAGTAGCGGATTAAATGCTCAAATAATAACTCACGCGATAACGTTTATTTAATATAAAAATTACGCGTTAAATGTGAAATGAAATGTCATGAATGAATTATCATGATGCAAATGATGTCAATAAAATGTAGACTAATCTTAGTCCATATGAAATGTACGTGATGATATGATCATGAATTCGCCGCTAAACCATAAAGGTTACGCGAATTTGAAACAAGTAAACCAAGTTTACAATAAATGTTGAAATAGTGAGGCATAAATCGTTTCGAGAAATGACCTAAAGTACGGGTTGTCACATTCGCCCATCCAAAAAGGAATTCAGTCCCTGAATTCAGTTCGTGTTAGTCTATCGGGTTAGGGTTTGATGAGGCAAGCCTTCCCATTCTCGAGCAAAACCCTCAAAAGACTTTTTGGTAACCGATTTTTGCTTAATCCCACAACTCATCAAACAAGAACTGTCATACGATTAGGCTAAATCGGTTTAGGTAACAACTTGTTTCTAGCTCGATCTTTGCAACTCATCAAACAAGAACTGTCACGCGGATCAAACTGGAAACAAGTGGTTTGAAGAAAATCTTTTGAAAATTTGGCTCGATTACGGAATTGCTTACTCATATGAGACTACTACTCCCTTCATTGCATGATTCTTCCTGAATTAGACATAGGTGATCAGGCTATGTATAATTTAGGAGTAACTATGCAATGCTTGGACTAATCGACTCATATGATGTTTGGTGTTAAATCAACCGGTGTAAAAATTGTGATAGGGAATGACAGGGCATTCTCCACGTCAAAGTGATGTGAGTATGATGGGATGGGTATTTGAAGGCATCAATGTGACAATCGATCTGAAATGAAAGTAAATAACTCGAAAAAAAATTGTACTTATAAACCGCATGTAAAGTGAACATGCACTTATGATGAAATGATGAGATGCTATGATGATGTAGTTATAGTCTAGGGTCAATGATGCAACCTAGTTCTCTATAACCGAAGCTCTGATGCCAATCTGTCACACCCCCAATTACCTGTTTTGCAGCGGAATGGAATTCCTGGGGATTGACTGTCATAGCATCACAATCACAGTTATATTGAACGACCTAAAGTGTCGTTTGGAAAATACATCGTTTGATTTAATAAAACAATCAGAGTTTACAAAGATAGGTCCCAATTGAAAATCATCTTGTGCGGAAATAAGTTGTTACAATTCAAGCGATGTTTTAAAGTATGTAAAACCCAAGTGAGAAGCGTCGTCACCACGACTCCATGATGTGTCCAAATGCATGCCATGAAGTGAATGCCTTAGATACCCGAGATAAAACATGCTAAAAGTGTCAACACAAAGGTTGAGTGAGTTCATAGAGTTTGTGTTGAAATGTAAAGCCTTTCAAAATCGTTTATGCAGCAAAGGCATTGTAAATCGTTGAAATGTAAAGACTTTCAAAATCGTTTATGTAGCAAAGGCATTGTAAATCCACTCAGTTCCAAGTCCCGCCCATACAAAACTTGCAACCTGTGTGTTCACAACCCACTGCCAGAATATGTAGAGTTAATGTTCAAGTGCATGATGTCAAATGAATTCACATAATAGTGCATGGCTCAATGTATCGAAGTCGTTTATGCAGCAAAGGCATTGTAAATCCACTCAGTTCCAAGTCCCGCCCATACAAAACTTGCAACCTGTGTGTTCACAACCCATTGCCGAAATGTATATATAGTGTATGTTCAAATCGTTCCAAGACCGTTAGTCCATAATCGTATACCAAGTCCGTTAGATCAATATTATACCAAGTCCGTTAGACCAATGAATATACCAAGACCGTTAGACCAATGAATATAACAAAGTACCTAACTCGACGTAGAACAATAGCACATAATCAATAGCACTTAACTCGACGTAGAACAATAGCACATAATCAATAGCACTTAACTCGGCGTAGAACAATAGCACATAATCAATAGCACTTAACTTCGGCGTAGAACAATAGCACATAAACAAGAACAATTAATATAGTACAACATTCGGTTTTAAAACAATGGTGATCATGATAGAAATTATCCTTAATAATATAAAGTACTTGTGAAAATTAGTCGAACATGTATCTCCCCCAAAATAGTTTCAAACAATTGAAAATGGGGCTATGAAAACTCACAGTAATCCTTATAAAAGTTAAAGTACTTGTGAAAGTAAATGAAAACAGTTTGAGCATGTATCTCCCCCAAAACAGTTATGAAAGCAAGTAAAAGTAGGGGCCATGAAAACTCACTTGGTGGAATGATGCGAAGACAAAAGTGAGTACACCGAGATGTAGTGTGATACGTAAATCTTGACCTATGATGAATGATATGACATGTAATGAGTTGCAATGTAATGTTATACATGCATTTCGTATGTTATTTATACCATTTACGAGTTTTGAAAAAATATTACTTATCGTCGAAAAATACTCGTTTGACGTCTTGACCAATCAAAAATCACTTTACAAGTTTTTACGTCAAAATGTCATCCTACAATGATTTTATAATGATTTACGGTGAAATTATCACTTTTCGTCGTAAAACAATGTCGTCGGAATATTCATGAAATTAACAAAAATGGCTTTGGAAAACTAGCCGTAAAACGGTGTACGTCGATCGTTAGAGAACGAACTCGACGGTTTTGGAAAGTTTGTATCGAAATCTAGAAGTTTCAGTTCAGGAGTTTTCGTCCAAAAGGTCTCGATCATAAAGATAATAAGGGTTAAAGATGGTGGTTTTAGTTACCGTAACACTTATCTCGTAAAAATAATATAGTTTTTCTAAAAATAATAGTTACGGCAAGTTTATGAAAACGTGTATATCTTAGTCGTTTCAAATCCGTTTTCTACGTATTATACGTCCTTAGCTTCGTATCAAAGTATACTAATATATTTTTGATAAGTCGAAATAATTTGTAAAGCTTAGGACTCGTTTTTGACTCGTACAAAACTAAAATAGGTTGCTGAAATTTCAGAAAATATATATTTCGTCGTCAAACTTGAAAAATTCATAACTTCTTCGTTATAACTCCGTTTTAATCCGTTCAAGCGGCCACGGATTCGTTTTAAAGTATATTTTCTAAATATCAAGGCCAAAAAGTCATGTCTACTGTCGGATTTTCCAGAAAAACAAAATAAGATCAGACCACTTTATATACTTGTCGAAAATAGTTTTTCTCGTACTAAACCTATTCCAATCCCTTCAAATCAACTCCAAAGCTATACTAATCCTACCATACACCTTCTTAGGGTGTCATGGGTTCCTAAACATCATCAAGACCAATATATAACAAGGGGATAATTATAGGATGACCTTTATATATAGAACTCTTAAAATCAATGTAAAAATGGTATAAACAACACAAGTCTTGCATGTTTTTGCTCAAAAATGATGAGATGAGTATGAAATGAAAATGGAAGATGTAAAATGAAGTGATATGCTTACAAGTTACTATGATGAGGTGATTAGAACAAGGATTAACCTAAACACCCTAGGTTTTTATTTCAAAACCTTAAATAAGAGTGTAATCTAGATTGTTTAACTTGAGCTTGTAAAAATTTTGGTGATCCCTTGCTAACTCCTTGGTAGAACCGGTTTTTGAGAGGAAAACAAAGAGAGGAGAGACTTTTGCTTGACTTGTGATAATGAGAATGAGTAAGTGAAATGAATGAAGTGAAGTTTGAGTATATATCTAACCAAGTAAGAAAAAAATGACCAATCAATAAATGCATTCACTCTTCCCCCCCCCCCCTTGGCCGGTTTTTAGGGGGGGATGTATCTCTCAAATATTTTTTTTTTTCTTTTATTTATTGTGTAAAAATGGTGTAAGTAAATTGACATAAGTAAAGGTAACTTTGTAACTTGTATATACATTAATGTACTTAAGGTAGTTTTGGCTCAAAATAGATTTTTAATGGATCCAAGTAAAGTATAATGAGATCATAAAAATTGTAAAAATACATTTCTTGTAAAATTTGAGTGATATAATAATTATCGTGTAGTTTTTAAGAAAAGTGTCGTAATAATATAAATTTAACGATTTATGTACCAAATAAATTTAAAACACTAGAAAAACTCAAAATATAGTTTATATAACTAAATGTAAGTATAAAAATATCTCGGGATCATTTTTGGAAGTAGCGGATTAAATGCTCAAATAATAACTCACGCGATAACGTTTATTTAATATAAAAATTACGCGTTAAATGTGAAATGAAATGTCATGAATGAATTATCATGATGCAAATGATGTCAATGAAATGTAGACTAATCTTAGTCCATATGAAATGTACGTGATGATATGATCATGAATTCGCCGCTAAACCATAAAGGTTACGCGAATTTGAAACAAGTAAACCAAGTTTACTATAAATATTGAAATAGTGAGGCATAAATCGTTTCGAGAAATGACCTGAAAGTACGGGTTGTCACAAAAGTGAAAGTTAGATTGTACCAAGTGATGTATCTTTTGCAGTCAATGATGACTATGTCTTTGATGAATACACTACGTGTGCTCCTGATGATTCTGTTATCTCTGAACTGAATGCCTATAAAGAACAAGTTGCAGTTTATGAACAACGTGCTAAGTTTGAGTTAACTAGCCGTGAGCAGGAAATGGATGACCAAATGCGTACAATTATTAGAAAAATTAATTTTAGAGAAGAAGTTTTAAAACAAGAGTTAAACTCCTTACAAGAAAAGCTTTCTAAAACTGTTAAGCAAAAGCAAGAGCTTCAAGATAATGTTAAAGTGCTTAAACAAGAATTCAATGCTAATGAATCAAAACTTTTGAATGATTTTTCTAATCTAAAAACTTTGAAAAACAAGCTTGAAAATAAGTTGTACGTACAAGGGAACACCATTCAGACTTCTCACATGATCACTAAGCATAGAGTCTTAAGCGATAAGCACAATACTCCCCGTGTTGAGGAACCAAATCCCAAGTGTTGCAAAAGAGCTAAAGCTTTCCATAAGATTGTATATGATGGTAATGAGATCCTTAAGCCTAGGCAAACACCTTCATGTATTGGAAGCACGGAAGAGGATTGAAAACTAGAAGATGCCTCAAGATAGAAAATGGATAAGAAACTAGAAGATCCTGCGTGTAAAAAGAATAACATAACGATCAAACCCATGATTAAACTAAGGAAAATTGGATCTCCCTGAACATGTTTAAGCCTCAAACTCAATTAACCCCATAACAGATTTTTTGGAAGAAAGATATGGATAAACAAAAATTTAATGTACTTGTTGAAACAAACACTCCCCTTAGGAAAATGCCTGCAGCTACTGTGTATCCTCCAAATACACCAATGCACTTAGTTCCTTGAACTTTGCCACTAATAGCAAGACCTTAATCAGCCTGTATGTTGTTTATCAACTATTCGTTGATTTTGAGAAGACATGTAAGAAGACAATCACACCTACAAGGATAACTGAAGGGGAAAGGGGTTTTGAGCAAACTAAAGAATCTTATTTAACTGAGGTCATGCCCTTCTTTAAACAATTAAAAGGTCAATTTGAGAGTCTTCAAAAGGGGATTAACTCAGATATCAAAGAAATGGAAAAGGAATTTGATGCAATGATCGTTGAGGTAAATGATTATGAACGAGAACTCAAATATAATGAAATTGAAAGGAAGAATTTGCATATCTTAAATGAGAACTTAGTATTAAGTTGTGTGGCTCAAGATGTGTTTTATACTGTTACTAAGCATTCTATTACTGCCTCTCAATTTCATAAATTAACTGTTGCCTTGAAAGTTTCCCATGATCGAGTCATTGAGCTTGAAAACAAAAACTCAAAACTGAATGAGAAAATTGATCAGGATGATCACGATAATTTGGTAAAACAGTTTTCAAAGCTAGAAGTTGAACATTTTAATTTACAACTAAAATATCAACATCTTAAAGAAAATGTCAAAACCTCAAACATCAAGACATCCTCAAATGTTCCAGAGTTTGATGCACTTTTTGAAATAAACAAACGTGACGAACAGATTCAAGCTCATTGTAACACGATCAGAAAGTTGAAAGCCCAAATTTCACAATTAAAGGGTCAAAAGAACAACGTGACTGGCTCCCAAATGCCTCCTCCTTTAGATTCTCAGTGTTCTCAAACGTTTCATCTTCAAAACTTGGTTAATGTTTTACAAAAGGAAAATGAGAGTTTTCTTAAAGAAAATGAAAAGGTTAAACGACACTTTAAAGAGTTATATGATTCAATGAAATTCACTCGTGACAAGAACAACGAAAAAATAACATCTTTACAAAAGGAAATTGAGAATCTGAGGAGTCAGGAAAAAGGGAAAATGCCACTTGTCTTTAATGAGAATGTTGCATCAAAGTCATCTGCAGACTGCAAATATACTGTGACTGTTAAATACATTCCTTCTCATCTTAGAAATAAGGAACTTGCGTTTCATAACTATTTCGTTCATCTTGAGGATAGTCTAGAATGTCTCCGTGAGATTGTAGAAGAGGATTTTATAAATAAGCCACTTGATAGAGAGATTAGGTTTGCTTGCATTCAGGCCAAACGATCTCAAGAGCTGCTAGAATGTTTAAGAGCAACATGTCCTAAATCCTTAGGTGCAAAAGATAAAGCTGTGATGCCTTGTTTTATGCCTAATGCCAATTGTGCAACCTATTCTATGCCCAATATTAAGAAAGTGAACTCTAAAGTGCCTGCAAGTAGTTCTGATCCATGCACGTCTAGTTCAGGAATTCAAAAAGTAGCCCAACCAACTAATGTTCCCATAATTCCCTCTACAAGAGTAATCAGTGACATAAAAGCAAGCGGGTCAAAGCCTCCAGGCAATACAAAGCAAGATAGGACCTCGCAAGCTAAGAATGTGCATTGGAAGAGAGTAGAAGACCACCCTAGGAACACTAAGTTTGAGTTGAATAAAACGAATCGTGTTGATTCTAGTATTAGATATAAGCATACTGTAATTAATTCGAATTCTGCTACTATCAGGAAACCATGTAATGATGACTGTTTGAATCCTGTTACTGATCATGAATGTGGTGTGAATGTTTTGCTTAATGCTGTTAAATGCCCAGTTAAAGTTGTTAATGTCAAAAATCAAGCTACGAAGGCTAAAAGGCAAAGGCGAAATAAAGTTAGAAAACATTGGAAACCCACAGGAAGAAAATTTAGTAATATAGGTTATCAATGGATACCTACTGGCCGTAAGTTTAATCTTATTGAGTTGTACCCTAAATTTGCTAAGTCAATGACCATTAGAAAATGTATGCCTACTGGTAGAACTATTCCTTTAAGAAGTGAACATACTTTGAATAGGTCAAATACGAACACTAGCACTGCATCTATTCCTGATGATTCCATTGTTTCTACTTCCGATGTGGGTGTTCCAATCACTGTTACTAACCAAATGGAACCCATTCTTGCATGGGGATCCCAATTATCAAGTTATCCATTCTTGCCTGTGTTAAACTGCAGATCGTTCAAATTGTTCTGTGGTACCTGGACTCAGGTTGTTCCAAGCATATGACTGGAGATCGCTCGCGGCTCATGAACTTCATGAGTAAGTTCATCGGGACTGTTAGATTCGGGAACGACCATTTTGGAGCAATTATAGGTTATGGAGACTATGTTGTTGGCAAACGTGTAATCTCCAGGGTATATTATGTTGAAGGTCTTGGTCATAACTTGTTTTATGTTGGTCAATTCTGTGATTCCGATCTAGAAGTGGCATTTAGAAAACATACTTGTTTCGTTAGAGAACTCGATGGTGTGGAACTATTAAGAGGAACTCGTGGTTCAAATCTATACACCATCTCTATCGAAGACATGATGAAGTCTTCTCCAATATGCTTGTTGTCAAAGGCTTCAAAAACAAAATCATGGTTATGGCATCGTCGTCTCAATCACTTGAACTTCGGCACCATTAATAATCTTTTCAGAAATGATCTTCTAAGAGGCTTACCCAGATTAAAGTATGAAAAAGATCATCTTTGTTCAGCATGCCAATTGGGAAAAAGAAAGAAATATGCCCACAAACCCAAACCCACAAACTCAGTAATGGAAGTTCTGCATACCCTTCATATGGATTTGTGCGGACCAATGAGAGTGCAAACGATTAATGGGAAGAAATATATTTTAGTCGTTTTTTATTATTATTCTCGATTTACTTGGGTAAAGTTTTTGAGGACAAAGGATGAAACTCCAGATGTCATAATCAAACTTATCAAGCAGCTTCAGGTTCGACTTAACAATACGGTTAGAATTGTTCGAACAGATAATGGCACAGATTTCGTCAACAAAGACTTAAGTCAATTTTATGAAAGTGTTGGAATCAGTCATCAAAGAAGTGTTCCACGAACTCCTCAACAAAACGGTGTAGTTGAAAGACGAAATCGAACTCTTGTGGAAGCCGTAAGAACAATCCTAATTTATTCAAAGGTTCCAATGTTTCTCTGGGCTGAAGCCATTGCCACTGCTTGCTACACCCAAAATCGTTCCCTCATACACACATCTCATGGAAAAACTCCATATGAACTTGTCCATAAACGAAAACCTGATCTCCCCTACCTTTGTGTGTTTGGTGCTTTGTGCTATCCAATGAATGACGGTCAAGATCTAGGTAAATTAAGAGCTAAGGTGGACATTGGAGTTTTTGTAGGTTATGTATCAAACAAAAAGGGTTACCGAATCTACAACAAAAGAACTCGAGATATCATGGAAACTTCTCACGTTTCGTTCGATGAGCTGTCCGGGCAAATGGCTCCAGGACAATCCAGTTCTGGACCCGCATCTCAACCTTCATCAAAGAGTCCTATCAGTTCTACTCTTGTTCTAAATCCCTCACCAGCAACTCCTTATGTACCTCCTTCAGAAGATGATTTGAAGAAATTTTTTGATCCAATATTTAATGAACACTATGAGCCAAGTGCTAATGATCTGTCAATTCCATCAACAGAGGCTGTTCCTATCCCTGTCAACGAAGTTAACCCTTTAGTTTCTATGTCATTAAGTCAAGAAGCGCCTGCTGCTGATCACTCTGTCACATCAACAAATCATCAATCATCGAGTGTACATCATGGAATTTTGTCTGGCACCTATGATGGAGATAATCCCTTTGCTACTCCTGAAGATGCCCCCTTTGAGAACATATTTTCTCCTGAATCATCATCAGAACCATCCTCATCAGGAGAAATCGACTCTGCTACTTTAGTTCCTCAACAACAACCACACGAACACCTTAGAAAATGGACACATGATCATCCATTAGACAACATCATTGGAAATCCCTCTCATCCAGTATCCACTCGAAAACAACTTGCAACTGATGCCTTATGGTGCTTTTTCAACTCCGTACTATCCAAGGTTGAACCAAAAGACATTAAAGCTGCCATGAATAAAGACAGCTGGTTCAATGCCATGCAAGAAGAAATTCATGAGTTTGATCGAATAGATGTATGGGAATTAGTACCTGCTCCTGATTGTGCTATGATCATTGCCCTAAAGTGGATCTTCAAAATAAAACTTGATGAGCATGGTGATGTTTTAAAGAACAAGGCTCGATTGGTTGTAAAAGGATACCGTCAAGAGAAGGGTATTGACTTTGAAGAATCATTTCCTCCAGTTGCTCGTATCGAAGCAATCAGAATCTTTTTGGCTAATGCTGCAAGTAAGAACATGGTAGTATATCAGATGGATGTAAAGACGGCTTTTCTTAACGGTAATCTGAAAGAAGTCGTATACGTCAGCCAACCTGAAGGTTTTGTGAATCCTGAGCATCCTACTTATGTCTATCGCTTGAAGAAGGCTCTTTACGGTTTGAAGCAAGCTCCAAGGGCATGGTATGATACGCTACCAAAGTTTCTTCTTTCTACTGGATTCAGCAAAGGAGCAGTTGATCTGACATTTTTCACCAGAAAGTCAGGCAAACACTTAATTAACGTTCAAATCTATGTTGATGATATTATTTTTGCCTCGACTGACCCCAATGAATGTGTAGGATGTTGGTTTTCACATACACATCAAACCATAGCACAAAGTAGGCGTATAAGTGGAATTCTAGAGAGAGAAAGTTAGAGGTTTAGGGAACTTTAGTGAGAGAAAGAAAATTCTTATTATGAGCTCCAACTCTCTACCTTGGGAGGTAGAGAGTATTTATAGTCTTACATAAAACGCCACACAACGGGCTGTGGATCAGGCATACAGTGGGTAAAGACCCATCCGTCCTCCACGGTGTTACTTAACAAAATACTACTTAACTAAATATAACTATGACTACGAGCATTCTAACGATTACATATACTTGAGGTGACCGACTCTTTAATACCGGGAATTTCTAATTCCTAACAGAATGTGACCGTTTTTCAAATGAAATGGGTTCCAAATTTCAAATGTCAATGATGGGACAAATGTCATTTTTCTTGGGATTACAAATTTTACAAAGTCCCAGAGGCATTTTTATAAATCAATCTAAATATGCAAATGAAATTTTAAAGAAATTTGGATTTGATTCTTGTGACCCTGTTGACACTCCCATGATAGAGCGTACTAAACTGGATGAGGACCACTCAGGGATCATGGTAGACCAAACGAAATATCATAGTATGATTGGATCCCCGATGTACCTCACGACCGATGGACCGGACATTACGTTCATTTGTTTGCATGTGTGCTAGATACCAGTCCAAGCCTACCAAAAAGCACCTTGAAGCAGTTAAACGGGTATTTCGGTATCTCCAAGGAACCATAAATATGGGACTTTGGTACCCGAAGGACACCGGTATGTCACTAACAGCCTATGCAGATGCAGATCATGCAGGATGTCAAGATGCACGTCGAAGTACGTCTGGAGGTGCTCAGTTTTTGGGTGATAAGTATGTGAGCTAGTCTTCTAAGAAACAAATGAGTATGGCTTTGTATTCAACAAAATCCCTTTGTATTGTGATAACAAAAGTGCCATTGCTCTCTCATGCAACAATGTACAACACTCAAGAGCAAAGCACATCGACATTCGACATCATTTCATCAGGGAGCAAGTGGAAAACGGTGTGGTGGAACTTTATTTTGTGAGGACTGAATACCAGTTACCAGACATCTTCACCAAAGCTCTTCCTAGAGAACGTTTTGAGTTTATCCTCCCACGACTTGGTCTAAAGAGTCTACAACCGGAAACACTTAAACGTCTTCAAGAGGAAGAAGAGGAGTAAAAGGTTTTCTTCATCCATCTCTTGTAAATAGTTATTCAAAAAGCCAAATACAAAATTTCAAAACCAACAAAAAGCAAACTGAAAAATATAAAATTTTCAAATATCCATAAAAATTAGAAAATCTTAAAAAATCCCAAAAAATATTGTTATTTTGTCACATTTCCCTTGTTCGATATCATCTATGGACTTTGTGATGACTTTCAAAGAATGTCACAGGTTTTTAGATGTTCTTCAAATGTACATAATCTGTTTTAAAAAAAATTAAAAAATTAAAAAAAAAAAAAAAAAAAATTGTTTTGAGAGAAAGTGAAACAAAGGCTTATAGTCATTTCAGACTGTAACCCGTTTTTTTTTAATAAAGAAGAGAGCCATGCTTTATCTTATTTTTCACATCTCATGCTCTGATTCTAAAAACAAATGTTTGTCACTAAAACGACAAATGTTTCCTTCACAAGTATTTTTCCTTCTAAAAATTCTTTTGAAAAATATTTGTTATTTAATTGAAAACTAATAAAAATAACTCGGTCTCAATTTTTTGAAAATCATCTGGGCTTGACATTGGTCAAAATCTCTATCTCTCAATCAACAACTTATGTCATTAATTGAGGGGGAGAATGATTTCATTTAAATCAAAAGGTTATTTGTCATACAACTGGTTCAGACCAAGGTTTATGTCATGTTTTTAAAAGATACTCAAGCATGTTTTTTTTTTGGAGTTTAAAGTCTCAGCTTTGATCCTTATCGGTTAAATGTTTTCATATGCAAGTCACAATTCTTCTAAAAAACTTTCAAAATCAATTTAAATCTACAGAGATCACAAATCTCAAATGATTTGAAAATTGTGATCGGGGGAGAATTTGTCTCTCCTCCCCGCATGTGCCAAACGATTTCAATTTTTCCATGCACATGTTGTGGGGGAGCATCTATTTCAAACCAAAAAGGATTGAAACGTGATTGATTTGTTTCAATGTGCAGGTTGTCCCTAATATGTGCAAAACACTTCCAAATCTTTATTCACATATTGAGGGGAAGCAACTTTTTGAAAAACACATTCTTTCCAAAAATTATCCTTTAACAAAGTATGAAAAATGCTAATTTTGATCAGGAAAGTGATGTTGATATCTTTTAGAAAATGGTAATCAAAGAAGTGAATCCTTCCTCTTGCCTCCGTGTGCCAAAACGATTTCAAATATATGATGCACATGATGAGGGGGAGTTCTTTTTCTGGAAATATCAAAAACAATTCAGGTACAAAATGCTTTGATAATATATCACAAGTATCTGGATTGATTTTCAAATGGTTTTCAATTGGTTCCAGTGGCACATGAACAATACCAATTAGACCGACCAAATTTACTTTATGTATGGTGATATAAGGATGGTTAGGTTAGGTATTCGTTCCCACGATCCAACCAGAGCCGGAGGGATCTACCCAAGGATAATCCACTAGATAGTGTAGAGTCCTTAGGTATGATGAAAAAAGGAGAAAAGTGAGATATGGAAAGAGTGCGGACTGAGATAGAGCTAGAACTGGAATAAACCCAACAAGGTTCTAGTTATGAAGTCTCGGTAAGAACTGAAGGGATTGAAGAATGAAAAAGAAATGAACATGAAAAAGGGTGAAAAGAAATAGCCCTCCAATAATTCAACCTTAGGGCAGAAACCGGGTTCTATACATATGCTATTGGTGTCTACTAAGGTAACACCGGTATTGAAGACAAGACGTCATGGACCCAGTGACGCACTGCACCTAACTTCCAAAGCTACTCAAGTTCCTCTTAAAAGGACTTGTTTTATTCTCACGGGGAACCCACATAATCTATCGAATTTCTCTTAGAGATTGTTGATATTGAAGAAGGAGACCCTCTCCCTAGTCTCCGGCATAGGAACAAAATGTGCAAAATTGAGTCTAGAGCCACGAGATCATCAAACAAATCTCATTAGGACACTGTCAATGAAGACTCTCTGTTTCACACAATGTGGAAAGAGTGATTATGAGTCCTACGCATTATTCTTGTGGTATTGCCAGAACATCTGAGTGATATGCAAACATATTCACAATGAAGATTGAAAGCCTTCTAGAGCCAACATCATACAAGCTCTTGGTGGGTGGCATGTTAGATCTATCCAATAGATCAACCATGTGACAACTGAACATAAACAATGGGGCGATTCAAAATTATGAATCAATCCTGGTTCAGGTTATGGATTGACGGATACCTTTGAAAAACCGGTCGTTGTGCTTAAAAATTCTTTTCTTTAACACATCGACTATGTATTCATTTTTCAAATATAAAAGGTGTTTATGATTGATAATTGATTTTTCTCAAAAACCCTCGGTGTATTTCAAAAACACTTTATTGAGCAGTACTCGATTGTTTTTCAAATCTCTTTTCATCAATCAGTGAATCTCAAATTCGCTGGTTAACTCACTCCGTGTTGTCTTCTTTGAGACGTTCCGGTTTGAGAACAACTAGAGTAGTTGCGAAACCCTGTCAAGGAGATTCTTCGGAATTATACCTGATCATAGGCAGTACTTGTACTGATCAACGGGGAACCGTGGGCCGTGTACCTCAATTCAACGAAAGTGATCAAAGACACTTTCATGCGCTTTATTGCTAACTGTTGTATGCAGGTACGCCTGACGTTTGCAGCTGATCAGAATGGAGAGGTCAATCCATAGCCGCATGCTCACACAACACATTCATTTCTAAAGAAATCATGATAAGTGCATCAACGACTCTGATATTTTCACTCCATGCTTCTGCTAAGCTGCTGCAAATATCATGAATCAACTAAAGCTTCCGCAACTCTGATGAAAAGATTTCATTATCCAGAATGTGAGCATGTCGATCCAAAATTCACAACTTCACATAATGTCAACACCACAATGGAAGAGTCAGAGATTTATGTTTGCTGATGATCTCAATGCTGACTCAAAACTCATTATCACGTGGATCAGTTAAAGACCTCCACTTGGATTAACCAAACATTCAAAAATGAAGAATAAATAACTACGGGCTACAGAGCAAAGAACATTATCAAGAATCCAAGAACAACCTTAATGTAATGTATGTTTGTGTTCAATGTAATTTGAGGTGACCTCCCTTAGGGGGAGATTGTTACGATATAGTAAATCCAGTTATTAAATTGTCGGTCACCTCAAGTATATGTAATCGTTAGAAAGCTCGTAGTCGTAGTTATTTAATGTTAAGTAGTATTTAGTTAAGTAACACCGTGGAGGATGGATGGGTCTTTACCCAATGTATGCCTGATCCACAGCCCGTAGGTGGCGTTTTATGTAAGACTATAAATACCCTCTACCTCCCAAGGTAGAGGGTTGGAGCTCATAATAACACTTTTACTTACTCTCACTAAGTTCCCAAACCTCTAACTATTTCTCTCTCTAAAAACCTTATATTATACGCCCATACTTGTGATTGTGTGTGTATTTATGAAATCCAATATGTATCACAAGAACTCCACATGAGTGACACAGGCCCAGTGTATGACACTGACGGCTTGTCTCAGGTACCGGATCAAACTATATTCATTACTGATCTGATATCTACGCCAACATCTGCATCCGACAAGGATCAGAGTGTTCAACATGAGCCGTCTACATCTCATTCCGATGATAATCAAATAGATCCCGTAGTTATATTTGACGATCAAGATGACCTTATGGTTACCTTTGATAATCAAGTTGCCTCCGTGGTTATATTTGAGGATCTAAATAATGATCATGTTGAGACTCACGTTGAACAAGCTGAATATGTGTCTAATCCAGATATTGAGCTCATGACCTTAATTACGGACCAAAAATCTCAAATGGAAAAATGCCTTAACATCAATCAACAATTAAAGGATAAAAATGCACTGTTGACTAAGGATAATGAATGCTTAAAGTTCCAACTCAACATTTTTCAAACACAAGAAAAACGTGAAAAAGGTTTTGAAGTCGCTTTTGCTAAATCTTATCAAAACGAAAAATCTATGGAAAAACAGATATGTGATGTAGTTGCATCTAAGAATGTTTTGTTGTCTCAAATAGAACAACTGAAATATGATCATAAGCAACAACTTAACGCTCTCACTTCGGAAACTCAAAAAGCCAAGTCTGAGTTGTTAACTTGTCAAAAACAGTTCTGTGAGTACAAAAAGCATTCAAAGAAACGAATAGATGACTATCTTGAAGAAATTGTCGACTTACAAAACAAAATCAAAGAGTTTCGAAATGTTGTTTATAAACATGGTGAGCCAATCACAACTATTCAAAAGTTTACTTTTAAACCAAATCCAAATGGATATGGACCCAATCTTGCTGATTACAAACCAAAGTTTTCAAACAGAGCATTCAAACAAAATCCTCAAGTTTATCTGCAGAACACAGATTTGATGATTCCAATATGAGTGTTGTTGAATAGAATCGCATGGAAGAATTAGATGCTAAAGACGAGAGTCGGTCAAAATTGGAAAATGTTGTTTATAACAAACCATTTAACTATTCAAAAGTCGTAACTTTCGTCCCATAATAGGATCATTATAACACACCTTGGGTTATCACACCTACTTCTGAGTCTTCTAATGATGGTCTCCTTTCCAATACTGCACAAATTAATGGTCCTTTACCTTCATTAAATGAAATAAAGCCATTAGCTGAACAATGTCAAGTTCTAAAATATTTTGAAACATTCTTATCAGACATTAAACTTTTGGAACGTGAAATTGAAATAAATTATGAAATAAAAGTCAAACATTTTCAATCGCCTCAAGCACGAGCACAAAGAGATATTTTTCAGAAAAGAATTTTGCCTCATGCCCAAAATTTGAAAACGTGTGCAATTTATTGGGAAAGGGATTTTCACAAGGAGCTTGGACTTATGAAAAGAGTTTTTGAACAAACTGAAACAACGATTTCAAATACAAAAATTAAAAAGAAAATGTTGAGAAAAGATGTTGATCGACTCTTGGAAGATGTTATCTGTGCTGATACCATAAATGTTGTGTTACTTCATACTGGCATCTGCATTTGATTATATTGCTGATTCTGTTGAAAATATTGAGAATACCGATAATGTGTCACAAATCAAGTCTTTAAAAGTTGAAAATGAGTGTTTGTTAAACGAGTTTTCAAATGGAAAACGTCGTCTTCAATGGTGTCAAAAAGATTGTCAAAATCGTGAACTTGCTTTACAAAACAAAATCAACCAGTTGCATACCAAAACTCTTAATCCAAAACTAGAGCAACTGGATGATGAAAACGTGTCTTTGAAGTGTCAAATTTCAAAATATGAACAAGAAATTTCAAAAGTTAAAACAGAATATGGTGTCATATTTGATTTACTCAAAAAGACTCGTGATCAAGCGTTAAAATATATTGATGATCATCTTGCATATACCAAAGATGTTTTACGACAAAATGGAAACACTCGTTCTGAAAATCAAGATTTGTTACACACTATCCATGACCTTAAAGCAGAGTTGGTAACACTTAAGAAAGATAGGAATAGTAACACAAACGTTATTGACCCAGGAACTATTATACTGCCTAAAGACACATCACAAGAAGCTAATGTGCTTCCCTCTACTGATACAGGAATAGTTGCCTCTTTTCCCAATGCTAGCACTTCACAGCTTAAGAGCCCATCAAAGAAGAATAGGAAGTTGCGACGTAAGAAAAGAACAATAAAGACCTCTGAAGTAGAAGAACACCTTAGGACTTTGAATAAGACTCAAGTTGCACCCACTTTAGACATTGCGTTAGACAAATGTAATAGATAAAGTGATGTAACAAATGCTGAACCTTTAAGTACTTTAAATGTTATGTTTGAAGCTTCCTGTGTTGGTTGTCATAAAAGCATGTTTTCTGGCTTTCATGATAAATGTGTTGCTAATTCTATCTTATCTCGAAAGCGGAACAATAGAAAACGGAATAGCTCTAGGCTCATTAATGCTTCAAAGTCTGTGCTAGGTAAACCGCCTTCTAGTGCTCATGCTTTAATCATTGATGTACCCATAGAACCTACCTCACCCCCTAGGAAGAACTCATCACCTAGTGCATTTACTAAGACCAAAGCTAAGACTAGTTGGAGATGGCAGAAATGGTAACATAATACACTTGGCTTTAAATGGATACCTAAAATCATAAACATTTGTGTTTCAACTATAACTGCATCGGAACCCTCTAACTCTTCGGGTTCCACATCTACTTCTATTCCATCTGTGTCGTCTGTGTAATGCAGGTGATACAAATCATCCTTTGGGTTGTTGATAGCGGATTTTCCCGACACATGACAGGAAATCTTAAACTGTTATCAAACTTTGTTTCAAAGTTCATTGGCACTGTCAGATTTGGGAATGAGCACTTCGCGGCTATCATGGGCTTCGGAGATTACATCAATGGGAACATCGAAATTAGCAGGGTTTATTATGTGGAAGGTCTCGGTCACAATCTCTTTTCAGTCGGTCAATTTTGTGATGGAGATTTAGAAGTTACTTTTAGGGAGAAAACTTGTTTCATTCGTGATCTACAAGGAAACGATCTTATGTCTGGTCAACGCACATCAAGTCTTTACACAATCTTAATGAAAGACATGATTGCTTCATCTCCTATCTGTCTACTTTCTAAGGAAACATCTATAAAATCCTGGCTATGGCACCGTCGTCTCCTATGATTTTGGTATTCTAAAGATCACATATGCTCAGCTTGTGAACAAGGGAAAAGAACTCGTGCTCATTTTTCTTCAAAGGTGGAACACAGCTCACAACATTTGCTTCATCTTCTTCACATGGATTTGTGTGGCTCGATGTGTGTGCAGACGATCAACAGTAAACGCTACATCTTGGTAATTGTGGATGACTACTCAAGATGGACTTGGGTTTATTTTCTTCGAAGTAAAGATCAAGCTCCATAGATGATCATCACCTTTCTCACGAAAATTAAAGTTTAGCTCCGAAATACAGTCAGACAGATCAGAACAGACAAAGGAACTGAATTTGTGAATCAAACTCTACGTGCTTATTATGAAAAAGTGGGAATTGAGTATCAAACATCCATTGCACGTACACTAGAACAAAACGGAGTTGTTGAAAGACGAGACCGTACGTTAGTGGAAGCTGCCAGATTAATTAATGCTAAACTTCCAGATTACTTGTGGGCTGAAGCCGTGTCAACTGCATGCTACACTCAGAATCGTTCAATGATTACCAAACGCCACAACAAAACACCTTATGAGCTTATCCATAACCGTAAACCGAATCTCAAACACTTTCATGTATTTAGATCCCTTTGTTACCCGAATAATGATCGTGATAACTTTTGTAAGCTCAAAGCCAAAGCTGACATTGGAGTCTTTGTTAGATATTGTGAAAACTCTAAGGGTTACCGGATCTAGAATCGTCGTACAAGGGAGTTTATGGAAACGATTCATGCAAATTTTGATGAGCTTACAAAAATGTCTTCTGAGCATAACAGCTTGGAACCCGGTCATAACCGCCTAAACTTCCCCCAAACCCCATCATCAGCTGAACTAAGCCTCCAGCTTACTCGTCAACAAATGGAACAGCTCTTTGCTCCTCTATTTAGTGATTATATTGATCAACGTGCTCCAGATGTATCAACTATTTCCGCTGCCCAACCTGATAACAATCCAATACATGATACACCTGCAACAACAACTACTGTTGAGGAAGCACCACCAATTGATTCTACAACAACAGTCGAACAAACCGCATCCGATGATGCTGAACCAGCTGATGATCTTCTGAACATTGAAGTACCCCCACCTGCAGATTATGATCCAAATGCGTTCTTCAATCCATTTTCTAATAAAACTGCCACACCTGATGTTGCGGAATCATCTACAAGCCATTTGAATCCTCCCAATTTGCAGAATGTATGTCAACCCCTCCACACATCGTTGGACTAAAGACCATCCTCTTGTGAACATTATTGGAAACCCGAATCAACCAGTCGTAACTAGGCAATGCCTTCAGACTGACGGTGAACATTGCATTTATGCACTTACCGTCTGCCAAGCTGAACCAAAAAATATTAAGGAAGCCATGACTTACGACAACTAGATTGAATCCATGCAAGAAGAACTAAATCAGTTTAAACGTCTTGAAGTATGGGAATTGGTTGAAAAACCAACAGGGGTCTATGTTATTGGTCTGAAATGGATTTGGAAAAACAAATTGGATGCTCAAGGTACGGTTATCAGAAATAAGTCACGTCTGGTGGCTAAGGGTTATAGACAAGAAGAAGGGATTGACTACGAGGAATCATTCGCACCAGTTGTTAGACTTAAGGTTGTACGGATTTTTCTGGCATTTGCGGCTCACATGAACATCACGGTCTTTCAGATGGATGTCAAAACTGCTTTTCCAAATGGAAAACTGAAAGAAACGGTCTGTGTAAGACAGCCAGAAGGATTTGTTGATCCAGAGTTCCCTAATCAGGTCTACAAACTGAACAAGGCTCTCTACGGTCTCAAACAAGCCCATCGGGCGTGGTATGATAAGTTGTCATACTTTCTTATCTCTCATAATTTCATCAAAGGATCGGTCGACCCAACGCTATTCATACAATATCACGTGGCACACATTTTAATCGTTCAAATTTATGTAGATGACATCATTTTTGGGTCAACACATCTAAAGTACCCAAATGCCTTTTCAAAACTTATGAAAAAACATTTTGAAATGTCCATGATGGGTGAACTTACGTTCTTTCTAGGATAGCAAGTTCATCAATCACCCCGTGGTATTTTCTTGAGTCAGTCCAAATATGCCCTTGAAATTTTAAACAAAAATGGAAGTACATACCAAGAAACTGGACGCTGATTTGCATGGGAAATTGGTTGACCCTACAAAGTACGAAAGTATTATTGGGTCTCTCATGTATCTAACAACCAGTAGACCTGATATTGTCTTTGCTGTATCTCACCTCTCTGAGGCTAAAAGAATCCTCTGATACATCAAGGGAACCATTAACTTGGGGATCTAGTATCCGAAGGATTCTGGTTTTGAACTAATAAATTTTTCAGACGCTGATCACGCAGGTTGCTTAGATTCACGAAAAAAGTACTTCAGGAGCTCTACAATTTCTTGGTGATAAACTGGTGTTATGGCAATCTAAGAAGCAAGATTGTACATCATTGTCCTCAATAAAAGCAGAATATGTAGCCATGTTGGCGTGTTGTGCTCAAGTCATTTGGATGAGAACACAACTCAAATACTATGGTTACGTATTTGACAGAATTCCAATGTACTGCGACTATCGAACTGCTATTGCGATCTCGTGCAACTCTGTTCAAAATTCGAAGTCCAAGCACATCGATCTTCGATATCATTTCATCAAGGAGCATGTGGAAAAGGGTACCATTGAATTATATTTTGTGGGTACTGAATATCAACTGGCAGACCTTCTCACCAAAGCCTTAGCTCCTACTAGGTTTACTAAGTTGGTCCATCGGATTGGTATGCGGTGTTTGACTCCAGAGGAACTGGCCGAACTTTTAAAACAACCTTAAAACCAGTCAAACACCAAAACCTCTTTTGTAAATATATTTCAAAAACAAAATACAAAAATACAAAACTTATAAAACTCAAAAATATTCTTCTATCTCAATTTCTTTCAAACATGGCAAGTACAAATCTTCCGTCAACACTTTACTCTTTCAAAATTTCAATATTTTCACCGTCAAGTGTTGAAGGGGAGAAAGTAAATATTTTTATGTTTCATAAAACCTTGTACTTGCATGTTACCCTATATTGGTAGTATCTTTGATAACGGTGGACTTGTTTCTTGTTTCTTGACACTCCTCGGACCCAAATTTGTAAAATTTATCTATATTCAAAAGTCGAGGGGGAGTGTCGTTAAGTTTCTTTCCAAATATCATACTTTAGGTAACCAAAATGGAAGTTATGGGCTATGGATGAAAATGGTTGAGGTGGAGGGACCAAAGTTGTTAACAGTTTAAACTCATTTTATTAAAACCACTCCACCTAATTTTCCAAATTATTTAATCATACATTAAATTTTCACCTAACCAATCCTACGCCTAAGATTCAACCTGCAAATCCATGCTTTAAAAACCATTGTTAAATTTAAAAATCCATGCTTTAAAAACCATTGTTAAATCCATGCAAATCCATCCCACATTGTCAAATTTAACGGTCTTACAAATCTAACGGTCAAATTTTAAGCTACACGTGATTATGTGTTCTACGCGTATGCGTATGATCATCTGAACATGTGGGATGGTTTTTTGTGAAATGGGTATGTTATAAGACATCTAATATTAATCCTTTAACTATTTCTAACATTTAAATCCACCCAGAAAATGTTTTTAATCGTTTTTCAAGAATTAGGGTTTATGAGTGGAAAATAACTCAATAGGCCTCGTTATAATTGGGTTCTTCTGATTCTTGAGGTTTAAGACTCGTTATAATTGGTTTCTTCTGATTCTTGAGGTTTCTGATGTTAAAACGTGTTGAAAACAACTCAATAGGCCTCTAAGGCATCCCAGATTGAATTTGGTGCTAAACCCATGGTTAGATTTCTTATTCATAAAATTTAAACCCTAGGGTTTAACTTTTACGCATAAGTAATCTTTACGCATAACTGTGTATGATTGTGATTACGTGTGAAAATGAAAGGAATTGAATAATATGTTAACGGACATGTTATGATGAATTTATTTTAGGTTTTACGCGTTCAAAATTCAGAATCAAGGTTAAACTGGATTTCTACACATAAAGATCACCTTACGCGTAGAATGTTATTCGTAAGAGAAATATTACGCGTAACCTTTACGCGTAAGGTTCTACAAAGGGACTAAGCGTGTCCTGTGAAGGATATTCGTAAACTTGAGTCTTACGCATAAGGTTAACTCTTACGAGTAAACCTTACGCATAAGCTCCAACATGCGCCTACGCGTAAGCCTTATGCCAAGACCTCTTTTCCTACGTGTAATATTTCTAACGCGTAAGAAGAGTTCCTACGCATAAGCTTATGCCTACGCGTATGGTTTCTACTGTTTACGCATAAGCTTACTTTTTACGCATAAGCTAAAACTTTAACCTTACTAATGAATTTTTACGTGTACAAACTTGTGAATAAATAAATCATAACGTCACGAAACCAAAATGTCAATAATAAGCTACAATGATAAATATGTTGTGTAAATGAGTGAAAATTTGGACTTTAAACTTCAAAATTAACAAACTCACGAAACTTATCACGACTACTTTGGACTATTGGACAAACAAGTGACGTTAGACTCGTAACATTCATCAACATAACATATTCAATAATTGGATAATAAAATCAACTTTTTACTAACGTAATGTCTTTCGATATGTTGGTTCCTTTGGCTCAATATCTTTCAGATCACAATATGGACATCACAATAGAAAACGTTGATGCACCAAATGTTCTCATAATGGAAGACATTTTCCCTACCGGTTACCAGATGAAGATTGGAAAGAACAATCTCAAAGTGGACTTTGATAACTTCACGTGCTCAGAGTCTTCATGTCTTATTGTTGTGGATATTCTGAAGACTCATCCTTACAACAACATGCTCACAAATTCAGCAACAGTACCAGTACTCTATATCCATCAGTTCTAGCACACTATGAAGAAAGTGGATGGTCAAGATGCTGTTACGGTGACACTCAACAACAAACAAGTCACCATCACTGTTGCGGACCTAAGAGCAATTCTCTTACTTCCTGCCATCCAGCCTGCTGAATATGTTGCCACTCCAACGGAAGCGACTACACTCCAATTCTTAGTCGATATTGGCTATGATGAAGCTGCTGGGATCATCACTAAACACTCATCGGCCGATTTAAAGAATATCCCTCAGCAGTGGAGAATGTTATACATCATGATTGCCAAGTCTGTTTCTGTACGTGATAGCGGTTATGAGCATCCTAAGCTCATGGAACTGCAAAGATTCTGTGGCATGGTCAACAAGATGCATATTGACTTCACAAGTCTGATTTGGGATGACATGATGTCTTACCTCAGGAAGCCAGGCACCAAGATTCCCTACATCAGATACACCAAACTGTTGATCCAAAGGATTCTCAGGAATAATCTTAACATTCCTTTGAGACTTGATGACCCCGACCATCACTCTGAACTGTTTGAGCCTACTCTGAATGTGGTCAGATTCAAAGAATCAACAACAAAGAAACAAGGTGCTGTACTGAAAGACTGCCTTCTCACTGAAGATATCAAGAAACTTCGATCATACTCACGATATCAAGAATCAGTTGCGTCAGGCAAAGTTGGATTCATTGATGAAAATCTTTAACAATTCCAGTTAAGAAGACCAGAAGAGGCAGTGTAGAAAGTATTACAAGCACTGGAAGTTCCCTTATGTATCCTAAGAGAAATCCCTCACGAAAAATAAAAGTTCCATCAAAGGTTGCCATTCCTAATCCTCAAGTGGGACCTACACTTAAGGAAGAAGACTACAAGGATACTGAAACGGACGAAGAGGTTCACTACTCCGAAACTATTACAGATGATACGACAACAGCTGATAAACCTCTAAGTCCCAAAACTGACAAGAGTAAAACTCCAGTGGAAGAGCAGGAAGAGGAAGAAAGTTTAGAAGAAGAGCCAAAGGATGAAGACAAGGACTACAGAAAAACACTGAAGAATCTAAGGTTACAGCACGTTGCTTCTGAATTTAACCGCGAATAAACAAGAGGCCCTGGTGGTTCTAGTGGTGGCGCACTTACCATACCAATTCGTGATGCGGTTAATCAACCCGATAAGCGAATTGGTGCCACCGCTAAGGAATCCACCGAGCAACAGCAGCAATCTTATGAAGTCCCATTCACTTTTGAGGAAGAAGTAGAAAAGGAAAAGGATGAGAGAATCACAGATAAAGATATTGAGGAAGCTGCTAAAGAAAAAGCTGAAGAGGAAGCACAAGCTAAGGCAGAAGAAGAGGCCAGGGTTAAAGCTGAAGAAGAAGCTAATGATTATCTTCTAGATAGTCCTGTCCGTAGCAAGGAACAAACTTCTGCGCCACCAAATGACCCTGAGCCTTCTCATGACTCATCTTTGTCTAGTTCATCTTCTCATTCATCACCACCACCATCCAAAGACACCACCACCAGATCCGCATCCAGATCTGTATAGAAACCAACCGATACTTGGGAATCATGGGCAAATACAAAGATTATCAAAGATTTCAGGCAAGTAAGGAAGAAAAATGTGGTCAACAAGAAACTGAATCAACTTGCGGACAGAATCAATCTACTTCAGACTGTGATAAACAAGTTTTCAGGAGAAAGGGAACAGATTCAACATTTTCAGAATAGAGATATCCAAGGGGAAATGGAAAAGACGATCGGAGAATATACTCACAAGTTTCTTCTCGACACCGTCCCTGGAGTGACAAGAGAGATGTTCACTAGACAACTTTATCCAAATCTCATGCAATTGGTCAAGCAAACAATGCAATCTACTCCTGTAGCAATGAAAATCAATCCAATTGAGCTTGCGGTTGTCTCTGATGCAGAATTGATTTCCAAGCTTGTTCTACAAATGTCTAAACGATCTGCAACGTTTACTTCTGACGAAGCTAAACTATTTGAGGCATTGCTGGAATATCAACTCAAAACTTCATACAAAGCGGCAGCTGAAAGGGCTAAGCGTCCAAGAGATGATGATGATGCGGATAAGGATTCTGAGCCGAAATGAAAGAAGAAAAATGATGATTCATCTACTATGCCTCCACCACCCCAAAGGACCTCCACCTCCAGAAGATCTCCACAACGTTATCCTGCTAAGGACAAACCTCAGGACTCTGAGTCTCCACCACCAACGCAAAAAACTGGTGATCATTTTGATTACACTGGTGGTGACGATGAGGAGATTCCTAAGCCCCAACAACAACCTCCTTCTTCTACATCAACAAAGCAACCAACATCATCATCAAAGCCAAAGAAGAAAAATTCTACTTCAGTTGTGTCATGGCTAGATGAAGACGAATCTGAAGGTTATAAATGGTTTACTAAGCTTGTTGATGCAACACCTCAGTTATCGGAAGGCCAAGAACCGGTAGATGGTCGAACTATGGAGCATGTCAAGATTATTCAAGAAAAGTTTAAGGTGAAGAAGATGACGAAATCAGAGTTGAGACGCATCAAGAACGAAGATTTTCAATTGCTAAAAGACAGCTTCGACAGTGCAATTGAAGTCGAATATCATCTCGATAACATCGCACGAGCAATGTCCAACAACATTGATTGGCTCATCCCTGAATCCAATATCGACTTCACCAGACTTGACAAGGCTCCATACTACACCGACTGGACTAAGCCACTACCTACCATTGGCCAACCTGATCAACCAAAGATTCCCTACAGTTATTTCTTCAATAATGACCTGGAATTTCTTCTACACGGTAGCGATGTTAGCCCAAAATACGCTACCTCACTCACCTTCCCATTCCCGGCAGCAGTCTACTCAAACAACGTAGCCATCGAGGAAGAAGCAAAACAAATTTTTGTTGACAATGTGGAAAAGTATGACCTCGATGCACTGTATGGGATTCATCATTGGCCAAAACAAAGAAAAATCTACTACAGAAGCTGCCAGGTACTTAAATTGAAAAAGGAGGTGTTCAGTGAAGAACGGATCGTTGCCATAATTCATGTTACCCTGTCTTCTAAGTGGGACTACTCATTCCTCAAGAAAATAGTAGTCAAACGTCAAGACAAACAAGAATATGACTTTTCTGAAGCAGATTTCCCGAGATTGTCACTCAATGACATTGAAGATATGTACCTTGCCAAGGTACAAGGACGAATGCGACATTTCTCAACAAACATCCAGCTCCAGTACATCAAGTCATTTCTAATATTCATCAGAAGCATCGTTATCCAAGAACGTGTTAAAGATATTCAACTTGCCGTAGAGTCATACCAGAAACGTGTTAATCTTACCAAACCACAACTAGACATTCCCGATATCAACCATCTTCCTCAGTACACCATCATTAAGAAACCATTTGGCGTAGTTTACCGCAGTGAACTTCACCGAAATTGCTTCATGGCGTGCAAGGAGCTTCACAAATTCTATGATCATACTTTGAAGAAGGTTCAGGATGGAATGGCTTATCGGTTAAAGGAGATTCATCAAGGCATTAGGTTGAAGAAAAGGTGGAATTCTAGGGAAAGGAGGGATACGAAGAAGATCATTACTAGGATTGATGAAAGGTTGTTTCGTCAGGATCAGATAAGGACTTTGGAGAGTTTCGTGGGTGGACGTCAAAGCATATCTCTAACAGGCTACCAACATCCAGACAGAACTCCTGGTGTTATTGACGGACTTCCTGGTACTCCTTGATTTGTTTTTTCTTTCATTAAATATTTGGATGTGTGATCTATATTTGACTATGGCTTATGCACACATAAGAATGTACAACCCGTACTTGTAATGAAAGGACCCTGTGGTACGCTTCAATGCCACAATCCTTATACAAGGAGCGAAAGCTTCTTAGTTTTGAGTAAAACTAATCAAGACTTTCACTTTCAAAGTTTTGCTCAAAAGAACAAGTACTTCCCCTTATGATTTTCAAAACCTCAAAAGTTAATATCGCTTGTTGAAGGGGAGTATTTGCTTAAAAATTTGTTCACAAATTGTTATTCATGGAAATCTTCCCACAAAACTTGAAATGGACATATTCTATATCAAAATTTCGTCAAAAATAACATTTATATGCCATTTTTGAGGGGGAGAAAAATTATGTGATAAGAAATATGTTGAGAATTGCTAATGAATCTTCGTGTTAAAGATTTAACCAATGAATTGACGAGCTCTTAAATGTCAGTAACTCGAAAAGACTTGTCCGGGACGGGTAATAATTTCAAGCTAGTTCGCTAGTGATGTAAACATGTCTCGCAAAGGACTTGTCCTAGTAGAATGTACCATTCGAGAAACTCTTGGTAGACATGAACCTTGACGAGTCAAACCTCCTCTCCAAGGAGTGTTTACAACTTCAAGCTGCCCTAGTCACTGATGTAACCGTGTCTCGCAGGGAATTGTCTATCTTGAGTTGATCAATTCAAAAGTGCACGCTCTTCTCTCACAGTGCAGATTTCTATCAAAATACTTAAGCACGTGTGGAGGGGGAGTATTTCTTCAAAATATAAAACTCTTTCAGTGGTACAAAATGTTTTTAATCATAATCATTTTGAGAGATTTTTTCATGAAAATGGTTTTATGGCAACATTGGTTAGTCATGGAGTTATAAGGTGACTAAGGTTAGGAATAACCGTCCTATCATCCGCCAGAGCCGGAGGGATCTACCCACGGGCACCACCAATAGTTAGAATTTAGAAGTCCTTAGGTATGATTATAAAAAGGAGAAAATGATAAATGGAGAAAGAAGGAGTTGAAGAATTAAAAAAAAAGAAATGTAAAGAAAAGGGTGAAAAAATAGCCCTCCAGATTATTCAACTTAGGGCAGACACCGGGTTTAATTCATATGCCACTGGTTGTCACTTGATGACATCGGTATTGAAGATTAAAGTCGTCATGGACCCAGTGACGCATGCACTAAACCTTCTTAGCCACTCAAGTTTCTCTAAACAGAAGCTTGTTTCATTCTCACAGGGAACCCTACGTAAACTATCGTCTTTATCTTAGAGATTGATGGTATTGAAGAAGGAGACCTTCTCCCTAGTCTCCGCTCAGGAAAACCAAAGCGCACTATTGAGTCTAGAGCCACGAGATTCATCAAAGATCTCTTAGGTACACTTGACATTTCATCACTTGTCGTTCAACAATAAGGACGCACGTAATACATTCAAGGGTCCTACACAGATCTTAGCAATCTGTCGAGAACATTTATGAGGGGTTCACAACTGTGATCCTTAGTGATTGAATGGAAACTCTTGCCAGGGTCAACATCAAACAGCCCTGACAGTAGGTCACTTCGGTAACTCCTTGTGGGTTACGCTTAGTGTTGTCTCAAATGGCCTACAGTCGTGGGGTGATGCTTCGGTGTACCTCAGCGACTCACCTGAACTGTAGATGTACTTCGGTATATCGTGTTAGCCTTCTTGAGGGCATCCAGTTTCAGGAACAGCCTTTGCTAGAATTAGAGATGTGTGTTCACATTATGCTGTTGACACTCTCGAAGTTCGAACTTGTAAGTGCTGGAAATCCCGCTAAGGAGATTCCTTTCAAGAATCGAGTCCTGAATATGTGGGTCATTACTTGAACTAGTTCAATGTAATGCCAACTGTCCCTTACGGGATTTGGACGGCTGATTCGCCCAACCAAGGTGAATAGAATCAAGACATTCATCAATAGAACAATTATAGTAATCAATTATTTATGAAAAGATTACAATGATCAATTGGTGTTCGTGACTGTACCAGAGATGCTGCTGCTGATGGATGCTCGCGGGAGGAAGAGATCGTGCTGATTCTCCACATACTCATACCAACAATATCACAACAGAAGATCTCTCAAAATCAAAGGCAACACAAAGTTATAATGATTCTTCATCAAATCAAAGAATCTACAAAGTTATAAAGACTCGAGAACTACTTCACATCTGGAATTCATTGTCAAATGAGCGTGTGAGCATGTTGGAGAAAGACGTGGAGATGCTGGAGCAAGGAAGCTGACCTGTAGGAGACAACAACTTACTATCACAATCATCACAAAGAATAAAGAAATCAAAGACGGTAAAGCAAAATACTTCAAAGAAAACAAGATCCCTACACTGGGGAGATTGTTCAAATCAAGGAATCTCTTCTCACAAGAAAGAAGAATGTCAGAAGACGTCATATCAGCAATTTGACAGCTTAAGTGATCCTTGATAATTTTGGTTTGGGATTTCTAAAATGCCTAGGATCGATGTTTATGCTCTATAACTTATGGTTTGGGGTTTTGACGGGTTATACTAGTCCTATTTGACGAGGTTCCCTTTTTATGAATAAATCATAATTCTTTGGGAAAATTTCAAAGATTATGATAAAATCCCATTTTATCATAATGTAAGAAATTTCACATGGATACTTATTGACATAGATGAATTGTCAATAATCCTTATGTGAGAAGTGATGATTAAGGCTCTCGAATAGCCGAGATATCATTATCATTCGTTTGTAATTTTTTCTATAGAGATCAACGAAGAATACTATTCTTGATGATGAGTTCAATATAGATAACTACTTTGGTGATTATTAACAGAGCGTAAAGATACTACTAAAACAAAAAAACAAAAAAAACAAAAAACGATCTTATTAATTTATCTAGAAATAGAATAAAATAAAATAAAAATAAAACATTTATTTGTAGTTTATTAAAGATCATACCTTTGCTAAATATTCTTTTTATAGAAAGATGTATTTAGAGAGAAATTCTTCATGATCTTCTTAGGATGCCCAAATCCAAGTATGGAGAATTCTCAACAAGGAAAATATTAGAACGATCTATCATTGTCCAACATTATAAAATATGATGATTTTAAAACGTGACCTTTTGTTTTTAAGGAAGTTCCTTCCTTTTAGTTTTCAAACATACATAGATCGTGTTAAGTTTTTAAAAGTGCAATATACTCTTAAGAAACTTGGTAACAAAGCTCTGATGCCAATTCTGGAAAACAAGAAGGGGGGTTGAATAGTTTTACCGATTAAAATTCATTTTAAAATATTTAGATCGAGTTATGTCAATCTACTTAGATGTGTATGTTGGACATTGATATATAGATATGTAAATGTGTAATGGAAAGATAAAGAGTAAGAAACACATAAGCACGACACGAGTGTTTATAGTGGTACGGCTACAAGGAAACCTTCCTTGCCCTACTCCACTCCCCGAGTCACCTACTCGAGAGTTTGTTATTACTACAGGACACCAACTCCTTGTGGTGGAGAAGCCTTCACAACGTCGCCTACTCTTTTTTCGGTACTAGGATAGACACTAGGTTCTTCCACTAGCTAGAACCATACCTAACACAACGTCACATATACTTTATCCGGCACAAGGCTAGATACCGAGTTTCATTACAAAGGAGAAACTACTACCCAACACTACACAACACCTATCCCAAAAGGAGACTCACTCCTTATGACAACATCAACAAGGATTTTAATATCCTTGGATACACCATATCTTTATTTGTACTTTGATACACCTTATCGATTGTACACCCTTGGCATTCTTCACTAATGCCTTTGACACGGACGTTCGACACCTTTCACTAATGTCTTCGTCTTGACTCTTTTGGCATCCTTCACTAATGCCTATGACACAGACGTTAAGCACCTTTCACTAATGCCTACGTCTTGACTCTTTCAGCATCCTTCACTAATGCCTTCGACACAACACTTCTATGAAGAAAGAAAGAACTATTAACAAGAGAACCTCAGCAGTCTTGATGATGACGAAGCATGGCAACTCATGGACTTGAGCTTGCTCGACTTCAAGAGGTGGTGATCTCGCCTTTGAGAGGAACCTAGAGAATCACACAAAAACAAAATACAAACTACATAGAGAGATCCTTAGGATCTGAGGTTAGAAGGTTTACAATACTAGGAGAAAGTATGTGTGGGAGTGGCAATCCAAAATGAAGAAATGGCTCACTATTTATAAACGAAAATAGTCTACTGTTCTACGGATCCCAAAGATCCCTTGCTTGAGGGATCCGTCCAGTGTAAACTGGGGGAACCGTGGGACGCTCCTCTTTGCCTATGGATTTTGGGTCATGGGTCATGGGTTATGGGTCATGGGTCCTAGAATTTGGATCATGGGTATCCAAGTAGATACAATGTATCTAGTTTGTGCAATGTATCTAGTCCTTGGGTCATGGGTTAAATCCATGGGTCATGGATAATACCCATTCATGACTTATGCATGATGTCATGCAATGGGTTATGGGTTATGCTCCATGGTTATGGATCATGGACTTTGGGTTACACCCAACTACATTCAATGTATTTGGTCAATGGGTCAAATACTTAAACTTCTACCCATTATAATACATACTAATTATGTATATATCTACCCAATATGTAAACACTAGTTGTTGTACATATGTATTACTAAATCATAAAATCACTATTACTTGTTTAGTGTTTTATGTGAAAACGTAAGTGTGTTAGTAAACTATTGGCTTAAACCATTTACGTATTTTGTTTGTTTCGTTAAAATGATTTTACGTTTGTTCTCGACAAAACATTAGAAGATCGTAAAATATAAATAAACGTTTTTACTGCTTATTTGTATTAACACCATACATAGCCTTTTTCACCCTATAAACCTTATCAGGATGATCAAGATCTTCAAAACCAGGAGGTTAACAAACATAACCCTCCTCATCAATAGTACCATACAAAAAGGCACTTTTCACATCCATTTGATACACCACAAAGTTTTTGAATGAAGCATATGCCAAAAACAATCTAATAGCTTCAATTCTGGTAACTGGAGCAAATACTTCATCATAATCCAGACCTTCAGTTTGTGTGTATCCTTGAGCAACCAACCTTGATTTATTCCTAACCATAATCCCCCTTTCATCCCTTTTGTTTCTGAATACCCATTTAGTTCCAATAGCCATCTTGCCATTAGGTAGATCAACCAATGTCCAAACCTCTTGAAGTTTGAATTGTAACAGCTCCTCTTGCATTGATTCAATCCAACCTTCTTCTCCTAATGCTTCTTCAACTCTTTTGGGCCCCTTCTGTGACAAAAAGCAAGCAAACAAACAATTTTGCTAGTCTTTATGACTGTTCCTTTTGTGAAGTGACTTGGCAAAGAAACCTTGTTCAATGAAGGTTTTATGAGTCTTGCTTCTTGTTTGCACTAGGGTATTCAAATTTCCAAGTACCTGCTCTTTGGGATGATTTTTGTGTATCCTGCTGGTAGGAATTGGACTTTCTATGGTGACTGTCTCCAAATTTGTAACATATGCATCCTTGAAAAAGTCATCCATTTTCTCATCATCTGTAGGAGTATCCATCTCTTCCAAATCAGGCATGTTAGGATCATCTGGATACTCATCAGAACCAACTAGTGGCTTAGCAGTGTTGCCAAAGAAAGTACTGCTAGTTGAACTTATGCCAGCCGGGGTTTCAAATGAACTAGCAGTGGTTGCACTTGGCATAGCAGTGTTTTCAGCAATTCCTTTCTGCTTGTCAATTTCTTCTACCGACAGTGAGTTATCTCTAGATAACTCTTCCTTATCTTGATGATTATAATCCAAAGCATCATCTTCTGAGGGACCCTTATTTTCAAGGATGGGTGAGACAGAACCTGTTTTCTACTTCTCAATCTGATAGAATTCTTTTGGAGATTCAGCTTCTTTAGAAGTTGTTCCTTCATCAGAATTCTTTTGTGTACCTGCATCGACATTGGTGGATGTACCTGCACTGATTGGCTCATAATTTATAGATTTTGTTAGCATATCAATATTAAACAGCCAATCTGGTCCTTTGGTCTCAACACTAGGAGTCTCTTCACTAAACCTAACCTGTAGGTTCTCTTCAACTATTCTAGTCTTCCTATTGTATACTCTAAAGGCCTTACTATTGAAATAGTAGCCTGTAAAGTATCCATCATCTACCTTTTCCTCAAACTTTCCTAGGTGGTCTATGGTATTCAAGATAGTAATAGCACACCCAAAAGGTTTTAGGAAATCTATCATAGGCTTCCTACGATGTAACAGCTCATAGGGGGTCTTGTTATGAGGCTTCACTACCTTACTTCTATTCTGTACATAACATGTTGTGCTAATAGCTTCAGCCCAAAAGGTAGTAGGTAACTTAGATTCATATAACATTGTTCTTGCAGCCTCAATTAATGTCCTATTTTTCCTCTCAGCTACACCATTTTGCTGAGGTGTCCTAGCAACACTAAACTGTGTTTCTATACCCATTGCTACACAAAACTGATTCATTACATCATTTCTAAACATAGTTCCATTATCATATCTGATTACTTTGACTTTATGGTTTAACTGATTTTCTATCTTAGTTATGAAACTCTTAAGGATCTCACTAGTTTCACTCTTAGATGCTAAAAAGTAAACCCAAGAAAATCTGCTATAATCATCTGTGATAACTAGGCAATACTACTTATGATTGAAACTTCTCACAAAGGTAGGGCCAAATAAGTCCATATGTAACATAAATAGTGGTTGAGTTATGGTGTTCACAGTCATGGTCTTACAAGAGGCTCTATGTTGTTTACCTTTTTGACAAGCCACACAAAGTTCTTTACTTTCAAAACCCTTAGAAGGTACCCTCTCACTAAGTTTCCCTTTACTAATTTATTAATTGTTTTGAAATTTAGGTGACCTAGCCTTCTATGCTATAATTTTGACTCATCAACTGATGCCTTTGCAAAATAACAGGTTAAGGTTCTATTAGGAATTACATCTTTCATGTTAAAGCAATATATGTTCTCTTTCCTAGGAACCCTAAGCTGCACATACTTATCATCAGGCATTTTAAAATCAGGTGACAACACCACACATTCAGTTTCCCCAAAAAGTACCCAATTCTTTTTATCACACATTTAGGATACACTGAATAAATTACACTTCAGTCCCTTTACCAGATATACCTTCTCAAAGTCCAACTTCCCTGTCCTGATTGTTCATCTGCCAACAATCTTGCCTCCCTTTGGATCATTGCCAAAAGCCACATAGCCTCCATCAAAAGTTTCAAAATCCTCAAGGTTGCTCCCATCCCATGTCATGTGCCCAGAGCAACCACTGTCAAAAATTCCTTTATCCTTTAGCTTATCCTGCAGATTGCCCTCCATATAAAAGTAAACAGTTAGTTTCTTTTGTGGACCCAAGCCAATACTGGCTTGGGTCTACCCTGTTCATTAACATAGTCAAATTTCTTTAAGTCCATTGATGCACTACTGGCATGGTGTAAAACCTGTGTTTTTGGTTTCCATTGCCAGCTAACTGAGGCCTTTACAACATAAAAATGGCTTCCAACCACTGTATCAGTTATCACCTTAGGCACTGTTAAAAACTCTTCTTTTGCCTTAGCAGTGGTAACATTTTGCTTAGCAGTGGAATCGTTTTGCTTAGCAGTGAAAATAGTTTTTGATCCAGTGGTTGGAACTCCTTTTGGTGCAGCAGTGATTATAGATTTAGTTGTTCCATTTCTCATTAGCACTGATCTTGGAACCATGTTCTGTTAGGATGCGGGATTGTATTTTTTGTAAAATTTTGATGATTTACCCTCCTCCATTGGTTCCAAACTGGTGGTTGGTTTTTGTTACAGTTCTCTCTGTAGATGCTCAAAACTACCACATTTAAAACAAGCCTTTTTAACACACTTAAACTCATCCCCTAATCTGTTTGAGATTAAGCCATTAAAGTTTCTTTGATTTCCCCTAAGTTTGTATCTTTTCATTTGTTCTCTAGGAATCTCATTATACTCAACAATTTTCTTAGAGATTTGTGCTCCAAATCTAGGCATACCAAAGTTAGCTTGTTTTGAATCAACAGTTTTAATTTTTTCTAACTCTTCAGACTGTTTTGACTCAGACCTCTCTTCCTCAGTATCTGACTCCCAATATTCAATGATTGGGCCATCAGATGACCTATCAGACACAACCTTAGGTGACTCAGACTTACTATTTTCACCTATAGGTTTGTTAAAGCTAAACTCATTACTGAAAGACAACTCTGTTCCAGGAGGTGCATGTTTGATCAGCATGGGTGGTGGTACATCATTGTACCCTATGCCAGAACCCTTTTTCATTAATTGACATCCAATTGACTTATTTACTAACCCAGAAGCAAAAGTAAGTTTATCAACCCTAACTACATGTTTCTCTTTGTCATCTAGGGCCTCTTGTTTTACACTTTCAGCTTCTTCAAGTTTTTGTTTAAGCACCTTAATTTCTCTATCTTTAATGTCAATCTCACCACCTAGTATGTTTATCTTATCAACATACTCAAACTCACACTTGTTACAAAACCTAAGTTTTTCTTCTACATTTTGAAGACCAACTCTGTAACCTAACTTATCTACTTCAAGTCTTTCAACTTCTTTCCTAAGACTCTCTACCACAGCTTTGAGACCTGCTAAAGTATCTTGACATGACTTATAAGAACAAACATAACTATTTGAATTATTAGATACCTCAGAATCTGATCCAAATGATGATGAAGCATAGGCCATGAGTGCAAACTTGTGCACTTTTGAAGATTCACTTTCAAGAAAGCAGCGTTGGGTCCTTCTTCAATCTGGTCACTCCATTCATAGTCACCAAGTCCATCCTGAGCCACCAATACTGAAGAAGGCTTTGGATCTTCAGTTGCCTTCTTGAAGTTTTCAACATTCCTCTTTAGAGCCCTACACTCCCTTGCAAAATGCCCCTTCTTTTTGCAGTTGTAGCATGATGCAGGTTTTAATATTTATAATTTCTTGTTATACCTATGGTCTACCTTAATGCACTAACGGGCAGTGTACCCTGTTGTGTGTAGTGTAGTATTTCGGTAAAACTGAGGTCGTCCCAAGAGCTATGTGTGCGGATTTAAACTTAGTCTAGGTGTCACATATTTAATATGATTTGAATATTGAATTAATTAATTAACTACTAAAGCAAATAGAGGCGACAGTTGTGATCAATAGAGTAGAGGGGTGGTAACCTAGTTACTCATCCTAATTAGTAGTTTTTACGTCTAATTACTTCCAATTACTTTAGGTGGGGTTAAAGTTGCTAGAACAACATTTGGTTAGTTCGTCCTAACCTATCAGCAAAGGGTCCCACTGGAGAAATCAGGTGACCCATCATAAGTCCAGTTGTTCTTAGTCCCCTAAGTCAAGTCATTAAGTACCGCTACATGCTAGATTCATAACAATGAGTGCCTGGGAGCTAGCAACTTAAACACTCATCCCTGAATTCTTAAGTTCATCCAAACGGTAAGTGATCAGTTGGTCAACTCGCACAAGTAGAAAGGGTCATCAGTTGGTCATATCTTACCCTTCCCCCGCAGTCTACCTACTTAGGGTTAGTTGGTCATATCTCCTAAGTAACTAGCCACTACCGCCATTCAAAACCACCGGAACAAGGGTAGCTACCAACAAACTATGCATACACTTAGAAATAATTATGCAGAATCAATGTAAACGCAAACAAAACAATTAAGGAATCATAACTAGGTCAGCACCAGAGGTGCTTAGCCGCTCATATTAACTAAAACAATCAATTCAATGTTTAACATTATGAAATACATGAATTGAAAGTAAAGAAAAGATAAAATGCTAATGCTTATCGTAGGGGAGTGATTTCTCCCTTGGAGATAGCTCCGTATGCTCCTCTAGATCTGCCTTCGACTTCTACTCACGTTCACTTGATGTTGTATGTGAAATGGGATGCCCTCAAATGCTGGAATTCGTAGGGTATTTTTTGGCCAAATATGGTTACGGCGTAACTAATGATAAGAGTTACGCCGTAACATCCAAGTCTTCGTATTTTGAACTAAAAATGCTGGTTAAGGCGTAACTCTGGAAGGAGTTGAGGAGTCCCAAACCTTGGATCTAGAACACTTAGCTTGTAAATGTGTAGTTGCCTTGGATGGTTCCAAAACAACAATGAGAAACTTTGTTGTAGATACACACAAGTATGCGGAATCTACTTGAATGTACTTTAGAAGATTAAAGTAAACACAAATGTAACACCAACAGCTTCAATATTATTGATTAATAATACGAGTACTCTCCTAGTACTAGGGTTTACAACCTTGAAGCTTTTCTTAAGACGTCTAGAGTATTGGTCTTTTCTTGACCTAGCAAGGATCTCCTTTTATACACTAAGGAGATCCCTTACAGAGATAACTATGCATTAAGTATATCATATCTTCTATTGGAATAGAAGATATGTTGTTACAAACCATACACGACATTCTTAATATAGATCAGTACAAACTCAACACTATCACTACTAACTTTTACACTATCAGTACTAACTAGTTAATACTTGTCTAATATCACTATCAGTACTAACTTTAAGACTATAAGTTATAACTCCCAAAAGTGAATTTCCTAAAAATCCTCCCCTAAACTTGTGACTGGGTTTCTGAATCACAAGTTTCTTCAAACTTAGAGGATTCCAAGTGTAGAAGGATTCCAAATGCAAGTGGGTATGTTCTTTCAACCAACATATATATATCAGTTCCACTGCATACAGTGACCAAGTGTAGTCCACAGTAATCAAGCAAGGTCCAACTAAGAGCTTCATCACCAGGTTGAAACTTCCATTGTTCTCCGGTTGGATGAGGTTCAAATATGTTCTGGAGTTTATAGAGTAGCTCCAGATCCTTGTCATTATCTAGATCTCTGTTCTTGAACCTGTTTTTGACTAACTCCCATAGCTTAAGTAGATCCTCCCTGTCAATAAATGCAAACAGATCTACCAAGTACAAGTAAGCACTTGTCCTTCCACCAGCTCTTTGAATCCTCCAATGTCTTTTGCCTTCTTCAGTGTAGATATCCCAGTTGATGATTGGATTTCTAGTGTTGATGGGCTCTGAATACAATGCTTATTCTGGAGCTTCAATTAACATCATCCTATTGAGTTCTTCTTTAGTGAGTCCACCTTCATCTTCATCAGGGGCTTTCAATCTTTTAGGTGCAGTTAAGGAAGCTCCTTCTTCAGATGATCTTTTGTAACTTCCAATGGGTTGTGACCTTTCAACAATATCATCAGTTTGCATAGGTCTGAAGGCCAGAAATTTTCTTTGAATTGTGTCAGAAAGCCTTTGAAGAGTCTCCCAAGACAATTGATTAAGCTGCTTCAGTGTTCTCCTATCTTCACCTGAGTATCTGATGTACTTACAAAGATACATCTTCTGCTGACTCTTGTTTGGAGGCTTTGAGGCCTTTTCAATCTCTCTTTGCAGTCTAAACTGGCTGTCTTCTAGCCAAGATCTCACTAAACAACTGAGCTGCTTCATTGATACTTGTACCCTGATCTTGTTGCAGCTTCTGTTGTACCTCCTTGGTAGCTTCTACTTTGGCTCTCATGTCATCCCATGTTTGCCAGTCTTCAGCCATTTTAGCCAGCTTTTTGTTTTCTTTCTCTGCAGCTTCTTTCTGTAACTCTTCCTCATCCCATTGTGCTGCAAGCTTCCTTGCTACCTCTTCATTCAACCTTTCAATCTCTTTCTTCTTCTTTGGTACTTCCACCAAGATGCCCTTGCCTTTGTCTTTGGGATCAATCTTTGGAGCTGAGGAGGTTGGTGCTGTTGAAACACCTCCTTCTTGGATAACAACTCCCTTTTCTTTAGGCTTGGGTGCTGCTGAATTGGTCTTCTTCCTTAGGTACAAAATAGGAGGCTTCTTGAAAGTGGGAGAGATTGAGACTGTTTTATTCAAGATCTGAAGTCCCAATATAGCATGTTTTTCTCTTTCCTCTTCATCATTGTCTTCATTTGGAGTGGTAGTGAAGGTAGTGGCCTCAGTAGTTGTTGCTTGTTGTAGATCAGCAGCTACCTGAACAATTGGGCTTAATACTAATTGTAGAGCTTCAGGAGTACTAACAATAGTACTAAGAGTACTAACTACAACACTAACAGTACTAAATGGGATAGTACTGATAGTGCATGTAGGAGTACCAAGTACTTCTTCTGCATCAATGGTAACCTGAACTTCTTCTTCATCAGCAAAAGGACTCTGAAATGCTGCACCACCTTGCCATTGACCAAATTCACTTCTACCTTGAATATCAGAACTCCTCCCCTGTTTGGTAGAATCCTTTGTTGAGGTACTTGAGACTATGAATTTGGCCTTTCTTTTGGGAGATGCAGTGATTGGAGATGCTGCTGAAGTAGACTGAGTGAGAAGCTTGACCTGATGCTCTAACTTTTTCATCTTCAGGAGCTTCTTGGTATGAACTTTTGTAGCAGCTTTCCTTTGTTCTTCCAAAGCAATCTCCAGAGGGTTCACCTTTCTATATAAAAATCTGTACAATTTCGTCATATATTTGAGTGATAAGCTGCCCTCACCACTTCCAGCTATGTTACTTGCTGAGAGAGGTGGGTCATTGTGCAATTGAGATGCACTCCCAGGCCTAGCCTGAGCAGACACACCCCCCCTTTTAAACCTATGCCTGGGTCCACCCAGTGAAGAGTGCTCACTAGGTGTTGGCATGGGTTGGGTCTTATTGATGTTACCACTATCCTCACCAGCTTCTAAGCTTGGTTGAGTAGTGGCAGCCCTTACCATTCTATCTCCTGCAGCATCTGAGATAGGCTCATCTGGTTCAATGGTAGGAGGAGAATAGGGCTGAGCTGTCCCACTCTCCTATCTGGAATGCCTATCTGTTGATGAGAGTTGTTGATTTTGAGAGTTTTCACCATCTATGTATGTGTGTTGGGAGCCACCTGTGCTTGATAGTCCTTCACCCTCTGCAATAAGCATGTTAAGAAACAATGGCACTACAACCCTACTATATCCTACCACAGCCCTTAACATATTTGAAAACACTTTGGCTGTGAGTAGTTTTGATGGATAAACATTTTTGTGAGGCTGCAAGTTTTGCCGCGGAAGATCCAAAAATAGTTGTATAAACCTGGGATACATCAGAAACTTGGTTTTGCTAACAGCATTTATAAGCATACCCTCAAAAATATAATTTGAAAAATTGAACACCCTGGCTGTTGCAAGGCAGGTCAAGGCTGTGGCTATGTTTGTTGGAAAAGCATCCCAGCCAGTCCTTTTGTGACTCAAACAATGTAGGAGGGTATGAATTAGAAACCTCCATTGTGGGGAAAACTGACTTTTGTGAAAGTTGAAAGTGTTGTCATGTCTATACCCCATCAATGAGAGTTGTTCAATTATCTCAGTGGCTGGCAAAGTGCTAATATCTTCAGCATCCCTTAGATGAAGATGTTCTCCTAGAGAGGCTTTAGTAATAACAATTGGTGTGCCATCCACTGTGCCAATTAACTGTTGTACCCCTTCCTCATTTGTTGAGGCAATAGCAGTTTACCAGAACTTCCTGAAAGGGGTACATAAGATATTAGGGTTTAAGAGTAAAGAAAACCTGATGCTGCTTCTATTTAGAAAAGCTACTATCTTAGTGAATTCCTCATTGCCTTCTGGCAAGTCCAAGCACGCCACCATGTTGTGCTTTTTGACAAAATCAATAGGAGCCACGAGCAAGAAGAATGAGGGTTAGTAAAGTGGGATTTGATCGCAAAGGCCTTCAGAGGATTGTGGTGAAATCAATTGAAAAGTTATGCAATATATAGAGATTTGGAGAATTTTGGTTGAACCGTCTTGTAAATAATTATGGTAATAAGTAAGGAGAGACCAATTAGGAAACCCTTATATAAAGAAAGAGGCGGTAACAACTCAATTTGAAAAAGTAATCATTGCATAAGTGACTTTTGAAATAATTACTAATGGCTAGTTCATCAGTACTAACTGGGCTTATCAATACTAACTTATAACCATCAGTATTTGTAACACCCCCAAATCTCGGTACAGCGGAAGACTTAATCAAGTTTTCAGGGCGTTACAATTGGATTGGTATCTCACACAAGTATAGCAAACAAGATAGTCATTTTCATTCAAAACCAATCCCAAATTTAAATATTCAAAACATTAATCCAAAAGTATAAATATTAGGCCCAAAACATGGTTTAATAAAATAGGTCCCCATAATTTATCAGAGTCGAATATGATCCTTTAACCATGCCTTCTTGCCAAGCTTCCACCAATCACGTATTCCAAACATCATTCAAATACCAGAGAATACATGCTAAAAGGTCAGCTTACGCTGGTGATTTCATAGGTTTAAATTCAACAAAATCATAGTGGACCTGTAGGAGTTGATTTGCTATGCAAGACCTAAGATAGATAAACACCGTTCACAAACCGATCCTACCCAGATCACCAACCATATCCCACATCCAGGGATTACTCGGGCCCCGCGACTCTAGTCCAGCACTGTCGTGGCAACCTCTAGAACAGTTGCCAACCCCGGACTAGGTCGAGGTAGAGGTCTATTCTTAGCTAGGTAACGGCACCCTAGTCTAAGGCAACAACTACCGCACATCTATCTAAACATTCAAGCACATAAGCAAATCCAAATAGTTTTAAAGATCCAAAAACAGTAGCATGATTCTCACCCCAAATTAGTCAAAAACGTAGATAAAAGTGGGGATATGAAACTCACTTCAAGCAAGCAATGTACGAATAAAGACTAGCAGAAGATAATAGGTAATCACGGCACAACAACTATTGACTCGGCACAACCTATTCATGTGAACCAATTTTAATATATATTTCCTGAAATCAACGTTATCTACCCTAATGTATTCCAGTTCGTTATTTCCAAAAATGTCTCGTTTCACCATTTAATCCTAGTGTTTGGTATCCTCATGTGGGTGTATCGACTCAATATGATGCTACGAATGCACTCAATTAACCAATATGTGACTCAATCCAACACGATGCGACATCTAAGCAATAAGCTCCATAGTCCAATACGTTTCGGAATAAATAGTAGTCCTTATCGAATTCGTCAACTCGATAAACTCAATTATCTATTCGTGTCGCTTATTATCCCATAAATCAGTCGCATCCTAAAGATTCATAAGGATAATTCACCCATTAATAAGGTTACCCAACGTACCTAGCGGGCTCTTATTAGATTTGTCAACCTAATAAGTCCGCTACCCACGTGGATCAACACTATTAACGTTAGGTTATTCGTAACCCATGCACATAACGTAAGTAAATAAATACTTGCAACTAGTATTAAATGCCCATAATTTGCATATATCGATAAACGTGTACTTGAAACATTAATCACTTATTTATTATAAAACATTTCCATTTTTAGTCGTTAGTTTCTATTTAAAACCGTAAACAACAAGATAAGTCTTGTTATCGACATTTTTGGTATGAAAACCTTTTTATTATTTATGTTTCATAGTCTATTAGCATTTTCATATATATATATATATATATATATATATATATATATATATATATATATATATATTTCGTCGAATTCCAATGTTAGTTTCATATCGTTATTCGTTTCGAGTCCTCAAGTACGAGTCACAAATTCTCGGCTTTTAATCAATTAATAGTCCATACTTTACTAAAGTCCATATTACGGCATTGTCGGGGTCAACTATTGACTAAAAAGTCAAAGTAACACCGACATTGCTCAAAGTTGACAATTTATATATCAAGTCCAAATAAAAGTCATAATAGCGCAATTCAATCCCAAATCAACTCAAAACAATCTCGCCAACCAATCAGCCAACCAAATATACCCGAAACCAATGTTATGACCCTAATGGTCATGACACGGTCACGGTTAAGACCACGTGAACCAAACAAGCTCTAGAAGCTTTTCGGCTCCACGCGTCTCATCCAAACACCAACAATATCAACCCACAAGCTACCACGACAACTCAACCCAGACCCTTGGTCCTTGAGGGTCACCTAGGCAAGCCAAGGCTCACGTACGAGCCCTATGTGGCTCGTACACCATTTCTTTCCCAACCAAACACTACCAAATCAATACCACAACATCCAAATACAATCAATCAACCTCCAATCATCAACCAAACATCAAATCCAACATCTATTCTAACCAAAAACATAAAACTAGACCTAAAATGCAAAAACCCAACAATATGATACACCACATGATTCCCAAACACTAGCTACATGTTTATTTTGGTGTTAATTAGATTTAATCCCATGTTTAAACCAAAAGCCCCAAAATTCATGACATGTACTAATTGAAATCAAGCCATACGTGGCTTCATGTGGCCAAAATAAGCATGATCCATGCTCCATTTACCTTATTCAAGTACGAATCTTAATCTTAAGATTTAAAGGTGTTATAGAGGTCTATATGGAGCTTGTAATATATGGTTGGAAAGAGGAGAAAGAGAGCTTTAAGATGGTGGTGGAGGTGGGTGGTCACACGCCGGAGGGAGGCCGGAGGTGGCCAGATAGTGGCAGCGGCGGGTGGTGGTTAAATTAGGGTTAGGGTTTTATTTATTTAAGGAGAGAGAGAGTAGAGAGAGAAAGGTGTGTTGTGTGTGTTTTTAGTGAGAGAGTGAAAGGGATGAAATGGGAAGGGGAGGGGTATATAAATTTAGGGACTAAGGACTAATAAATAAATGAAATGGGAGGAGGGGGTGGCCGGCCTAAGGAAAAAGGAGGGGCCGTGGTTGCCATTTTTCATAAACTATCCCGTTTACCTATTCCCGAGCTCATATATTGTCCTACGATTGTCCCATGACATTCATCTGACTTTCTATTATCTTTATTTATGTTTTTCCACGAGTTTTGACTATTTATTTGTCAATTTTCAAGTTATGGTCTAAAAGTTACATTATTTCTCGTTTGAAGGGATTAAGTGTGGTGACAGACACTTAATCAAGGTCGGCCTCACATGACCTCTGGTTTGGTGAAAATCAATGGTTTCAATGCATAACACTGCCTGTGATGGATAGTCCCATTAAAAGGGCCTTCCTGACAGGGTTTCCAGCTCGTGGCAGGTGTTGCTTCCAACACAATTGTTGAATTCACGGTTGCTCGCTGTTCTCTAAGCCAGATGCCCTTGGGCTAATCACACTATCTGTAAACAGATAGATTTGAAAAGATTGGGTTAGTGCAGAATGACCTGACTAACTGAAACCATCAATTCATGTGCATTAGTAACACAAGATGCACATAATGCTTTGGCATCACAAAGTCCATAGTTACAGCAAGTTCCATCATATGGTGGCTTCGGTATGAGCATAAGAAATAGAAACACATGTGCTGTAACATTTAGTCACCAAACCATATCAATATTGATTGTGTTATACCTGAAAAGTTAGTCCAAAACCAAGAAAACACAATCCAAGACATGTTCTTGCCAATCCGTATTAACATTACACAATCAGCATTAACTAGATAACAATCTATACTAATCACCAGTTTACAAGACTTTAGAAAATAGAGAGAGATAAGACATATTATGGATGAAGCATCCCAATACTTGTGACCAAGTACTGAAACCTTCCCAATTCAAAAGCTTTTGTTAAAAGATCTGCAACAATAAACTCAGTATCAATCATGTCAACCTGGATGACTTTCTTTTCATTACAGTATCCTATAAAGCGATGTCTTATCTCTATATGTTTAGTTTTAGAATGAAAAACGGGATTTTTGATAATGCATATAGTACTGTTGTTATCAATAGAAATGACAGTGCCCATGAAATGATACCCATAATCAAGCATCTGATTCTGAATCCAGAGAACTTGACCACATCAAATTGCAGCAGCTACATACTCAACCTCAGTTGTAGAGTTTACCACAATGCTCTGCTTCTTGCACTGCCATGAAATCAACCTATCACCAAGGAACTGACATCCTCATGTGGTTGACTTCCTATCAAGACTTGCCCCAGCATAATCACTATCAGAGTAAGCTACCAGATCAAAGGGAGAGTCTTTAGGATACCAAAGGCCTAGGTGAGCATGGCCTTTCAGGTATCTAAAGATTCTTTTAACAGCATGCATGTGAGAGAGCTTTGGAGAGACTTGAAATCTTGCATAGGCACACACTGCAAACATAATATCTGGTCTGGAGGCAGTCAAATACATCAATGATCCAATCAATGACCTGTAGAGATGCTGATCAACTTCTTCACTATTAGCATCTGGAAGTAGTGGCTTGTTGTGCTCCATAGAAGTGCTTGCAATCTTTGTATTTTCATAGCCAAACTTCACCAAAATCTCCTTGACATACTTATCCTGACTAATAAATATGCCATCTATTTTCTCCTTGACCTGCAGCCCAAGAAATAAGGTGAGGTCTCCCATAGAACTCATCTGAAACCTATCATGAATCAATTTTTCAAACTTTCTACATAGATCCTGCTTAGTTGAGCCATAAATAATGTCATCAACATAGATCTGAACCAGCAGGATATCATTCTTCACATTCTTGATGAATAAAGTCTGGTCAATCTTCCCTCTTCTGAACCCATTGCCCAAAAGATACTTGGCCAATGTGTCATACCAAGCTCTTAGGGCCTGATGCAGACCATAGAGTGCCTTTTGAACCCTGTATACTTTGTCAGGAAAGTAGGGATCTTCAAATCCTGGAGGTTGACAGACATAAACTTCCTCCTCAAACTTTTCATAGAGGAAAGCACTCTCTACATCCATCTGGTATACTGTGAAGTCTTTGTAGGATGCAAAGGCCAGGAATAATCTGATAGCTTCAATCCTTTCCACTGGAGCAAAGACCTCTTCATAATCGATTCCTCCCTGTTGTGTATACCCTTGAGCCACCAGTCTAGCTTTGTTCCGTATTACTAAACCTCTTTCATCTTTCTTGTTTCTGAAAACCCAATTACTGCCAATAGCTCTCTTGCCATCAGGAAGATCCACAAGAACCCATACATTCTGAAGTTTGAACTGGAGAAGCTCTTCTTGCATTACTTCTACCCATGCTTCATCTTCAAGAGCTTTGTAGACGTTCTTTGGTTCTGCCTGTGAAACAAAGCAAGCAAAAAGACATTTTTGAGTGTCCCCGTGTATCCTTTCTTCATAGATGGCACTAAAGAATCCAGTCTCACTATGCTGAAATTTAGATCTTGTAGCTCTTTTAGCATGAACATCCCCAATAACATTCTCCAAGGGATGATCCTGATTAATTCTTCTGTGTGGTGTAGCAGGAACAACATAAGATGAAGCTATATTAGTAAAATCTGTCTCATCAGCCTCACCATAGGGATCAGGAACCTCTGTATTAACTGATGGAATAGAATAAGGATCATCAGTACTAAATTATGGCTCATCAGTACTAATGTAAAACCCTAAAAATAGTGAACGCGTTAAATGACCATAATGCCCCTAATCTAATAATCCATAAAATAAACGAGCTTGTTAAGTACTTATGATAATAAAATTATATGGAGCATTTGAGAACAAAACTTTCATTTAACTTACAAATAAAAGTGGACACATTAAAATGTTAATGCACCTACTTAATAAACAATATAATAAAAATGTACAAGACTAATTTTGGTAAGGTGAATAAAATGTGGAATTTGTCTTGTGATTTGCTTGATGTTCGGCCAATTCAAACGCATGGGAGGCTCCCATATCCTTGCCAAACTTAAGAAATTCTTATCCCTAAAATTCCTAGTCTCATTAATTTAAAACATCACAAGAAACCCTAGCCCCCAAAACAAAAGTGACGGCTTCTCTTTCTCCATCTTTTGTCGACAACAAGGAAAGCTCAAAGGAGATTTGTAAGGCGGCTAAGGGAGACTGTAATCGTGGGTTCTGGTTCAAAGAAAGTACTTGGTTGGTTGTGGGTTTTGATCCCTTGCTGTCGTGGGTTAACTAGGGCAAAAGGAGTTGGTTTTGTTCCGTTTGATCCTGTGTTTCTTTCCTCTGTTACGCTGCAAAGGTACCGTCACCATCTCGTTTTTTTTTCTTTTGTTTTCTGATCTGAGTCGTGAGGCTTATTCTTCCATGCACGTGTTGTATATGCTACTTAATATGTTCATAATATGATCAACATGACTAACCAAAAATCAATTGTTGTGGCTCATGAAATAATAAAGTATATATGTTGATTTCTGTCCTGGTCTAGATATTCTAATGAGTCACGTTTAGCCTGATCACTGAAACCCTACATGACCATGATCGATCTAAGAGAAAATTTAACTTAAACTACATATTAACGAACTACGTATGAATGAACCACAAACCCTACGTGCGTATCTGGTCTTTAAGACCTCATCGTAATCTGTTTAGTCGACCATATTCTAAATTCCACCAAGAGCATAAATAAATAACCATGTACATATGGGTATAGGCATGCTAGATCAAATCTTCAAACTGTGATAGGTATATGTTGACGTCTGATGGCATGCATGGGTAAAAGATTGAGTTTTAAATTGTGTTATGTGTCGTTTATGACAATGCATGGTGTGTCACGTTGAGGCTGCTAGTATGGGGTTGTGTACCAAATTGTATGAGCATATCTCATGAGCCTTGTTTCATAATGAATTGTGCATGGAACTCTTATGTAATTCGTAGAGTTTTGTAAATAAAAAGATAGATGGGTAGTCTTGTGGGAGTAACTTCGAGGGTGATCGCGGGAAAATCGGTTAGGTTGTTTGGAGTTTTGAAAGCGTGTCGGGATGGATGAGTCGGGGGTCAATCATAATACGTGTTTACTTGATCGAAAATGTTAGTCATATGGACCGTGAGCGAGCTTAAATATTGATCGAGTAGGTTCATGAAAATGAAATATAAAGCCTAATGCTGTACGTGAAAATGAAAAGAACATGTATTTGAGTTATATATTATATATATTTAAATTACTTACACTTCGAACCTTCATTTTAGTAAGTATCGCATGCAAACCCTGAACTTTATAAGTTGGCATATAAAGCCCTCAAATAGGATAATTATCATATTAAAACCCGTAAAATTTACCATTTATCATTTATAACCCCTATGCTTTGCTAATTAATAATTCTTACCCTAAAGTATTTATTTCGGTCCATTACTAAAAAAATGAGAATACGGTTAATAACTCTAAAAATATTAATATGATTCATATAACCAATAAACCCGTTATGACTTAAATGAGCTAATAAGTATTTTACGAACCGTAATCCGTGTAGATTCGTTGAAGAAGGCGTGACGTTGTTTCTCTTGCGTTCCTTCCATTTGCTCTCATTTCATTTGCTAAGGTACAGATATTCTATCCCTTTTCAGTAGGGGTTTCTCATGACTTTCTGATCCTTTGACTTTGTTCGCTTATGATATTTCATTGCTATGATTCCTTTGCTATTAACCCTCTGATATTGACCTTTGCTATTGACCCCTCTGTTACTGAACTGTTGATACTGAACCTCTGTTATTGAATCTCGATTACTAAACCTTTTGAACCACTGTTACTGAACCTTTGATATTGAACCTCTGTTACTGAACCTTTGATATTGGAACTTGATATTGGACTATTGTTATGAACCTCTGAATTGTGATCTACTGATATTGAACCTCTGATTATGATGACTGATATATATTGCTACACTGTGGACCTTTGTTTGACCCTTCAGATTGATACCCAAGCCAAATACTGTTAACTAGTCATGGGGGTTCCATGACCGTGTCATTGATGCACCAATGGCATGACTCCAGTGTGTACGAGTGATGTTACACACCGTCCCTATACTGTACTGATTATGCGTGCTTCACTGTTATTGTTATGGCCACTAATATTTCTGCAGGGGCGTATGGATGCATCCTAGATCTGTACTGTACTGTTCTGTTACTGATATATATACTGTTCTGGTGATGTGGTGCGTGTGTGCAATACACCCCCTCACAGTCTGGGAGATAGCTACTCCATATTGATTACTGAGGTCTCCCCTCCTATTGTCTGGTATTCCGAGGTCACCCCTCCGAATACGATGGTTACTATTGATTACTGGGCTGCTATTGCCACTATTGATATTACTGTACTGTACTGTTGGCTCGGGATGGATTTCTGACAACCCTTACACTGTTGATATACTTATATTGTACAATCTGTTTACCCCAACGCACCATATTCTGCATTGACTGCCCGTTACCCTGTACCCTTATGTGACTTATTCTTCTACCATTCCATTCACGTACCGGGTTATTATATGTTTATTGGATTTGATTATGCTATTCATGTTTTATGTGACTACTGATTACCCTGCTATAATATGATTAATAAACGGTTATCTGATTTACCTGTGGTCATCTGATGATATGTGATCTTACTGTTATGTGACCCTCTGATTTGTATGTTTATCATGTGTACTTCGTTCAGTTATGTTCATGGGCTATGATTATCCATTAGTATTCTTGTCTGCTGATTATTGACCTGCTATGCTACATTACTGCTTATACTTCTGTTTGAATTGGTAAATGGTTCATCGTATGTGGTCTGGCTTGTTAACTTGTTTAGTTGCTGTATTAGGACCTTGTTTAGATAATTCATTCGTTTATAATGTTCGTTCTGAAATTCATACTTGGTACATGTGGCTACTGTATTTTGACTACTGCTATTACTTCCGCTGCTACGATACTGGTTAAGTTATTAATTGTAAATTATTTGACTTGTGTGAACGCCATGCTCACTTTATAGTTAGTTGCTTCCGCTAGCTTTGGACTTCCGGATGGCTTGTTTGTAATCTGATTTACTGATTCATTATTTGCCTGGTGGTTTTGATGTGCTTGAGTATATGTCATCAATGTGTTATGTGCTTTGTCCTCCTCTGTTATCTGTTCTTTTGGATATCTGTGTATCTGTGTTTCTGCAGGATCCTCACTGACTCATTGATTCCTTTCCGTTGCGACCTTGTTATTGTTCCTTTGTTTCGTCTCGTATTTCTGATTTTGTTCAGCTTTCATTTTGTTATATCTGTTCACTAGGCTTTTTAAGCTCAGCCGCATTTCTTTTCCTGTGGCAGGTTTTTAGGTTGAAGATGGGCTTTGATGGACTGAGAGTTGGATTATCTGAGTGGACCAACCCTAGTTGTCCCTTATTATTTTGGAATGATTTGATAGCTATTGTTTTTAGATTTCATTTCGTTTTGGACGTATTGGATTTTGTATTTTCTTGTAAGTCATTCATTTTATGACTTGGTATTTTAGTTTATAAGGCTTCCGCTTGTAAAATTTTATTTGTATGTTCTGATATGACACCAGAATGTGACACTTCTACCCTTGTCGGGTTGGGGTGTTACAACTAACATGTTGCTTATCAGTAATAACCACATTAGTACTGATCACTTGAGGTTCTATCACTGTGTCATCTGTATTGATTACACCTCCTTCAGCATTAGAATCATTGGTCTTTTGAGGCTGATCATCATCGTTGTTTGCCTCCCCTGAAGAGTGCTTCCCAACTGAGTTGTCCTTCCAAATGGGCAATAGGACACAGTCATCATCATCATCATCAGAATCTGCATGAGGACCTTGCTTTTCTCCTGCAACAATGTTAAAATCCACAGAAACAGGTACATAGTTCATAGATTCTGTTAGCATATCAATATCAAAAAGCCATTTTGGTCCTTGACCCTCTACACTAGGTTTATCCTCAAGAAACTCTATGGGCAGATTCTCCTCTATCCTTTTGGTTCTAGAATTATAAACCCTAAAGGCTTTACTATTCAAAGAGTAGCCAAGCAGATATCCACTATTAGATTTTCCATCAAACTTACCTAAGTGGTCAATAGTATTGAGAATAGAGAGATGACACCCAAAAGGTTTGAGAAAGTCTATGGTAGGCTTTCTACCTAAAAACAGCTCATAGGGAGTCTTTCCATGAGGCTTTACTACCAGTACCTTGTTCTGAACATATCAAGCAGTATTAACTACCTCAGCCCCAAAAGTTGTGGGTAACATGGAATCTGCTAACATAGTTCTAGCAGCCTCTATCAATGTCTTATTTCTCCTTTCAGCAACCCCGTTCTGCTGAGGAGTTCTAGCTACACTGTATTCTCTTTTAATACCCTTAATCTGGCATAAATCATTCATCACTTGGTTTTTAAACTCTGTCCTATTATCACACCTAATGATTTTAACTTTCTTATCAGTAAGGTTCTCTACTGCAGTTATGTAAGACTTAAGGATTTCACTGGTCTCATCCTTAGTATTCATGAAGAAAACCCAAGTAAATCTTCTAAAATCGTCAGTCACAACCAAACAATACTTCTTAAAATTCAGGTTGCTAATAGAGGTAGGGCCAAATAAGTCTATGTGTAGCATATGAAGTGGTTGGGTGATAGATTTAAAAACCTTGGGCTTACCCTATACTGCTTCCCTTTGAGGCATGCAATACAGGTCTGTTTATTTTCAAATCTTTTTGAAGGTAAACCTCTTACAAGGTTATTTTTAGCTAAAAGATTTATTACCTTAAAGTTCACATGACCTAGCCTTCTATGCCATAACATAGATTCATCCAAAGAAGCTGTAGAAACTAAACATGTAATGTTGTCTTTGGGTACTTTATTTTTCATACTAACACAATATAGATTGCTTTTCCTAGGAAACTTAAGTAGTACCTCATCATCACTAGGCAACTTAAAATTTTAAGATAAAACCAAGCAATCAGCATCTGTGAATAAAACAAAATTCTTCTTGTCACACATTTGTGACACACTGAACATATTGTATTTGAGTTCTTTCACATAGTATACATCTTCAAAGTCCAAATTACCAGTTTTAATTGTGCCTTTACCAGTAATTCTCCCACCTATACCGCCACCAAAAGAAACATATCCTCCATTCAAATCAGTGAAGTCTGAAAGATAGGATAGATTTCCAGTCATGTGCCTGGAACACCCACTGTCTGAATAGCCAAGATCATCATTCTTGTTTGGAATGTCCCTGAACACAAAATAAAGGAAATTAGTTCCTTTTGGGGACACAAGCCATTACTGACTTGGATCTGACTCGTACATCAATGTAATCATATTTCTTGAGAGTAACTGATGCACTGTTGGGTTGAGTGGTCTTTCTAACCCAACAAGCTGAGGGCTTAACAGCATTTCCCTTGAATCCCCTAGCAACATTCACTTTAGAACCAACATTTTTTAGTTTTGGCTTAAAAGTATTAACTTTTGGCATATCAGTATTAAGTTATGGCTCATAAGATTTAAAGGTTTGTGCTGCTCGAGCATTAAATGGCCTTGGTGAAGTAGATGGTGATTTTGAAAAGGTTCTTTTGGGACTTTCACCAAATACTCTAGTTTGTGGTCTAGCAGTATTAACTGGCTTTGTAGTATTCAAAGATTTTATGCTAGTTTTAAGAAGAACTACTCTTGGGGTCATGATGGGTTGAGGTCTCATAGGGTGTCTGCATTGAGCCTGCAGATGAGAAAAACTTCCATACAGAAAGCAAGATTTATTATACATGACAAATTCATCTCCTAGTTGTTCAGATTTTAGCTGGTTCTAGTTTCTTTTGTTACCTCTAGGACTAGATCACCTGTTTCTATACATCTCAGCATATTTTACTGGTTTCCTAACAGGTTTGTCAATTGGTCTTACAGGTTTAGTGTCCTGTTCTTGCTTTGGTTCACCAGACACTACACTTTTCTTTTTATTTTCAAACACATATACCTCAAGTAAGGAAGTGTCAGTGGCACTTTCAAAGGTCTCATCAGTCTTTTCTGCCTTGGACCCAATGGGTTCGCGAACAAAAATGGGTGCCTTAAACTCTTCTAAGCCAGTGTGTTCAAGGTCTATTCTAGGTGGTGAGGGAATACCTCTAAATGGTGGTGGTGCTGCCTTATAACCCATACCTGATTTGGCTTTGCCAATTAGTGCTTTTTCAAGGTATTTATCAACTCTCTTTGAGTTATAATGTTGTGTGTCTTGAAGAGTATCAATACTTAGTTCTATGTTGTCTTTAATTTGAGTGACTCTTTCTAGTTCTTCTTTTAACATAGTTATTGTAACACCCTAGGCAAATCCTACATCGGCCGTGGCCTGGAGAGATGTTGGGCTCATAAGATAACATTCGCCTTACAATGACACAACGCGTTTTGTGGTCTACTGCAGGTGGAGTTCTTAGGAACTGGCAGTTAAGCGTGCTCATGTGAGAGTAGTATTGGCTTGGGTGACCTGCTGGGAAGTCTTCAAATGAGGCCACAGAAACAAAGTCGTGAGCCTGCGGGCAAAGCGGACAATATTGTGGTAAAAAAAAGGCGGGGTGTTACAAGTGGTATCAGAGCCACTCCTGAGCCGTTCGGGATGGTGGGGCAAACCTCATCGAGGACGATGAGTCCCTAAGGGGGGGTGATTGTAACACCCTAGGCAAATCCTACATCGGCCGTGGCCTGGAGAGATGCTGGGCTCATAAGATAACATTCGCCTTACAATGACACAACGCGTTTTGTGGTCTACTGCAGGTGGAGTTCTTAGGAACTGGCAGTTAAGCGTGCTCATGTGAGAGTAGTACTGGCTTGGGTGACCTGCTGGGAAGTCTTCAAATGAGGCCACAGAAACAAAGTCGTGAGCCTGCGGGCAAAGCGGACAATATTGTGGTAAAAAAAAGGCGGGGTGTTACAGTTATGGTGGTGTCTTTAAAAGATATTTCCCAATTAAGTACAGCAGTTGCTTCAGTAAACTTTGACTCATTTTCTTAATAATGCACAATTTGTTTTTCTAAAAATGCTAAGCCTCTTTTATGATTTGATAAATTATAACTGGTTTTGGAAAACTCTTCAGCCAGTTTATCATATTAAGTTTTAAGAGACTCATATTCACTTAATGAGACACATGTATCTGAGCAATTTGATTTAGTAAGTACCTCAGATACCAAAGCCATATTGATTGGACTCTCCTCATCATCAGCCATGAAGCTCCAATCATATCCAGCACCATCAATAGCCACCATTGCTTTATAATTATCAGCCTCACCACTTTTTCCTTTGCTCCTGGGGCTTCTTCATTCCCTGGCGAAATGCCCAAGCTTACCACAGTTGTTACATTCTACCTTTCCCTTGTCAAACACAGCAGTATCTCCATCATTGATCTTAATCTGCCTCCTAGTCCTCTTCATGAACTTTCTTTCCCTCATACTTATCAAGGCAATGTTCCACTTGATATCCATCTCTTCCATGTCATCTTCATGGATTTGTCTCAGGTCATCATGAGTAATCTGAGATCCCTATTGTTGCTCTGAGATGAAAGCATAGATTGTACTTTCATTGATGCATGCAGGAGTGATGGCCAAACAATTAGTATTAACATTAGTACTAGGAGTACTAACTTATCATTACTAGTGACTGGGTGAGCCACAAAGGCTATGTTTTGTGCCCCAGATCTGGAAGATGCAGTTGCAGCTCTCTTCATATCTTGTTCAATCACCATAAAGCTATTGAACATATTGTCCAACTTCATAGTTTCAAATTCTGCCTAATTCTTCCATACAATGACATGAGTGTCCCATTTTGGTGATGGAAGACTTATAACAAACCTGAGATTGACATCTTCCTTGGAGATGTCCACATCCAATACTTCCAGTTGACTGACAAGTTTTTGAAGCCTATTGTAAACTGAGTCAATGGGCTCAGTTGCACTAGCAATGAAGTTTTCAAACTCTTGCTTCAAAAGAGTCTTTTGAGTTTTCTTGGTGACAGAGTCCCCACCAAATCTTGTCAGAATCGCTTTGAACAAACTCTGAGCATCTTTGTGTTTGTTGAAGGTGAGTTGATGATCATCAGGTATTGCCATAAGTAAAAGACTTCTGACCTTGAGATCAATGCCTCTTAGAGCCACTTCTTCATTAGTGATAGGATCACCTTTGTCTTTAAGAACAACTTTCCCAACCACTTCTTCAGAAACAATGGATTTGTAGGAGTCTCCATTGATCACAATGTTCAATAGCTTGAAATCAAGCACCAAAAATTATTGCTATATGCGCATCCTCCAGGGTTCATATTCATTAGGTTGCAACTTAGGAACTCTGGTAACAGCACTCGATTTGCTTGAATCAAAATCCATTTCTTCAGATTTGTCACACAGGATCTTCTAAAAAAAAGCTTTAGGACACAAGCTCTTATACCACTTGAGGAGTCCCAAACCTTGGATCTAGAACACTTAGCTTGTAAACGTGTAGTTGCCTTGGATGGTTCCAAAACAACAATGAGAAACTTTGTTGTAGATACACACAAGTATGCGAAATCTACTTGAATGTACTTTAGAAGATTAAAGTAAACACAAATGTAACACCAATAGCTTCAATATTATTGATTAATAATATGAGTACTCTCCTAGTACTAGCGTTTACAACCTTGAAGCTTTTCTTAAGACGGCTTGAGTATTTGTCTTTTCTTGACCTAGCTAGGATCTCCTTTTATACACTAAGGAGATCCCTTACAGAGATAACTATGCATTAAGTATACCATATCTTCTATTGGAATAGAAGATATGCTATTACAAACCATACACGACATTCTTAATATAGATCACTACAAACTCAACACTATCAGTACTAACTTTTGCACTATCAGTACTAACTAGTTAATACTCTTCTAATATCACTATCAGTACTAACTTTAAGACTCTAAGTATTAACTCCAAAAAGTGAATTTCTCAACAGGAGTTACCCCGTATCTTCAATAAATCTTGGTTACGCCGTAATTGAGACAATAGTTACGGCCTAGCTTACAGCGACGCGGAACCTCATTTGACCTAGTTGGTTACGTCGTAATCTTTGGGAGAGTTACACTGTAATCTTCTGTTGAGTTGGTTTTTTGAGCCATGCTTCATTTACGGTGTAATGTGAGAGAGGAGTTATGCCCTAACTTCTTCGAAATTAGCACACTATGATATATCTTCAATAAATTCTCCAAATCCGCGTGTCTTTAGCTCTGATACTCGTAATTTACCTGAAAATGAAATATAGAGGAAAGCAAGCGTAAATCCATATAAATGATATAAAATACGGGCATTACCGGGGGAAATTGACACTTAATTTTTATGACTATTTGATTTTATCAAATATCCCCCCACTTGAACTCTACTTGCCCTCAGTAGACCTTATTAGATAGATTCCTAAAAAGATATCTCCCATTACCTGGAAAATATAAGTTTACGAATCCCTTATGCTAGAATAAAACAAAGCCGAACACCTCACGAAATGGGAACAAAACACTCAAATCTCTCAACTATTCTAATTGTCAATTTCGAGGTGATCACTCATTGCACAGTCATAGCATGTATTCTATCATAAGCTTGGCGGTAACACAAATCTCCACCACTAGAGTTAAGGACAAAACAATTCTCGAAGGCAATATGGGTAGACACGACAAAAGTTAAGGGTGATTTGTCATTACTAACATGTAATGGCGAAGTGGACAAATTCAATGATACATGACCAAGACACCAAAGATTGCTCGCTGCATCACCTAGACACGCTTCATGACTATGGGTAGGATAAGACATGGGATAAAATTGGTATAAAATGAAATCACGCAAATAGACTAAATCTATAACCAAGTCATCACCACTTACCGTTCGCCCAAAGTTCAAGTTTCGAAGTCAATAAACCGGATCATGATATAATCAGGTAGATGTGCCGTTAGAGGACGTCATGATGGGCACACTTCCAACTTCATTCTTCAAATGTGACCGAGGTGGCCTCCTCGATGCTAAATCTATATTAAGCTCATAACAATAGTGCTTATAACATCGCACTTTTACAATCACTAAATAACAATAACCTTCTTTTTTTTCGAATCACATCATCATTTTTTTTACATAACATAATAACTACACATAACATCCCCCACTTGAGATGAACAATATGAGAATTTGGGGGGTCTTCAATGATCTTTAAGGATATATCGTCGAAGAAAGCATGATTCCCGAACCTTTCCACTTGAACCTTGAACTTAGGCAAATAATGACTTCCCAATTACAAATAAAGACTACAGGGTAGGCTAAGGTGTAATGGTGTATCGAAACAATATGCTAGGTGAACAAAATGAAAGGAATGGCCCAGAAGGGTGTATCTAGGGGTATCTTGCACTAAAGGTGACTGCAACAAAGGGTTTAACATGGGGGTCGAGAAGTCGAGGTGACTAATCGATTGCCACATAATGGTAGGCTATTTGGGTGATAATCCTATAATAATGCCTTCTTAAACTGAAAAGTCCAAATACATCGAGCTAACTCAACATACCTCGTCTATGGTCTCGAAATGATGCGAAGGCCAAGTTCTAAAGTTTACAAGCTACTGGCACACTCATAATTTGGTGGATTTGGGGTAAAAATTTGGAAACGGATAAGGCTAATCTCACCATATAATATCAAGGGTTATAATGTGCTCGGCTAAGGTCTAATCCAGTTAGGTTAAAAAAAATGTCAAAATTTTGAAAATGGCATAATTTTTCAAAATAAACTAGAAAAACGAGGGCAAAATAAAGTTGAAGAGACAATTCTACTCCCGTCCCCCCACTTGAATTGTACAAAGTCCCTTTTGTACTAAGCGTTAAATAAAGGTGAAGAGAAAAGTAGAATAGAGCGAGAACTTCTATGTAATTTGCTCCAAAAAGAAAGAAGGCCCACGAAAAGAGTCGTGCCTTCGTATAAGCATCCATGAGCAAACTTCAATCCCTGAAATCACACTACCGACAAGCATAATTCTAAAAAATGAAAAAGAAACCTAACTCACTTTCATAGGAATCACGGTTGCATTTAGCGTACACAACAAGCCTTTTAAACAACTTGGTGTCCCAAGTGGACGAGTGTAGTCTCGTGAGGGCTTACAGGGAACATGATAAGGTTTTAAAAGGTACCTTTTTGAAGGGTCATTTAAGCCCTTATTTGATCACTTTTGTATCCATTATTACTTAATATCTTTCCTTTTCACTTTTTAGGTCTCGTGAAGGCAAATTGCTGTAATGGCACTTATTTGGACGAAAAGGCGAGGATATACGAAGAAAATGGCCCAAGTCAAGAATCGAGATACTCCAGCTGCTGAAAATACAAGGTGACGGCGTCACTGCTTATCTGCGACGCCGTCGGAGGATTTTGTGACGGGACAAAAGCCAAAACTCTTATTTTCAAGTGACGACGTCAAGTTATAAAAGAGAAGGCCGTCGCAACTCAGACGGCCTAGATTCAATCCAGACGGCGTCAGAAGCTGAAGAGGACGGCATCACAATCACAAGGTGACGCCGTCGCAAGTCTAACGTGGCCAAGACAAAACCCTAATGACGGCGACACGACGGCGTCACAAAACATAAGGTGACGCCGTCGCATGTGTAATCTTATATATAGAATCCGAATTTTTCAGTATTGGTGTGTAGTCTTTTGGAGTAAAAACCTAAACCGAACCAAACCCTATCTTACATCAAGATAAGTGTTTTACTTCATTAATTCAATTATGTCTTTGATTATTTGTGTGTATGCTTGCATGTTCTCCATGTCCGGCTAATTTACTTGTGTGTTTGCTTAGGGAATATGAAACTTAATTATTGAATATTGATTGGTTGTCTCTTATCTTAGTTGATTAATGATCTAGTAATGTGATAGGTCATTCGTTGTGTACTTAATGCTTGATTAAATCTTTGTGAACCTTAAAATATAGCTCCTTGAGTAGTTGTAAGCTAAACCATCCAAAGAGTGCCTTAGAGTAAGTATTTATTATCCCTAGTGGGTTTTGTAGACGAGACCCTTTTGGTAAGTTCAAAGAGTTAGGGAACATACGCATACCCTACGACTTTAGACACACAACGCAACTAAGAATAAGGACGTGACAATTCAACCACCAATAGGAGATAATTAAGGAGTAGTAAAACCTAAGTAAACACATCTTTAAACTATCATACGAGCACACAATAATTAGACATAGACTACATACACCCTAGATTAGATAATTAGATAAGTAGAGTAATCGGTAGCAATACCAACCCCCAAATCCAAACCCCGAGATTCGTACCTTTCAATTTCCTAAAAAAACATAAAAAGATAAAAAATAATCTTCCTCAACCCCAACCTTAGCGTAGTAACTTCTTACTAGCATTCCTATTCCCTTAGAGAACGATATTCATACCCGTGGCTTACCCTAATTACTACACTACAACGATTAGGTTCACTGCCTAGGGTGTTGAAAAACTTGCTCGACGAAAAGGAAGTTCCTTTGACCTCGAACGACGCGTGTAGCGTTATCTGAACATACCCACAAAGTTCATTTCAAAACTAGTACAAGGTTATTGTGTTTAAAATGAAAGAAGTGTTACAGAGGGAGGTTACGTCGTAACTCCCATAAGGAGTTACGCCATAATTGAGCAAAACCTGACAGATGCTACAGGGGTATGGTTACGGCGTAACCATTGCCTGGGGTTATGCCGTAATTGGTAATGCTCTGAAGTACTGCTGCAAAAATGTATGTTACGGCGTAACCATAAGAATGACTTACGCCGTAACTATGGACAGATCAGGTCCCCGTTTATCATGGTGCATTAACTTTTCCCGAAATCCTGCAAAAATGGTTAGAAACACAAAACCCAACAAAAATGGAAATAAAACAAAATGAAAGGGATAATTCGGGTTATCTCCCGAAAGAGCACTTTTCTTTATTTACGAGTCTTTAAGTTAGACTCAGATCCTTGGGGCTTTAAGCAGAGGCGAAGAACTCCTCTCCTGAAATCTTGCTAACATCTTGTCCATAATAATTTTTTGCTCGGTGCCCATTTACTTTGAAAAACTCCCCTTCCTTATTATGAACCTCAATAGTTCCATAAGGGAATTCCTTACTTACTGTGTAGGGACCAACCCAATGAGATCTCATTTTTCCAGGGAATAATTTAAGTCTCGATTTGAAAACGAGTACCTCTTGCCCCACTTTAAACTCTTTATCTTTTATTCGTTTGTCGTGCCATTTTTTGGTCCTGTCTTTTTATGCTTTGGCATGATTGTATGCTTCGTCTCGTAATTCAGCTAGGCTATTTATTTGGGAAAATCAGTGTTCCTTAACCACATCAGCTCCGAGATTAGCATTTTTGAGAGCCCATTATGCTTTATGTTCCAATTCTACAGGAAGACAAGATTTCCCGTAAACGATCTTAAAAGGAGTGCTTCCAATAGGAGTTTTGAAAGCTGTTCTGAATGCCCATAAAGCTTCGTCAAGTTTTTCGGCCCAGTCTTTTCTGTTACTGCTAACGGACTTCTCTAAAATTTGCTTGAGTACCCTATTGGTGTTTTCTGTTTGCCCATTAGTTTGGGGATGGTAAGGTGTAGACATCCGGTGGATTACCCCATATCTTTTTAGAACATTCTCCATAATAGCATTACAAAAGTGCGTCCCTCGATCACTTATGATGGTTTAAGGGATCCCAAACCTGGAGAATAATTTTTTTAAAAATTGAATGACTGATAACATCAAATAATCCTGAATATTAAGTGTCAATTTCCCCCTATAATGCTTGTAATTTATATCATTTATATGGATTTACGCTTGTTTTCCATTGTTTTCCACTTTCAGATAAATTACGAGCATTGGAGCTAAAGAGACGCGGAACTGGAGAAATATCAAAAGATTTATCATAGTATGCTGACTTTGAAGAAGTTACGGTGTAACTCATCTCTCACATTACGCCGTAACTAAGGCGTGACTCAGAATACCAACTCATCAGAAGGTTATGGCGAAACTCTTCCCAAAGGCTACGACGTAACTATATTAGGTCAAATGAGGTTCCACGCCGCTGATAACTACGCCGTAACTATTTCATCAACTACGGCGTAACCAAGTATATTAAAGACTACGGCCTAACCACTGATAAGGTTACGCCATAACCAGCAGATCTAGTGCAATATACTAAGGAATTGAAGGTTACGGCATAACTCTTGTTATAGTTAAGTCATCACCCAGATCTGGCCTATAAATACCCCACGAATTCCAGCATTTCTAATCATCCCATTCCACACACAACAACTAGAGAACGTGGGAAAAATCCAAAGGCAGGTCTAGAGGAGCATACGGAGCTGTCTCCAAGGGAGAAATCATTCCCCCACGATAAGCATTAGAGTTTTATCTTTTCTTTACTTTCGATTCATGTATTTCGTACCTTTGAATATTGAATTGATTTGTATGGTTAATATGAGTGGCTAAGCACCTCTTGGTGCGGGCCTAGTTATGATTCCTTAATTGTTTTGTTTGCGTTTATATTACTTTCGCATAATTATTTCTTAGTGTATGCATGCATCGTTGGTTGGTAGCTACCCTTGTTACGGTAGTTTTGAATGGCGATAGAGGTCAATTGCCTAGGAGATATGACCAACTGACCCTAGGTGAGCGGACTGAGACGGAAAGGGTAAGATATGACCAACTGACGACCCTTTCTACTGGTGCGATTTGACCAACTGATCACCTACCATTTAGATGAACTTACGAATTAGGGGTGGGTGTTTAAGTTGCTAATGCCCGAGCACTCACTATTATAAATCTAGCATGTAGCGGTACTTAATGGCTTGGCTTAGGGGACCAGGAACAACAGGACTTATGAGGGGACACCTGACTTCTCTTGTGGTGGCATCTTTGCTGATAGGTTAGGGCAAATTGATCAAATGTTGTCCTGTCATTGGAAGTAAGTAGACGTAGACATAACTAGCTAGGAGGAATAACTAGGTTAGCACCACTATCCTCTATTGATTTATCCTTTGCTTTTATTTGCTATTTTCTGCTTTAGTAGTTAATTAATTAATTCCCTATGGAAACCTTTATTAATTTGTTACACCTAGACTTAGTAATAATCCAACACACATAGCTCTTGGGACGACCACGGTTTTACCGAATACTACACTACACGCGACCGGGTACACTGCCCGTTAGTGCATTAGGGTAGACCATAGGTATAACGACACTTTAAAAATATTAAAACCTGGTCAGTAAAACCTGCATCAAGTTTTTGCCGCCGCTGCCGGGGAGTTATATTAGGATTGATGTTAAGTCTTTCATTTCGTTTTAAACTTTTCTATTATTCTCACGATCATTATTCGAGTTTTCAGGGACCATGGAAGTTGTTAACATCGATGACCTCACTCTTGAGAAATATTTGGCGTTGACAAGAGCAGAAAATGGGCCGGGTCTCGTAAGACCGGCAATTGGAGCGGATGTCCGTTTCGAAATCAAAGACCAATTTATGAGGGAGCTTCGTGCTAACCCTTTTTCAGGAAACAAGGACGAAGATGCATATGAGCACGTTGAAAATGTCCAATACATCGCAAGCCTTTTCAACATTCCGGGTGTGTCTCATGATGCTGTTATGCTAAGGGTATTCCCAATGACTCTTACTGGAGCTGCCACAAGATGGATCGAAAGATTGCCCGCCGGTGCAATTAATACATGGGCTCTACTTAAGAAGCATTTCATTCAGAGGTATTGTACGCCGTCGAAGATTTCTAACCAGCTCTTGGAAATCCATAATTTTAAGCAAGAATACGACGAAACATTATATCAAGCCTGGGATAGATACAACGATCTGCTTTACAAATGTCCTACTCACGATCTGAACAACTAGCAAAAGGTCAACATTTTCTACAAAAGGAATTAATGTAACTACAAGACAAATGCTGGACTATCAAGGACCTATCCCGAACATGACTCCAACTCTAGCAATTGAAGCCATTCAAAAAATGGCTTATCATTCTATAAAATGGCACGACTGAGGAAGCAGAAGAAACCAAGGCGGAAGTTTTGACGGAATTGCAGCAATCGCTAGTAAAATTGAAAATCTAAGTCGAGATATGCTGAAGGTCAGAGAAACCATGCATGCCATCCAAGTAGGTTGTGAAAGATGTGGGGGGGGGAGACATCTCTCTCTAAAAACTGTCCTCACGCCAACGAAGAAAATATAATTGAGGAAGCAAAATATGGAGAAAATTGACCGTTTTACGGAGATAATCGAAATAATAACGGGTACCGTGGGAATTTCAATCATGGGCCTTATGGAGAAAGAAAGCCCAGTCTTGAAGAAATAATTAACAAGTTCCTGGAGAGTTCAGCCCAAAGACAACAGGAGCAAGATGAGTGGTTAAAATAATTCCAAGAAAACACTAACAGAAACCTTTCCAAGCACGACACAACCCTAAAAAACCTAGAATCTATGGTGGAAAAGCTCAGTCAAAAAGTAAGGATGAATAACAATAAACCTGAAGGATCGAAACCCTCTATGGAATGTAAAGTGATTTTTGCTGATAATAACTCGAAGGTTTAGGCCAATGATACGGATTCAGGGGTTGATCCCGTTGACATATCTGAGTTACGTCGTAACCTGCCTTATGAGTTACGGCGTAACTATGTTTTTGACCGCGATAACGGGGTTATGAAGAATATTGTTAAAAACGACTCTAACGAGTTATGCCGTAACCATACATCACAGTTACGGCGTAATTGGGATACTTGGGCAGACAGCTTTCTCGAAGTTGACGAATCAGGAACACATGTAATTAACGGATGGTGCCACGAAATTAATCTATGCCCTCTGTCCTCATCTAAAAAGAAATATCACTGGTGCAAGGCGATACCCGTAACTAAGGGGGACTCGTATGATCTATGGGCTTCATGCGACCATAGAAACGAAACTTGCGACGGGGGAACCGATAAGGATAGGATCAAGAATAAAAAATTTATGTGGGCTGCATATACTGATGAAGATAGATTAGAAAAGCTCTCCTTCGAGGAAGAAAAGGAGGCACCTATCACTCATTGGTGAACTCCAATAATCATAACTGCTGATGAAGCCGCACGAGTATGGCCTACGTGCGACCCCTTCCGCGAGCATTGCAATGGCGGGGATAATGAAAAAGAAGAAGAGTGGACATGCCCTCACGAGCGTGAAAGACATTGTATAAAGTTCGGTGACTTGACATTTGATGATTGGTACACAATACAATTGGGGGATGCCAAGATTAACCCAAATCTTCTTAAGAAGCTAAAAATTGATTATGAGGATCATAATCAGAAAAGGGAAGTGGCTAATAACGACATATACTGCATGGAAAAGCATTTAAGTGAAACTGACAACAAAGAAATACGCAGTCACTGGTGTGAAAGAATAAAACCTACTGGGGAAATTTTGTGGGTGTCATACAACCCTTATGACGATATGTGTAACGGGGGAAGCAGCTCAAAGAGAATGGGAAAAGACGAACTCTTTTGGTCCTCAACCAACGATGAGGAAAGAACAAGTTTGCCTTGGTTGGACAACCTGGGATTCGATAGTTGGGTGAAGATTAAGTATGGACATGTAGATACGTTAACCAAAGAGAAGATTTGGAAGGAGTACATGGTAGAGAAAATTCAAATAACGAAAGTCTTAAAAACACGAGTGAAATAACGGTTGAAGATGGCGAGGAGTTGGTACGAAATGAAAAGGAAGAATGCAAGCGTGTGCTTGTGGAGGATCTGCTCGATGAAGAATGGTTTAAAGGTACCAAATCTGATGACGATGACATTGAGGGGATTTTAGATTACCTCGAGTTGCAAGGTAATGAGGAATTTACTGACCCCGATGACGAAGCTTATGAGCAAAGGAGGTGCAAACTCCTTGGGATTCCCTACAAGAGACCGCCACCAATTATTGTCGAAAATATGAGTTCACTCGATACCATTTGGGACCTAAGGAAAAATTTTGCAAAATTCAGAAGATTGAAACTAAAGAATATCTCCTCACTGCCACAAATGTCGGATAAGTCAGGCGTAACTTGATGAAAGACATGGAAAAAGTCGGCCAAGTCCATAGGCCCCCATAGAAGCCCCGCGGCTTTGAGTCTAACTTAAAGACTCGTAAATAAAGAAAAGTGCTCTTTCAGGAGACAACCCGAATTATCCCTTTCTTTTGTTTTATTTCCATTTCTGTAGGGTTTTGTATTTTCTAAACATTTTTGCAGGAAACGAGGAAGAGAATGCTGTTGCAGTTTGCTGATCTGATGCTAGTTACGGCGTAACTCATTTATGTGATTACGCCGTAACCAACCCTTTGTAGCAGAATTAGGGACGCATTACCAATTACGGCGTAATTCCATCTCTGTGGTTACGTCGTAACCACTCGCTTTGCAGCTTATGTCAGGTTTTGCCAGTTACGGCATAACTCCCTCAAAGAGTTACGACGTAACCTTCCTCTGCTTTAATTCTTTCATTTTAAAACACAATAACCTTGTATTAGTTTTTTTAAATGAACTTTATGGGTGTGTTCCCTGTAAACCCTAACGAGACTTCACTCGTCCACTTGGGACACCAAGTGGTTTAAAAGGCTTGTTGCATATGCTAAATGCAACCGTGATTCCTACGAAAGTGAGTTAGGTTTGTTTTTCATTTTTCATTTTTTCTTTTTAGAATTATGCTTTTCGGTAGTGTGATTTCAGGGATTGAAGTTTGTTCATGATGCTTATATGAAGGCACGTCTCTTTTTCGTGGGCCTTCTTTCTTTTTGGAGCGAATTTCAGGGAAGTTCTCGCTCTAATTCTACTTTTCTCTTCACCTTTATTTAATGCTTAGTACAAAAGGGACTTTGTACAATTCAAGTGGGGGGGACGGGAGTAGAATTATCTCTTGAACATTATTTTGCCCTCGTTTTCTAGTTTATTTTGAAAAATTATGCCATTTTAAAAATTTTGACATGTTTTTCTTAACCTAACTAGATTAGACCTTATCCGAGCACATACAACCCTTGATACTATATGATGAGATTAGCCTTATCCGTTTCCATTATTTTACCCCAAATCCACCAAATTATGAGTGTGCCGGTAGCTTGTAAACTTTAGAACTTGGCCTTCGCATCATTTCAAGACCATAGACGAGGTATGTTGAGTTAGCTCGATGTATTTGGACTTTTCAGTTTTAGAAGGCAATATTATAGGATTATCACCCAAATAGCCTACCATTGTGTGTCTATCGATTAGTCACCTCGACTTCTCGACCCCCATGTGAAACCCTTTTGTTGCACTCACCTTTAGTGCAAGATACCCCTAGATACACCCATCTGAGCCATTCCTTTCATTTTGTTAACCCGATATATTGTTTTGATACACCTATACACCTTAGCCTACCCTGTAGTCTTTATTTGTGATTGGGAAGTCATCATTTGCCTAAGTACAAGGTTCAAGTGGAAAGGTTCGGAAATCACGCTTTCATCGACAACATATTCCAGAAGATCATTGAAGACCCCCCGAATTCCCATTGTTCATCTCAAGTGGGGGGATATTATGTTTAGTTATTATTGTTATGTTGAAAAATAAATAAATAAAAAAATAAAAAATAAAAAATAAAAAGTAATAATATAGTTGTTATGTTATTGTAAAGTGCGATGTTATAAGCACTATGTTATGAGCTTTATAGATTTAGTATCGAGGAGGCCACCTCGATCAAATTTGAATATGGGAGTTGGTAATTATGCCAACAGTTGGAGATATGGTAGTGTGCCCATCACGACGTCCTCTAATGACACATCTACCTAGTATTTCATGATCCAGTTTCATGACTTCGAAGCTTGAACTTTGGGCGGATGGTAAGTGGTGATGACTTGGTTATAGATTTAGACTACCTACTTGTTTTTTATTTTACACCATTTATATATCCCATGTCTTATCCTACCCTTTAGTCATGAAGCGTGTCTAGGTGATGCAACGAGCAATCTTTGGTGTCTTGGCCATGGATTTGGTCATGTATCACTGATTTTGTCCACTTCGTCGTGACATGTTAGTAATGACGAGTCACCCCTTAACCTTTGTCGTGTCTACCCATATTTCCTTCGAGAATTGTTTAGCCCTTAACTCTAGTGGTGGAGATTTGTGTAACCGCCAAGTTTATGATAGAATACATGCTATGACTGAGCGATTGAGTGATCACCCCGAAATTGACACTTAGAATAGTTGAGAGATTTGATTTTTTCGTTCCCATTTCGTGAGGTGTTTGGCTTTGTTTTCTTCTAGCATAAGGGATTTATAAACTTATATTTTCCAGATTTTGGGAGATATCTTTTTAGGAATCTTTCTAATAAGGTCTACTTGAGGGCAAGTAGAGTTCAAGTGAGGATATTTGATAACATCAAATAGTCCTGAATATTAAGTGTCAATTTCGCCCAATAATACTTGTAATTTATATAATTTATATGGATTTACGCTTGTTTTCCATTCTTTTCCACTTTCAGGTAAATTACGAGCATTATAGCTAAATAGACGTGGAACCGGAGAAATATGAAAAGATTTATCTTAGTATGCTGACTTTGAAGAAGTTACGGCGCAACTCATCTCTCCCATTACGCCGTAACTAAAGCATGACTCAGAATACCAACTCATCAGAAGGTTACAACGTAACTCTTCCCAAAGGCTACGACGTAACTACATTAGGTCAAATGAGGTTCTACGCCGCTGATAACTACGCCGTAACTATTTCATCAACTACGGCGTAACCAAGTATATTAAAGACTAAGGCGTAACCACTAATAAGGTTACGCCGTAACCAGCAGATCTAGTGCAATATACGAAGGAATTGAAGGTTACAAAGTAACTCTTGTTATAGTTACGCCGTAACCCAAATCTGGCCTATAAATACCCCATGAATTCCAGCATTTCTAATCATCCCATTCCACACACAACAACCAGAGAACGTGGGAAAAAGGCAACAGCAGGTCTAGAGGAGCATACGGAGCTGTCTCCAAGGGAGAAATCACTCCCCCACGATAAGCATTAGCATTTTATCTTTTCTTTAATTTCGATTCATGTATTTCGTACCTTTGAATATTGAATTGATTTGTATAGTTAATATGAGCGGCTAAGCACCTCTTGGTGCTGGCCTAGTTATGATTCCTTAATTGTTTTGTTTGCGTTTATATTACTTTCGCATAATTATTTCTAAGTGTATGCATGCATAGTTTATTGGTAGCTACCCTTGTTTCGGTAGTTTTGAATGGCAGTAGAGGCCAATTGCCTAGGAGATATGACCAACTGACCCTAGGTGAGCGGACTAAGACGGGAAGGGTAAGATATGACCAACTGACGACCCTTTCTTCTTGTACGATTTGACTAACTGATCACCTACCGTTTGGATGAACTTTAGAATTAAGGGTTGAGTGTTTAAGTTGCTAACCGCCGGGCACTCACTATTATAAATCTAGCATGTAGCGGTACTTAATGACTTGGCTTAGGGGACCAGGAACAACAAGACTTATGAGGGGACACCTGACTTCTCCTGTGGTGGCATCTTTGCTGATAGGTTAGGGCGAATTGACCAAAAGATGTCCTCTCGACTTTGACCCACCTGAAGTAATTGGAAGTAATTAGACGTAGACATAACTAGCTAGGAGGAATAACTATGTTAGCATCACTATCCTCTATTGATTTATCCTTTGCCTTTATTTTCTATTTTCTGCTTTAGTAGTTAATTAATTAATTCCTTATCGAAACCTTTATTAATTTGTGACACCTGGACTTAGTAATAATCCAACACACATAGCTCTTGGGATGACCTCGGTTTTACCGAATACTACACTACATGCGACCGGGTACACTGCCCGTTTGTGCATTAGGGTAGACCATAGGTATAACGAGACTTTATAAATATTAAAACCTGGTCAGTAAAACCTGCATCAATGACACTTCTAGCATCACAGGTTTGAAGAGCTTCAGCTTTGACCTACTTTGAAACGTAATTGACAGCTACCAAAATATAACCTTTGTTTTTTGATGGGGTGAAAGGTCCCTTAAAATCAATCCCCCAAACATCAAATACTTCACATACCATAACGTTGTTAAGCGGCATTTGATTTCGAGAAGAAATCTTCCCTGCCCTTTAACAAGCGTCACAATTTTTCACATGTTTTGCGGAATCCTTGAAAATGCTAGGCCAAAAGAATCCTGCCTCATAAATTTTATGAGCAGTAGTATCAGCCCCGTAATGCCCTCCAGCTGGTCCGTGGTGACATTGTTCCAGAATCTGTTGATGTTCATCTCCAAAAACGCATCTCCGAATAATACCATCTGGGCATGATTTAAATAGGAAAGGATCATCCCAAAAGTAAAATTTAAAATCTGAGAAGAACTTTTTCTTTTGATCATAAGTTTTGTTGCTAGGTAACACTCTGGCCGCGAGGTAATTAGTGAAGTCCGCATACCATGGTTCGGGACTAGGGTCTTTAATTCTTACTGCCTTAAGATGCTCATCGGGGAAGGAATCACGAATAGTTTCTATGTCAAGTTCTTTAAGCTTAGGGTTTTCTAGCCGAGAGAGATGATCAGCTGCTAAATTTTCTGCCCATTTCTTATCCTTGATTTCAATTTTAAATTCTTGTTGTTAGGAATTAGAAATTCCCGGTATTAAAGTGTCGGTCACCTCAAGTATATGTAATCGTTAGAAAGCTCGTAGTCATAGTAATATTTAGTTAAGTAGTATTTAGTTAAGTAACACCGTGGAGGACGGACGGGTCTTTACCCACTGTATGCCTGATCCACAGCCCGTTGTGTGGCGATTTATGTAAGACTATAAATACTCTCTACCTTCCAAGGTAGAGAGTTGGAGCTCATAATAATATCTTTCACTTTCTCTCACTAAGTTCCCTAAACCTCTAACTTTCTCTCTCTAGAATTCCATCTATTTGTTACTTTGTGTTATGGTTTGATGTGTATGTGAAAAGTTATATCTTACAATTGGTATCAAGAGCCATGGTTAGATCATATCTTGCACATCTTTGGATTTCTAGTGGTTTTTAGGTGGTTTTTGAGTTTGAAAAAGTTTAGTGGTTTTTGCATCATTTGATTGATTTCTAGTGTTAAAGTTTCGAATTTGGTTGTACTTTTGTGTTTAGAATCATCACAAGTGTTTAGGTTTTGATCTAGAAGGTTTGAATCATAGTGGTTGGGTTGTTTTTGGATTGAAAAGTGGTGTTTATGTGTTTTTCATGCTAGCGACTTGAGCCACGGAAAAGTTTCTTCGTAGCGACTTGCTTCACATTTTTGTAGCGAGTTACAGGTTTGGAGCTAGCGACTTACCTAGCGAGTTACAGTACAAGAAGTGGACTCTCCACTACGGGTAGCGACTTGGTGGTAGCGACTTGGTCTGTAGCGAGTTGCTCTTTAGCGACTTGTATTCCTAGCGACTTGAGTAGCGAATTGCTGCCAAAATTTCGCTAGCGACTTGGAGTTAGCGAGTTACTACTTAGCGACTTGCATTTGTCTAGCGACTTGGGACTCTAGCGACTTAGTGGTGTAGCGAATTAAGCGTTAGCGACTTAGTGCATTATCTTCTAGCGACTTAGTGCATTATCTTCTAGCGACTTAGTGCATTATCTTCTAGCGACTTGAGTGATTGTTTACGGTTTTCTCTTGATTTAGTAAAATCCCGTGAAAGAATCTATTTCCCGGTTTAATCATAGAGTTATAAAATCCCGTATAAACTGTAAACATGTCTACCAACGTTCCTACTGTCATCTCCACTGTTGCTGAGGATGTTCAAGCAGCTGGCTCAGATACTCGTCCACCCATGCTTGACAGAACTGACTACGATTATTGGGCTCAACGAATCAGATTGTACTGCCTTAGGAAGGAAAATGGTGTCAACATTCTCAAATCCATTGATGAAGGACCATATCGAGTTGAGACGACTAGAGACATACTTGATACAAATGAAGATGGTACTCCTGTTTACGGAATGGACAGACCTAAAATGTATGATGAGCTTGAGGATAAGGAGAAAAAGAGATTCGATGCAGATATCAGGGCTTCAAACATTGTTCTTCAAGGTCTTCCTAAAGACATCTACAAGCTGATCAATCATAACACTGATGCAAAGGCAGTATGGGATAATGTTAAGATGCTTCTCTCAGGTTCAGAATTAACTATGGAAGACAGAGAATCCCAACTCTATGACGAATTTGAACACTTCAAGATGAAACCAGATGAGAGTGTCTATGAGTACTATGTGAGATTTCATAAGTTAGTGAATGACATGAGGAACATCAGAATGACTATGCCTAACATTCAGCTGAACTCAAAATTTGTGAACAACATGAATCCCGAATGGCACAAGTTTGTCACCGCTGTGAAGCTCACTAAAGGATTGAAGAATACAAACTATGAGCAACTCTATGCCTTCCTCCTTCAGAATGAAAGACATGCTATGTTTGAAAAATTGATTCTCAATCAGTTCAAAACCAACCAGGGAGAGACAAGCTCGTCTAATGACTCAACTGCCTTCTACTCAAACATCGGAATCACAACCAAAGCATCACAAGTCATACCCTTGGGTAATGGTAATCACAAACTCATTCCTGATCCTATGTTCAAACAAGCTGATGCTGATCCAGACGTGGGTAACTTCATTAATCAACTAGCTCTTCTGATTAGTCAAAACATGAATTCTCTCCCACAAACCAACAAAAACCTCAGAACAGCATCTAACCCACACAATCAAGCCACTGTTAAAGATGGAAGGATCGTGGTGCAACCAGTTCAGGAAAGACAGTATGATCAGGGAAGAGGTGGAGCTGGTAGAGGTTATGTTGGCAACCAGAATCGAGGAAGGAATGTTAACCAAGGTCAAGCTAAGCCAATCAAATGTTATAACTGTGGTGGTGAGGGACACATTGCAAGGAACTGTACATCTCCAAAGCGTCCACAGAATGCTGATTACTTCAGAGATAAGATGCTGCTGGTGCAAGCTCAGGACAATGGTGCTGCTTTGGATGAAGAGGAATTGTTGTTTCTAGCTGAGGGCAATGCCAAGACCTATGATGCAGATGTGGATGAGCAGCCTATTCAGGAGATAGGTCACAATCATCAGAATGCCTTTCAAGTCGCTGATTGTGATGCATACGACACTGATGTGGATGATGGACCTACGGCACACACAATTTTTATGGCTAGCATTTCTCCAATGGTCTCTCCCAAGGTCTCTTCTTCACCACTAGCTGCCCCATCCCGAGACAAACTCATCTCAGAGGTATTAAAACTATACGATAATGATGATGTGCAAAAGATGCATGACAAAGTACATTCAACTGAAACTATTGAATCAAATGTTGAAAATATGGGTAATATCGATATTATCCCATATGATCAATACGTGAAACAAAGTGAAAGTGAAGGTGTACCAAGTGATGCATCTTCTGCAGTCAACAATGACTATGTTTTTGATGAATACACTGCATGTGCCCCTGATGATTCTGTAATTTCTGAACTAAATGCCTATAAAGAACGTGTTGCTATTTATGAACAACGTGCTAAATTTGAGTTGACCACTCGTGAGCAAGAAATGGATGACCAAGTGCGTACAGTCATTAGAAAAAGTAATTTTAGAGAAGAAGTATTGAAACAAGAATTAAATTCCTTGCAAGAAAAACTTTCTAAAACAGCTAAGCAAAAACTAGAACTTCAAGAAAATGTGAAAATGCTTAAGCAAGAATTTAATGCAAAGGAATCAAAACTCTTGAGAGATTTTTCTAATCTGAAAACTTTGAAAAACAAACTTGAAAACAAGTTGTACATATAAGGAAACACCATTCAATTTGCTCACATGGTCACTAAACATAGAGTCCTAAGCGATAAGCATAGTGTTCCCATTATAGATAAACCCAACCCTAAGTACGGAAAGATAGCAAAAGCAGCTCAAAGTGTGATCTATGATGGCAATGAGATTCTTAAACCTAGACAGAAACCTAGTTGCGTTGAGTGCACTGAGGAGGATAAGAAATCAGATGAAGTCACTAGGGAAAGGATGAACAAAAAATTAGATGATCCTAAATGCAAAGAAAAAAAATAATTATCACTCCCCATGACTACAAAAAGGAAAACTGGATTTCCTTGAACATGTTTAAGCCTCAGACATTGTTGACTCCCGAACAAGTTTTCTGGAGAAAGGATTTAGATAAAGTAAAGTCGATAATATTGTTGAAACAAACCCTCCCTATGGAAAATGCCTAGAGCGACTGTGTATCCTCCTAATACACCAATGCATCTTGTTCCTAGGAAAATTGCCACTAAAAGCAAGACCTTAATTAGCCAATATGTTATATTTCAACTATTTGTTGATTTTGAGAAAACTTGCAAGAAAAGGATCACACCCACCGGTATAACGGAAGGAGAAAGGGGTTTTGAGCAAATGAAAGAATGTTATTTAACTGAGGTCATGCCTTTCTTTAAACTTCTGAAAGATCACTTTGAGAGTCTTAAAAAGGGGATAGAAACTGATATCAAGGGAATGGAAAAGGAATTTGATGCAATGGTAGTTGAAGTTAGTGATTATGAGCGTGCACTAAAATATAATGAGATTGAGAGGAAGAACTTGCATACATTAAATGAGACTCTTATCACTGAATGTGTTGCTCAAGATATCTTTTTAACTGCTTCAAATTGCTCTATTAATGCTTCCAAATTTCATGAACTATCTGTGGCCCTGAAAGTCTCCCATGATCGTGTCATTGAGCTTGAAAAAACTAATTCTAAACTAAACGAGAAAATTGAACTGGATGATCACGACAATTTGGTTAAACATTTTTCTAAACTGGAAGTTGAGCATTTTAATTTACAACTAAAATATCAACATCTTAAAGAAAATGTTAAAACTTCAAATATCAAGACATCGTCAGATGCTCCAGAGTTTGATGCAGTTTTTCAAATTAACAAACGTGATGAATAGATTCAAGCTCAGTGCAACACGATCAGAAAGTTGAAAGCCCAAATCTCTCAATTAAAGGGTCAAACGAACAATATGACAGGCTCCCAAATGCCTCCTCCTTTAGATTCTCAGAATTTTCAAACGTTTCATCTTCAAAACCTAGTAAATGCTTTACAAAAGGAAAACGAAAGTTTTCTAGAAGAAAATGAAAAAGTTAAACGACATTTCAAAGAGTTATATGATTCAATAAAAGTCACCCGTGACCAAAACAACGAAAAAATAACGTCTTTACAGAAGGAAATTGAGAATCTGAGAAGTCAGGGAAATGGGAAACTGCCACTTGTTTTCAATAAGAATGGTGTCTCAAAATCACCCTTAGATTGCAAATACACTATGACAGTTAAATATATTCCTCCTCATCTTAGGAATAATGAACATGCTTTTCATGAATACTGTGCTCACCTTAAGGATAGTCTAGAATGTCTCCGTGAGATTGTCGAAGAGGATTTCATTAACAAACCTCTTGATAGTGAAATTAGGTTTGCTTGCCTACAGGCCAAACGATCTCAAGAGTTGCTAGAATGTGTAATTGCCACATGTCCCAAATCCTTAACCTTAGGTGCAAAAGGCAAAGCTGTGATGCCTTGTTCTATACCTAGTGCCAAGCAGGAAATCCGTTCTATGCCCAGTCTTAAGAAAGGAAACACTAATGTGCCTTCAAGTAGTTCAGATTCCATATATGTTAGTGCTAAGAAAGTGAACTTTAGTGTGCCTGCAAAAAGCTCAAATCACAGTCTTAAAGTATACACTAATGTGCCTTCTAGCACTTCAGATCCTTGCACATCAAGTTCAGGAATGCAAAAATTAGATCAACCAACTAATGTTCCCATTCCTCTACAGAGTAATCGACTTTAAAGCGAGCAGGTCAAAGTCTCAAGACAATACAAGGAATGATAGGACCTTGCAAGCTAAGAATGTGCATTGGAAGAGAGTAGAAGACCAATCTAGGAACTTTAAGCTTGAGTTGAATAAAATGAATCGTGTTGATTCTAGTATTAGCCTTAGGTGTACTGTAATTAATTCAATTCGATACTATTGCAAACCTTGTAATGCTGTCTGCTTGAATTCTGTTACTAATCATGAATGTGGTGTGAATGCTTTGTCTAATGCTGTCAAATGCCCGTTAAAATTGTTAATGCTAATAATCGTGCAAATAAGGCAAAAGGCAAAACGAAAGATGTTAGAAAACAGTGGAAACCCACAGGAAGAACTTTTATAAAGATAGGTTATTATTGGATACCTTTTGGCCATAAGAATAATCAGTTTGTTCTCAAACTGCTAAGATTATGCCCACTAGAAAATGGATGCCTACTGGTAGAACTATTCCCTTAAGAAGTAAACATACTTTGAATAGGTCAAATACAGACACCAGCATTGCATCTATTCCCAATGATTCCATTGCTTCTACTTCTGATATGGATGTTTCGATTCGATGTGGGTGTTCCAATACTGTTACTAACCAAGTGGAACCCATTCTTGCATGGGGATCCCAATTATCCAGTTATCCATTCTTGTCTATGTTCAACTGCAGATCATTCAAATCGTTCTGTGGTACCTGGACTCAGGCTGTTCCAAGCATATGACTGGAGACCGGTCGCGGCTCATGAACTTCGTGAGAAAATTCATAGGGACTGTTAGATTCGGTAATGATCATTTCGGTGCAATTAAGGGTTATGGTGATTATGTTGTTGGTGATAGTGTTATCTCTAGAGTATACTATGTGGAAGGTTTGGGTCATAATCTGTTATCTGTTGGTCAATTCGTGATTCGATCTAGAAGTAGCCTTCAAAAACATACCTGCTTTGTTAGAGATCTTAATGGCAAGGAACTTAAAAGGAACTCGTGGTTCAAATCTTTACACCATCTCCATAGAAGATATGATGAAGTCTTCTCCAATCTGCTTGTTATCAAAGGCTTCTACAACAAAGTCATGGTTATGGCATCGACGTCTCAATCACTTGAACTTCGGCACCATCAATGATCTCTCCAGAAAGGACTTAGTTGTAGGTTTACCTCGTCTAAAGTATGAAAAGGATCATCTTTGTTCAGCATGTCAATTGGGAAAAAGCAAGAAGTATGCCCATAAACCCAAACCTACTAACTCTGTCACAGAAGTTCTTCATACAATTCATATGGATTTATGTGGACCAATGAGAGTGCAGAATATCTTTGGGAAGAAATATGTGTTAGTTATAGTTGATGATTACTCTAGATTCACCTGGTCAAGTTCTTAAGGACAAAGGATGAAACTCCCGATATCATCATCAAACTTATCAAACAGCTGCAGGTTCGACTTAACAAAACCGTCCGAATTATCCGGACAGACAATGGAACTGAGTTTGTTAACAAACAACTTAGTGAATTCTATGAAAGCATTGTAATCAGCCATCAAAGAAGTGTTCCACGAACTCCTCAACCGAACGGTGTAGTTGAAAGACGAAATCGAACTCTTGTAGAAGCCGCTCGAACAATGCCGATTTACTCAAAAGTTCCAATGTTTCTCTGGGCTGAAGCTATTGCCACTGCATGCTACACACAAAATCGTTCCTTGATTCACAATGTTCATGGAAAGACACCATATGAACTTGTCCACAACAGAAAACCTAATCTCTCTTTCCTTCGTATGTTTGGTGCATTGTGTTATCCAACTAATGAGGGTCAAGACTTAGGGAAACTTAGGGCTAAAGCTGACATTGGAGTATTTGTAGGATATGCACCAAACAAAAAGGGATACCGAATCTATAACAAAAGAACCCGAAATATCATGGAAACCATTCACGTTACATTTGATGAGTCGACCGTCAAATGGCTCCTGGACACTCCGGGACCCGCACTTCAAAACAGTCCCATTGGTTCATCTCTTGTTCCAAACTCTTCTCAAGAAACTCCATATGTACCTCCATCTGAAGATGATTTAAAGAAATTGTTTGATCCTATGTTTGATGAACTGTATGATTCAATTACTAATGAGGTATTGATCCCTACAACAGAAGATGCTCATATTCCTGTGAATGAAGACAATCCTTCAGTCTCAATATCTTTAAGTCAAGAAGCACCTACTGCTGATCCTTCAGATCTCATCAACAAATCATCATTCTTCAAATGTACATCATGGAAATGTTTCGGCATCAATGATGAAGTTAATCCCTTTGCTACTCCTGAAGATGCTCCATTTGAAACCATATTTGCTACTCCGAATCATCATCGAACCATCTTCTTCGAAGACATCGACTCGCTACCTCAGTTCCTCAACAACTGCCACATGAACACCTTAGAAAATGGACTCACGATCATCCATTAGACAACATCATTGGAAATCCTCTCGTCCGTATCAACCCGGAAACAACTTGCAACCGATGCCTTATGGTGTTTCTTCAACTCCGTACTATCTAAGATCGAACCAAAAGATGTTAAAACCGCCATGAATGAAGACAGATGGTTCAATGCCATGCAAGATGAAATTCATGAGTTTGATCGACTTGATGTATGGGAGTTAGTACCTGCTCCAGACTGTGCTATGATTATTGCCCTTAAATGGATCTTCAAAGTGAAACTTGATGAGCATGGTGATGTGTTGAAAAACAAGGCCCGATTAGTTGCTAAAGGATATCGTCAAGAGGAGGGTATAGACTTTGAAGAATCATTTGCTCCAGTTACTCGAATCGAGGCAATCAGAATCTTTCTGGCTAATGCTGCTAGTAAGAACATGGTAGTATATTAGATGGATGTGAAGACGGCATTTCTGAACGGAGATCTTAAAGAAGTCGTCTACGTCAGCCAACCTGAAGGATTTGTGAATCAAGAGCATCCTACTCACGTTTATCGTCTGAAGAAGGCTCTTTACGGTTTAAAGCAAGCTCCAAGGGCATGGTATGATACACTGTCAAAGTTTCTTCTATCAACCGGATTTAGCAAAGGAGCAGTTGATCCAACATTATTCACCAGGAAGTCGGGCAAACATTTAACTCATGTTCAAATTTATGTTGATGATATTATTTTTGCCTCGACAGACCCAATGGAATGTGATCGCTTTTCTAATGAAATGAGTTCAAAGTTTCAAATGTCAATGATGGGACAAATGTCATTTTTCTTGGGATTACAAATTTCACAAAGTTCCGGAGGCATTTTCATAAATCAATCTAAATATGCAACAGAGATTTTAAAGAAATTTGGATTTGATTCAAGTGACCCTGTTGACACCCCATGATTGATCGAACCAAACTAGATGAGGACCACTCGGGGATCATGATTGACCAAATGAAATATCGTAGTATGATTGGATCCCTGATGTACCTCACGGCTAGTAGACCAGACATCTTGTTCGCTGTTTGCATGTGTGCTAGATACCAGGCTAAGCATACTAAAAATCACCTTGAAGCAGTTAAATGGGTCTTTCGGTATCTCCAAGGAACCATCAATATGGGACTATGGTACCCGAAGGACACCGGTATGTCACTAACGGCCTATGCAGATGCTGATCATGCAGGTTGTCAAGATACACGTCGAAGTACATCTGGAGGTGCTCAGTTTTGGGTGATAAGCTTGTGAGCTGGTCTTCAAAGAAGCAAATGAGTACTTCTATTTCCTCTACAGAGGCTGAATACATAGCCATGTCATCTTGTTGTGCTCAAATCTTATGGATGAGATCTCAATTATCCGACTATGGCTTTGTATTCAACAAAATCCCTCTGTACTGTGATAATAAAAGTGCTATTGCTCTCTCATGCAACAACGTTCAACACTCAAGAGCAAAGCATATCGACATTCGACATCATTTCATCCGGGAACAAGTGGAAAAAGGTGTGGTGGAACTATATTTTGTGAGGTCTGAATATCAGTTAGGAGACATCTTCACCAAAGCTCTTCCAAGAGAACGTTTTGAGTTTATTCTTCCACGTCTTGGCTTGAAAAGCCTTCAACCCGATACTCTCAAACGTCTTCAGGAGGAAGACGAGGAGTAAAGGTCTATCTTCATCTATCTCTTGTATATATCTATTCGAAAAATCAAAATACAAAATTATAAAACCTTCAAAATCCATAGAAATCTGAAAAATTCGAAAAATCTTCAAAAATATTGTCTCTTTGTAATGCGTTTTCTCGGTTCGATAATATCTACGGTCTTTGTGCTGTCATTCAAAGAATGACACGGGACTTTAGATGTTGGTCGAATTCCAAAAAAAAAAAAAAAAAAAAAAAAATTTAGAGAAAGAGAAACAATGGTTTATTGTCATTTTCAGGCAATAACCCGGTTTTAAAAGAAAGAACAGAGCCATGTTTTATCATGATTTCTAAGTCCATGCTCTGATTCTATAAACATTTATTTGCTGAAAACTAAATGCTTTGAAAAATAACTCGGTCTCTATTTTTGATAATCATCCGGACTTATTTGTCAAAATATCTATCTCTCAATCAACAACCTATGTCATTGATTGAGGGGAGAATGATTTCAATTAAATTAAAAAGTTATTTGGCATTCAATTGTTTTCAAAAGATAATCATGCATGTTTAACCAATGGAGATTAAAATCTCAACATCGATCCTTATCGCTTAAAACGCTTTCATAATCAAGTCACAATTCTCCTTAAAAGCTTTCTAAAATCAATTTAAATCTAAGAGATCACAAATCTCAAATGATTTGATAATTGTGATCGGGGGAGAAGTTGTGATTTAAATAGGATTTAACCTGATAATTCGATAAATGGTTTCTTAAGTGATTAGCATGTTTGCCTCCCCGTAAGTGACAAACGATTTCAAATTTTCCATGCACACATTGAGGGGGAGCATCTATCTTAAACCACAATGATTTGAAACGTGATCACTTATCTCAATGTGCAGGTTCCCTCTAGTATGTGCAAAACTCTTTTCAAATCTCGAGGCACATATTGAGGGGGAGCAAAATCATGAAAACCTCATCCTTCCCCAAAATGCTTTATCTACTTGATTCGATTAGGGAAGTGATGTTGATATTTTTTTAGAAAATGGTAATCAAAGAAGTTAATTCTTTCTCTTGCCTCCGTGTGGAAAACTATTTCAAATACTTGATTCACATGTTGAGGGGGAGTTCTTCTTCTAAAAATATCAAAAACAATTCAGGTACAAAATGCTTTGATAATATATCATAAGTATCTGGATTGATTTTCAAATGGTTTTCAATTGGTTCCTATGGCAGATGAACAATACCAAAAAGACCGACCAACTTTACATTATGTATGGTGATATAAGGACGATAAGGTTAGGTATGTGTTCCCATGATCCGCCAGAACCGGAGGGATCTACCCAGGGATTATCCACTAGTTAGTGTAGAGTTCTTAGGTATGATGATAAAAGGAGAAAAATGAGATATGGGAAGAGTGCGGACTAAGACTGAGCTAGTACTGGAATAAACCCAACAAGGTTCTAGCTATGAAGTCTCGGTAAGCACTGAAGGGGTTGAAGAATTAAAAGGAATTGAATGAAAAAAGGGTGAAAACAAATAGCCCTCCATTTATTCAACCTTAGGGCAGAAACCGGGTTCAATTCATATGCTACTGATGGTAACATCGGTATTGAAGACAAGACGTCATGGACCCAGTGACGCACTGCACTACAACTTCCCAAACCACTCAAGTTCCTCTTAAAAGGACTTGTTTCATTCTCACGGGGAACCGACATTATCTATCGACTTTCTCTTAGAGATTGTTGATATTGAAGGAGGAGACCCTCTCCCTAGTCTCCGATATAGGATCCAAATATGCACAAATTGAGTCTAGAGCCACGAGATCATCAATAAATCTCATTAGGACACTTTCAATGAAGACTCTCTGTTTCACACAATGTGGAAAGAGATATTATATCTTGAGTCCTACGCTTTATCCTTGTGGTATTGCCGAACATCCGAAAGTGATGTGTTTACATATTCACTGTGAAGATGGAAAGCCTTCTCGAGCCAACATCTAACAAGCTCCTGGTAGGTGGCATGTGAGATCTATTATATAGATCAACCATGTGACAACTGAACAGAAACAATGGGGCGATTCAATCTTTTGAATCAATCCTGGTTCAGGTTATGGATTGACGGATACCTTTGAAAAACCAGTCTTTGTGCTTTAAAACTCTTTTCATTAGCATGTCGACTGTGTACTAATTTTTCAAATCAAAAGGTGTTTTATGATTGATAATTGATTTTCATTAAAACCTTCGTTATATTGCAAAAACAATTTCTATTGAGCAATACACGATTGTTTTTCAAATCTCTTTTCATCAATCAGTAGACGTAAATTCGCTGGTTCACTCACTCCGTGTTGTCTTCTTTGAGACGTTCAGGTTTGAGAACAGCTAGAGCAGCTGCGAAACCCTGTCAAGGAAATTCTTCGAATTATACCGATCACAGAGTACTTGTATGCGATCAACGGGAACCGTGGGCGTGTACCTCAATTCATCGAAAGTGATCAAAGACACTTTCGTGCGCTTTATTGCTAACTGTCTTATGCAGGAACACCCCGACGTTTGCCTGATCAGGAATGAAGCGGTCAATCCATAGCCGCATGCTCACCTAACACATTCATCTCAAAAGAAATCATGATTAGTGCATCAATGACTCTGATATTTTCACTCCATGCTTCTGCTACGTTGCTGCCAATATCATGAATCAACGAATGCTTCCGCTACTCTGATGAGAATATATCATGATCCCGAATGTGAGCATGTCGGTCCGAATGTCACAACATCACATAATACCAACACCACAATGGATGTATCAGAGATTTTCTACTAGCCGATGATCTCAAAAGCTGGCTCAACATTATTATCACGTGGATCAATAAAAGACCTCCACTTGGATTAACCAAACATGCAATGTGTGGAATCAATGACTACGAGCTTCGGAGCAAAGTACTACATCAAGAATGCAAGATCAATTGTTAATGTAATATCTGATTGTATTCAATGTCATTTTAGTATATGTTTGAGGTGACCTCCCTTAGGGGGAGATTGTTAGGAATTAGAAATTCCCGATATTAAAGTGTCGGTCACCTCAAGTATATGTAATCGTTAGAAAGCTCGTAGTGATAGTAATATTTAGTTAAGTAACACCGTGGAGGACGGACGGGTCTTTACCCACTGTATGCCTGATCCACAGCCCGTTGTGTGGCGATTTATGTAAGACTATAAATACTCTCTACCTTCCAAGGTAGAGAGTTGGAGCTCATAATAATATCTTTCACTTTCTCTCACTAAGTTCCCTAAACCTCTAACTTTCTCTCTCTAGAATTCCATCTATTTGTTACTTTGTGTTATGGTTTGATGTGTATGTGAAAAGTTATATCTTACACTTGTAGCAACAGTACCCATCTTATCAGTCGTGGTTTGGCGTCATGTTTATTGAACAAGTACTTCAAAGCAGAATGGTCAGTGTAGACAATAGTTTTTGACATTACTAAATAAGACCTAAAATTATCAAAGGCATAAACCACAGCAGAATGGTCGTGTAATGTTTTTGTGCCTCATTTAAGGTTTTACTAGCATAATAAATGGGTTTAAATTTTTTGTCCACCCTTTGTCCCAAAATAGCTCCTACTGCATAATCACTGGCATCGCACATAAGTTCAAAATCGTTGTTCCAATCAGGAGCAATAATAACAGGGGTAGTAGTCAAATTTTCTTTTAAAATATCAAAGGCTCTTTTGCACTCATCATTAAAGTCAAATTTTGCATCTTTCATGAGAAGTTAGGTCATAGGTTTAGCAGTTTTGGAAAAGTCTTTTATAAATCTTCTATAAAACCCAGCGTGCCCAAGAAAACTCCTAATCCCCTTTAGATTAGTAGGCTAACGGAGTCGAGAAATGACGTTAACCTTAGCTTTATCAACTTCGATCCCGGTTTGTGAAATTTTATGCCCCAAAAATATCCCTTCTTTTACCATAAAATGGCATTTCTCCCAATTTAGGACAAGGTTGGTTTCTTCACATCTAGCAAGCATTTTAGATAAATTATTAAGACAAGACGAAAAAGAGTTACCAAAGACCGAGAAATCTTCCATGAATACTTCCATAAAATCTTGGCACATATTCGTGAATATTGCCATCATGCACCGTTGGAATGTGGCAGGGGCATTGCATAGTCCGAAAGGCATTCTTCGGTAAGCGAATGTTCCATAAGGGCAACTAAAAGTAGTCTTTTCTTGATCTTCCGGGGTGATTAGAATCTGAAAATATCCTGAAAATCCATCAAGGAAACAATAATATTCATGTACAGAAAGCCTCTCTAACATCTGATCGATGAAAGGGAGCGGAAAGTGATCCTTCCACGTTGCATCATTTAATTTTCTGTAATCAATGCACTCCCTCCAGCCAGTAACCGTTCTTGTAGGTATCAGCTTGTTATCTTCGTTAGTGATCACGGTCATTCCCCCCTTCTTTGGCACAACATGAATAGGACTAACCCAAGGACTATCGGAAATAGCGTAAATTAGACCTGCATCCAGGAGTTTAATGATCTCGTATTTTACCACATCCTGAAGTTTTGCGTTTCATCTTCTTTGTGGTTGTACTACTGGTTTGAAATCATTTTCCATTAGTATCTTGTGAGAACAGTATGAAGGGTTGATTCCTTTTATGTCAGAAACTTTCCATGCAATAGCTCCTTTGTGCTTGCTTAAAACTTGTAATAGCAGTTTCTTTTCCTCGTCAGATAACAAAGAAGAAATCACTACCGGAAAATTAGGATCATCATTAATAAATGCATATTCTAAATGAGAAGGGAGCTATTTGAGCTTGGGAGTAGTATCAGCTTTTTCCGGGATGTTTGCTGAACATAACGTTTGGTTGTTTACAGCTTCTTCTTCCCATTCGTCTTCTTCATAGTTAGACATGTCTTCATTATCTTCAAATTTCAATGATTTCAAAGGGTCAGGTTGAACGCATTCCTGAGCATGTTTCTGGACATTAACTTCAATTAGATCGAGATCGTCAAGGTTGTCGTCAGTGAAAGAAGCATATCTCATTGATTTTTATAAATCGAAGGTAATCTTATTATTTCCAATTTCCAAAGAGATCTTTTTGTTAAAGACATCAATCATAGCGTGTGATGTGGCAAGAAAGGGCCTCCCAAGTAAAATGGGGACATCATCCTCTTCCATTTCAAGGACCACGAAGTCGACCAGGAAGACAAATGTATCAATCTTGACAAGGACATTCTCAGCAATTCCTTTAGGATATTGAGTTGTTTTATTTGCTAGCTAAATGCACATTCTAGTTGGTTTTAGGTCTCTCAATTTCAAGCGTGAGTAAAGCGAGAATGGCATAAGACTAATGCTTTACCCTAGATCGGCAAGGGCTTTATCGAACATGATACCTCCGATGGTGCAACGCAAAGTGAAGCTCCCAGGATCTTCTTCTTTGAGAGGCATGTCTTTTAGTATGGCGGAAGAACACCTTTGATTCAAGGTAACCTGCGTCCAATCAGAAAGTCTTTTTTGAGTGATGAGGTCCTTCATGAATTTAGCATATTTGGGCATTTGCTCAAGAGCTTCAACAAGGGGGATGTTAATGCTGAGCTGTTGTAAATTTTCCATGAATTTCTAAAATTGTAATCGTTCTTTCTCCTTCTTAATTCTTCCCGGAAATGGTATGGGAGGAACATAGGGACGAATTTTTTCCACAGTTGGTTGAGCGTCCTCAGTTTCTTTATTTCTGTTTTGAGGAACATCTTCATTATGAACATCCGAGCTTGAGGGATAAGCTGGTTCTTTATATTTTAATCTACTTCGGGTTGTTATAGCATGGGCTAGATCCCGAGGGTTTGGTTCAGTTGGGCTAGGAAGTTCCCCTTCATCTCTCATTCTGATAGATTCTGCGAGCTTTCTGACCTGATTCTCCAATCTTCTTATAGCAGCTGCTTGAGTTCTTACCACATGGTCGTAATCTTTCTTGATGTTCCATACCAAATTTTCACTTTCTTCTTGCTTTCTGCTAGATTCCTTAACAAGCTTTTTTACAGCTCTCTCGAGATCCATCACTCTTCCTTCAACTGGTTTATCGAACTTGTGTTTAACCATCTTTACTTCTTCAGTTAGGGATTGCATATCGAACTCAAATTCCTCCAAATTTTTGATTATCAATTGTAGCTCAATTGGGTTTTCATTCCAACCTTCATTCCAAGATGAAGAGGGGAGGGCTACTTCTTCAAATCTAGTCCATCCTTTATCAGCAGTCATTAAAGGGATAGGTTCTTTTGAGTCTAACAATTAACGAGTTTTGATATTAAGCCCGTTGTAAAATATTTGCAGTTGCTCGTGTTTGTTGAGTTTATGCTCAGGGCATTTGAGGATGGCTTCATTGAATCTTTCCCAAGTTGTAAATAGCGGTTCATCATTGATTTGGGAGAACCTCCTAATTTCATCAACTTGCTGGAGGATTTTTGCAGGGGTTTGGTATTCTTTAAGAAAGGATTTTTTGAATGAATTCCATGTTGTGATAGATCCAGAAGGTAGATTCTTTAGCCAATCTCTAGCTCTTCCCTTGAGAGTAAAAGGGAATGCTCTCATCATAATATGGTCTCTAGAGACGCCTGGTGCATGGAATAAATCAGCGATTTTAAATACTTTAGCGATGTGCTCGTGTGCTTCTTCATCCTTGTTTCCATAAAAGTAGCATGATGGATCTAAACACACACCTTGTGTTAGTGATACTTTGAATTATATTAATAAGTACGCATAATATACTTAGTAATACTCTGAATATGGATTGTATAATGTAATGTAAGTGAGAACTGTATAACACAAAGCTTCAATATTGTTAAGAATAATACGAGTGATCTTGCTTATCACTAGGGTTACACCTTGAAGCATACGTACCTAGAACAATGACCTAGGACCTCCTTTTATGCACAAGGAGTCCTTTACAAGATAAGTATAATGTTAACTATATAGAATATACACAAGATCTTTTCTATACTTCCCTATACATGAATACACAACAATTATCCTAATAGCAGTGGTAATAATATGTACTAGCAGTGGTAATGTGTTTCCACTGCTAGTGCATTCTTTAGCAGTGTCTTCCACAAATTTATCAGTGGTAACTGTTAGTATTATTCCCAACAATCCTCCCCTAAACTTATGATTTCTCTGCAAATCAATAAGTTTCTTCAATCTGCATCATCTGTAAGGTGGGGAATTCTTCCAAACACTTCACTTTCTTCTTAAAGCCTGAATAGCTCTTGAACATTGATCTTGAATCCTATGTATCAAAGCTCTGTCCTTCTCATTATATTCATGAACCCTTATTGTTGTAGATAACATCACAGTGAGAATTCCAGCTCTGAGTGGTTATTCTTTCTCAGCAAACATAAATTCATCCACTCCAGTGTTTGTAGAAACATGATGAACTTCACATGAATCATAGTAAGTCCATGTAGTACCAACACATTGAGCTTCAAACTTCCAGAAATTATCATTAGCATCTGGTTCATAGAGCCTTCTTAGATCAACCCATAATTGCATTTCCTTCATGTCTTTAAGCTTGTCAGCATCAGACCTTTCTTGAACTAATCTCCACAATGTATCAAGATCAACTCTATCACATGCTTTGATGAGTTCTTCAAACTGAATGAATGATGAAGTTTCACCACCTAGCCTTGTAATCTTCCATGTTGGAGCAAAATTTCTAGCAGTATACACTTCCCAATCAATAGTAGGATGTCTGACATGAAGTGGGTCAGGATAAAAATCTTCTTCTTCAACCAAAATCATTCTAGTCAGTTGTTCATCTGTGAATTTCTCAGATTGAACTTCTTGTTCTTTAGCAAATCTTGTTTTCTTGAGTGTTTGAGGTTCACTATCTTTGGATTTTCTCTTTAGATGAGGATATCTTCTTTCTTCTTCTTCAGAGTTCATAGGAATAAAGTCACTATCTTGTCTTTTAACTCTGTAGTAGATACCTTCAACCTGATCATCAGTCATTCCTTAAAATTGATTCTTTTTCCAGCCACCAACACTGCAACAATAAGCTTTCATCATTGAGATAACTTGTGCCTTGGTTGGTTGTCTTGGTTTCTTTTGACCCTTGTTGACTAAACCAATTGCATCCTGAAGTGCTTGATTATTCTTCATTTGAATGAAGTCCTTCAACTGAGCTGTTCTTTGTTCTTCAGTTAAAGACTTATGTGCAACTAGGTCAATTGCCTTCTTCTTGACTACTGGATCATTAGTAATCAAGAACTCAATCTCTTGTTCTGTAGGTACACAACTAAACTCTAGAGTCTTTTCTTTGACTATTGTGGGTGGGATAGTGGAAAGTGGATTTTCATCCATTGGATCAGTGGTTTCCATTCTGTCCAGTCTTTTAGCCTCCATGAAGTCTGTAATCTCTAGTTCATCTAGCTTTTTCTTGTTTGCAACTTCATCTTCAGTGAGGTTTCTAGCAACTTCTGCATCATGAGCAATTTGAGCTTGTTCTCTCTTTGAAACTTTCCTTCTTAATTGCTCTTCACTTTGTACAACTACTATACCTTTTACCTTCTTCTTCTTTTCAATTTCTTTCTCTGCAGTGGTAATATATTGTCCAGCAGTGGGAACCGTTTGCTCTGCAGTGGGAATGGTATCAGTGGTTGCAGCAATGGAAGTTTCTTGCTCTGATTGCTATTGAGGAACTTCTTCTTGAGTATCAACTTCCTCAGTACCTCTTGGCTCATCAAATCCAAAATCTGCATCTAAATCACCTTCATCTTCAAAATCAATTTTCCTCCCCTTGGTTTCAGCATCAGTTTTCCTCCCCTGTCTGGGAGAATTCCCAAAATCTTCACTGAATTACTCTGAGTCACCATCATGAGGTGAGGATGGAGATGACATTACTATCTTTGCAGGTCTCCTTTTCTGTTTCAACCCCTACAACTCTTTCTTCAAAGTCTGAATCTTTTCTTGCAATATTGTAATATCATTGGCATGTTGCTCCTTTACTTGTGCCAAGTCTTTCTCTAGAGATTCAACCTGCTTAGTTAGCTTGGTACATAGTTCCATCAATTCCATAGGTTGCCCACTGCCCTCAACACTTCCAACTGTGTGACCTGTTGGGAGAGGTGAATCATAGGGCATTGGCTCAGACTCACTTCTAGTTGGACTAGGTTGAAGCCTGGAACCACCACTGCTTGTTCCTAACCCAAAAGGATCAGGAACATGCTGTGTTGTAATGGGAGGAGTTGGCTGTTTTTGCCTCCTCTCATAAGTGTGAGTAACTGGTGGAGTGTAGTTTAGGTTTGGAACTGTGATTGTGGGTGTGTTTTGGAATACAACTGGGAGTGTTGCATCTTCACCCTGTACCTGTGAAATCTTTGCAAGCATTTGAGGAAAAAGTGGTGTAACAACCCTATTACCATCCTTATCCATGTTTTGAAAAACTTTGGGCTTAAGGAAACGGATTTTATAAACTCTTGTATGGGGTTGCAGTTGAAATTCATTTAACATTGCTTGCACAAACCTTGGATACATCAAAAATTTTGTTGAACTCTTTACATTGCCTTGCATACTTGTAAAAATATATTTAGACCAATTAAAAATCCTATCTGTAGCTAGACAAACCAAAGGGTAAGCCATTGTTGAACTGAATTGTTCATAAGATGTTTTCTTAGGACTTAGGCAATGTAATAGAGTATATATTAAAAATCTCCAATGATGAAAGATGAAATATGCCTTTTTGTCGGTGGTATCATACCCCACTCTTTTTGAAAGTAGCCTTTTTGTCAGTGGTATCATACCCCATGGATGAAAGATGTTCATGAATGTCTGGCATGGGTAATGTGATGATACCATTGAGATCATCCAATTGGAGAATGCTCCTCAAGGATGACTCAGTAACATCAATAGTTACCCCATCCACTGTGGCTCTAAGAGCATCCACTGTTTCATGTGTATCTCCATCTTCAATAGTGATGGACTTAACAGAGTTCCAAAACTGCTTGATTTGAGAGATATAGATTGTGGGATTAAGAATTAAAGCATACCTTACATGAGTAGTGTTTAGAAAATCCACAATTTGATGAAAAATAGGGCCACTCTTGTCGTTTGACTTTTTCAAATAGGCCACTTGGTTGTGCTGATCTGCAAAAGTGATTGGTGTCATAGTATCTTTTGATGAAAAATATGTTGTGTTAGTATGAATTGAATGAAGAACTCGCCAATTAAGAGAAAAAGATATATACTTTTAGGTTTTAAGAGTTTTGCGCAAGAAAGATTATCTAAGGAAAAGATTTATCTTAAGAGAATAAATAGCAAGTAGGAAAGTAGATAATCTTCTAAAAATTTAACCCTATTAATATAGAAAGTAGTTACTCTCAACGGCTAGTAAAAATTTGTTACTGACACAACAGTTGTAACGGCTAGAAGTGGTAATTTTTCACAAAAATTTTCAAGAGCAGTGGTAAGTAAAATATATGAAAATTTGGACTGCTCTTATTATAGTTTTTAGCAAACTACCAGCTATCAACGGATTTGATATGTCTTTACCATGAGTCGTTTGCTATGGACTAGCCAACTCTTAATCATATAGAATATGGTGAGTTGATAACCATATAGTTTTTGGTAAACTATCAACCATAAACGGATTTGTTAAGTCTTTACCAGTAGTCGTTTACTCTGGACTAGTTGATTTTTATGTGGATTAGACATGGTGAATCAATAACCATTTGTCGTGTGTCTCAGTTACACACCTTTTATGATCAACTCCCAGCAAAGATTGGTTATGCACCTGCAAGTGTTAGTATAATACAAAGAATATTCATAACCAACTTGTTTTAACCTAAGTTACATTTAACCAAGCCACTATTCACAAATATCATCCCAAAGTCAACCCGATAATATCTATATTTACTCTTCAACCTACCAAAATAGGTAAAAATAAATATCCTCTTTAATGAACCCTTTTGATCGACTTTGCCTATAAAAAGGGGCTCGGCACTCCATAATCTTTATCAAAACACATTCTAACTAGCACAACATCCCTAAAAATCACCATGAGCAATCTTCCCAACATAATTGACATCTCTTTTGATTCTGACATAAAGATTGTGATGGCATCTGAGTCATCTTCAGAGGCATCAGGGTGGGCAGGTTACATTCCACCCTGTGCTACAAGCTCTTCTTCCAAAAAGCCAACTAAGACTGCCAAACCTATTGCCAATCCTGCACCTTCTCTTGAGTTCTACTCCAGCTCATGAATCAAATCTTTGGGAGCAGCTCTCTCCAACATGAATCAAATCTCCATACCAAAGAAGCCTGCAATGCTACCAAGGCCTCCTCCACAAGTTATTGGTCTTGCTTGTCCAAGAATGCAGTCAACCTTTGAGAACAAAAGGAAGAGTTCACAGAAGACCAAGCACAAATATCACGGCAAGGGCAAGAAGCCAATGGAGTAGCGTGTGTAGGGTGTAGGGGTGTAGTTCGTTTTAGGTTTTTATCTTTTGTGTTTTGATGGTGGTTGTTAGTACTCTCTGCTTTGAATGTAATGAACTTCATCTCAATGAAATTAAGTATCTTTGTTTTACTTTTTCCACTGTGAGAGCAACTTTTACCACTGCTTTCATTTTAGTTTCCACTGTTAGCCTTATTTTCTGCATAAAAGTTAGTGGACAAGCAAAAATACAAGCAAACTTATACAAACTAATACAAACTTATACAACAATTTTAGTACCAAAAACCTCCCCTCAACACCAAAGACCATTAGACACAAAAATTTATGGATTAAACATTCCAATACCTGTTACCAAGTACTGAAATCGACCCACATCAAGTCCTTTTGTTAATAAATCAGCATAGTTATCATCAGTATGGATTTTGACAACTTGAATTAGCCTTTTCTCATAACAATCTCTTATAAAATGGTGTCTAATTTCAATATGTTTAGTCTTTGTGTGTTGAACTGGATTCTTAATTATGTATATGGTACTACTACTGTCAATATAATTGATGGAATTCATAAAATTGTACCCATAGTCCAAAAGTTGATATCGAAGCCATAGAACTTGAGCATAGCAACTTGCAGCAGCCACATACTCTACCTCAGTCGATGAATTTTCCACCATTGTTTGTTTCTTGCACTGCCATGACACCAATCTGTTTCCAAGAAATTGGCATCCACCTGTTGTAGATTTTCTATCCAAACTAGCTCCAGCATAGTCACTATCTGAGTAAGTAACCAGTTCTAGAGGTGATTCTCTAGGGTACCATAATCCCAGATTAGGAAATGCTTTAAGATATCTGAAAATCTTCTTCACAGCAATCAAGTGTGAGAACCTGGGAGTGACCTGAAACCTTGCACAAGCACATACTGCAAACATAATATCTCGTCTAGATGATGTAAGATACATCAAAGAACCAATCATAGATCTGTACATGTGCACATCAACTGCTTCACCACTATTCTCCTTCAAAAGTTGATGTGTAGTCTTGTCTGCAGGGGTGCTGGATGACTTTGCATCAGTGAACTTGGACTTCCTTAGTATCTCAGCCACATATTTATCTTGATTGATGAAAATACCATCTGGCTTTCGTTTTACTTGAAGTCACAAAAAGAATGTGAGTTCACCCATATAACTCATCTTGAACTCATCCTTCATTAGCTTCTCAAACTCTTTGCACATCTCTGTCTTTGTAGAGCCAAAAATAATATCATCAACATATACTTGAACCAGCAAGATATCATTCTTGTCTTTCTTGATGAACAAAGTCTGATCCACTCTGCCTCTATGAAACCCATTATCAAGAAGATAAGTAGTTAAGGTCTCATACCATTTTCTTGGTGCTTGATGCAAGCCATACAAAGCTTTAACCACCCTGTACACTTTGTTTGGATAGTCAGGGTCTTCAAAGCCTGGAGGTTGTGAAACATATACCTCCTCATCAATATGCCCATATATAAAAGCAATCTTTACATCCATTTGATAGACTTTAAAGCCCATAAAGGATGCATAGGCTAAGAACAGCCTAATTGCTTCAATTCTTGCAACTGGGGCAAACACTTCTTCATAGTCAATACCCTCCTCCGGAGTGTATCCTTGAGCCACAAGCCTAGCCTTGTTTCTTATAACAATTCCTCTTTCATCCTTTTTGTTTCTGAACACCCATTTTGTACCTATTACGTTCTTGCCATGAGGTAAATTGCAAAGCACCCAAACCTTTTGAATCTTAAACTAGAGCAACTCTTCTTGCATTATTCCACCTAACTTTCATCTTCAAGTGCCTTGTATATATTCTTTGGCTCCATTTGTGACAGAAAACACATGAAAAGACATTCATTCTTGCCTTCATGATTCTTGGATTCATAGATTTCACTAATAAATCCATGAACATCAGGCAATTTTGATTATCTTCTAGTCTTCACTGGTAAATTTACATCCCCAATCACATTTTCAAGAGGATGTGATTTATGAATTGAGGTATGGGGAGTTTGAGGAACTACAATCTCATTTGGCATATTTGAGATTTCAACATCATTGGCTTGAGCTTCCTCTATAACTGGAGTTGTCTTTTCCACTTCTGGTGTTGCAGCGGAAACTTCTGGCATAGCAGTGGAATCTGAATTTCTACTGCTTTCAGGATTTACAGTGTTCATATTGCTAGCTCCTTCTTTTCCAGAATCATTAGAAGGTTGAGCATCTCCAGTCCTTGGAATATCATCATTATGTGCATAGTCCCAAAGTGGCAAAATGAATTCATCTTGATCATCTGCTTGATCCTTGCTTGGTTCATCATCATCAAGAAACTCTTCTGAACCTGCAAAGTCATAAGTAGATGTACACAGAGATAGGTACATAGTTCATCGTATGGGTTAGAGTATCAAGATTAAACAGCCTTTATGGACCAGTTCCTTTGACATTCACCTTGTTTTCTGGGAATACAACATGCAGATTCTCTTCAATCTTTTGGGTTCTTAAGTTGAATACTCTAAAAGCTTTACTAACCATGGAATACCCAACAAAATACCCTTCATCAAATTTTTCTTCAAATTTACCCAGATAATCTATGGTATTGAGAATAGTGACATGACATCCAAATGGTCTCATGAAGTCTAGGATAGGGGGTCTACCTCTAAATAACTCATAAGGTGTCTTGTTCTTTGTTTTCACTACTAAAACCCTGTTTTGCACATAAAAAGCAGTGTTAATCGCTGCTTGACCAAAGTGATTGGCAATTTTGAATCTGCCAACATGGTTCTAGCAGCCTCTATTAGTGTCCTATTTCTCCTCTCAGCAACACCATTTTATTGAGGAGTTCTAGCTACACTAAATTCTCTTTTAATACCTTTGTGAAGATCATTGTAAGCTCTTAGACGAGGTCTAATATTATATCTAGGAACACATAATAATAAAGGAGGAATATTCAAACATAGAATCAATATTATTATGAACAAGGTTTTTCATAATCATAAACTAACTAACTAACTATAATAAAGATCAAAGACTTGATCTAACACTAACTAACTAAACCCTAGGCGTTTCCCAAATCCCTACGCCTAGGTTCCCCTACTGTACACACCTTTAGGCGTCTACATCTTGTACATACTATAAAACTAATGACCCTATGTCTCTTTATATACTAGAGACATCTAGGGTTTCTAAGAATCACAATATAATTAGGAAACTAATTATTCTTTTAAGCATATCTTCTAGAATCTTCCAAATCCTCCATCTTTTTGTAGTTTCCCTTCTTGTCACTTTTAGTCCTTCATGTTTCATTCTTCTTGTTTTGTATCATCAAATCTATAATAGACCCAACAACCTTTATCCCTGCAAAAATCATCCATAACTCTATTCTAAAACTCTGTCCCATTGTCGCACCTAATGATTTTAACTTTCATATCATATTGGTTTTCTACTTCTGCAATGAAGGTCTTAAGGATGCCAGTTGTTTCATTCTTAGTTCTAAGAAAGAAAACCCATGTAAACCTGCTGAAATCATCAATCACAACAAGACAATACTTTTTAAGATTTAAGCTACTCACAGATGTAGGACCAAACAAGTCCATATGTAACATATGAAGTAGGTAAGCAATAGAGTTAACCAATTTTGACATACAAGAATCTCTGTGTTGTTTACCTTTAAGACAAGCAACATAGGTTTGATAATTTTCAAATATTTTCTGAGGCAAGCCTCTTACCAAACGATCTTTAACAATCTTATTTATGGTTTTGAAATTAATTTGACCAAGTCTTCTATTCCATAACATGGATTCATCCACTGTGGCCTTTGCAAGCAAGCAAGCATAATCATCTTTAGCAACAATGTTGTTCATATCAAAGCTATATAAGTTGCCTTTTCTAGGAATCTTAAGAAGAATCTGACTTTCATCAGGCATCTTAAAATCCATAGAGAGAACAAAACATATCTTCAGTAAAAAGAACATTGTTTTTCTTGTCACACATTTGTGACATACTAAAAAGATTATACTTAAGCTCTTTACATAGTACCACGGGTTCAAAATCCAAGTTACCAGTTTGATGACCCCTTTACCGTAACTTTCCATTAACTCCACCTCCAAAGGCGACAAAGGTCCATCATAGTATTCAAAGTTTGAGAGATAGGACTTGTTGCCAGTCATGTGCCTTGAACATCCACTGTCTGTGTAGCCTTGATGCGATCTCTTTATCCTTGGATGTTCCACACATATAAGAAGGAGTTAGTTTCCTTTGGAGACCAAGCGATTTGACTTGGATGCCTACCGTGTATCAACTTATATCTATCAAAGGTCATTGATACACCATTGGGATTGGTTGTTGAGGTAATTCCTTTAGGTTTTCATTCCCAAACGTCTTTGAGGCCTTCATAGAATTTCCCATGTTACCCACTGTTCTTTGTTTACAACCCTTGCAGTGGGAACTTTTGACTAAGCGGTGGTAACTTGGTTTAGTTTTTGGTACCCACTTTTGGTTATATTGAACCCTTTTATCAAAAAAAGACCTTTTCCCTGTTTGTGCAGATTTTACAAAAGTTGTTTTGGATTTTGCACTTGCAATAGGTGTTTTAGGGGAGCGGTGTGCAGGTTTTAGCGATGGCAAAATTTTAAGTCCTTTTTAGTTGAAGCGCTCTTGGGATCATGTTCTTTGTGTGAATTAGGATGTATTGTGTTTTGAAACCTTTTTGACTCCACCCTTTTTTCCCATAAACTTCCCTTCTCCCAACATGATAGTCACAATTATCATGTAAATGTTCAAAGCTACCACAGATATAACATGCTTTATTGTTCATCACAAATTCACTACCTAGTTGTTGAGATTTTACAAGATTCCAACTCCTCGGTTGGGGTTGATGACTTGTTCTATACATCTCGGCATACCTTCAGTTGATCTAGGTTTATTAACTTGTTTCCTAGGTTCCTCTGTAATAGTATTTACAACTTGTGGGATAGAAGCCTCTACATTCTTTTTAACATTCTCATCTACAACTGATGAGTCACTTGCACTTTCAAAACATCGATTCATGCTTAACCTCTACCTCACTTTTCACAAATTTTGGAGGACCATATTCAAGGTTAGGTTCACGAAATTCTTCTAGGCCCGTATGAGCTAAATCTATGCCGGAGGTGATGGAACACCCTTAGTGGTGGAGGAACTCTTTGTATCCCATACTAGACTTAACTTTACTAGTGATTTGAGCATTCCAAATTTTATCAATTGACTTAGGCGATAATACTTGTTGTCAGCGATAAAGCCGACATTCTCATTTATCTTTTTAAGTTTTCAAACTCTTCTTTAGAGCCTCATTCACTGCTATCTTATGATCTAACTCTCTTCTAAGAACAACCAAATCATCATTATATTTTGTCTCATTTGCTCTATAATGCTCTAGTTGTTTTTCTAATCTGGATATGCCTCTTCTAAGGTTTGACACATTATAATTAGCAACAAACAACTCTGTTCTTTGGTTGTCATATAATTGATTAAGCCTTTCACATTCTCTAGAAGCACTACATGTTTTAGAACAACTTTCAAGTTTTTTGTACCTCAGTCGAGAGAGGCCATGAGAACATGTTCTGTAGCAATAAAAGCGACATCACGAAGGTTGTTCCTCTTGTCCATCGACCATGAAACTCCAATCATAGCTCACACCATCAATTTACCCGACATTGCATTTGGTTCCTCCACAATTGGTTCTTTCTTTTGCTTGTACCCGTGGACCTATTGTCTGCTTCCTTGGTTTACGCATTCTCTAGCAAAATGCTCCAACTTGTGACAGTTGAAACACTCTACTTTCTTTTTATCAAACCACCGGTTTCATTACCATTGATATGAAATGGCTTACCGATCTTCTTGAATTTCCTAGCCTCATGCTAAGAAAGCTATTTGCCATTTTATGTCCATTTCCTCCAAGTCATCATCATCAATTTGCTCTATGTCTTCATGAGTTAATATAGAGCCATTAGCATGAGTGGAGATAAAAGCATAAAGGTAGGATCTAATACACCGGCAACCTTCTTCTTTGAACTTGCGATTAAGCAATAGCATTACCGATTAGGCTGTAGAACCGGTGGCAATATCATCATCACATCATCTTGAATCATCATTGTCAGCGAGTTGACATCAATGCCAAGCTGCTAGAGCTTGTACCAAGTTTCCTGCCTTCTTCAATCTTTGTTCAATGAGTTTGAAGTTATTGTAAAGATCATTGAGCTTCATAGTTTCAAATTCTGGTTTATTTTCCCGGATTTGTAACATTAGTATGAAACTCAGCAGGCAAACTTCTTTGAAACTTCAGATTGAGGTCTTCCTTATCTACCTCAATTCCAAACACAATCAATTGTGTGACAATCTTCTAGAGTTTAGTGAAGATGCTGTCAAGTGATTCATTGCTTGAAGCAGAGAAGTTTTCATAACTTTCCTTCAACAATGTCTTTTGAGTCTTCTTAGTAGCATCATTGCCACCAAACACTAAGAAAATCTCTTCAAAAAGTTCTTTTGATGTCTTGAACTTGCTGAAAGCAATGATCAGTCTTTAGGAAGAGTCATTAGTAACAAAATTCTGGCCTTCATGTCATTCTTCTTCTGTGTTCTTTCATGATGGTAGAAGGTGTAGAGCTGTTACAACCTGTGTCACCAATTTCTCGGTCAAGCTTCTTGGCTCAAAGAAAGTAGCCATTTAAGATGATCTCCCACAGGGCATAGTCTTGTATGAGAAAGTATTGCTCAATCATTATCCTCTATATCTCAAACTCATTGAGTTTGAGCTTAGGAAGCCTTGGGCGAGTTGGATGGTTTCCATCTCCATTGATTTGAGTGAGTAGGGTAAGCTTATTCCTTGGATCTACGAGATCAAAGTAGAACCAAAGCTCGATACCACTTGATGGATCTAAACACACACCTTGTGTTAGTGATATTTTGAATTTTATTAATAAGTCACGCGAATATACTTAGTAATACTGGAATATGGATGGTATAATGTAATGTAAGTGAGAACAGTATAACCAAAGCTTCCATAATATTAAGAATAATCAAGTGATCTTGCTTAACTAGTGTTACACCTTGAAGCATACATACCTAGAACAATGACCTAGGACCACCTTTTATAGCACAAGGAGTCCTTTACAAGATAAGTATAATGTTAACTATATAGAATATACACAAGATCTTTTCTATACTTATCTATACACGAATACATAACAATTAGCCTAATAGCAGTGGTAATAATATGAACTAGCAGTGGTAATGTGTTTCCACTGCTAGTGCATTCTTCAGCAGTGTCTTCCACAAACTTATCAGTGGTAACTGTTAGTATTATTCCCAACATAGCATCTCTTTAGTTCTTCCAGACATAGTCCACAGAACTCGAATTTCACATTTTCTTCAAGAGCTAGAATAGTGATTCCCTGTTTAACTTTAGAGTTGGTGAGATAATCATTCATGGTGAGAGACATAGTATCAGAATAAAATAAAGACTTAAATAAAAATTCTAATATAACTTCCCAGCAGTGGCGCCAAAAACTTGATGCAGGTTTTACTGATTAGGTTTTAATATTTATAATTTCTCGTTATACCTATGGTGTACCCTAATACACTAATGGGCAGTGTAACCTGTCGTGTGTAGTGTAGTATTTTGGTAAAGCGAGGTAGGTCCAACTGTATTGTGATTTAAACTAAGTCTAGGTGTCACAAATTTTAATATGATTTTGATATTGAATTAAATAATTAACTACTAAATAATTAGTAGTGTTTACGTCTAATTAATTCCAATTACTTCAGGTGGGGTCAAATTCGCTAGGACAGCATTTGGTCAGTTCGATTAACCTATCAGTAAAGGATCCCATTGGAGAAATTAGGTGACCCGGATCATCAGTCCGGTTGTTCTTAGTCCCTCGCCAAGTCATTAAGTACCACTACATGCTAGATTCATAACAATGAGTTCGAGCTAGCAACTTAAACACCTCATCCCCAACTTAAGTTCATCAACGGTAGGTGATGGTTGGTCAATTCACACAAGCGAAAAGGGTCGTCGAGTTGGTCATACCTTACCCTTCCCGCTCAGTCTACCTGCCAGATTGAGTTGGTCATTATCTAAGTAACTAGCCACTACAGCCATTCAAAACCCCGCGACACAAGGGTAGCTACTAACAAACTATGCATGCATGCATTAGAAATAATATCTTGGAAGCAATGTATATGAAACAAAACAATTAAAGAATCATAACTAGGCCGGCCTGAGAGGTGCCAGCCGATTCATCTAACTAAAACAATCGATTCAATGTTTAACATTACAAAATACATGAATTCAAAGTAAACAAAAGATAAAATGCTAATGCTTATCATAGGGGAGTGATTTCTCCATTGGAGATAGCCCCGTATGGTCCTCTAGATCTGCCTTCAACTTCTACTCACGTTCACTTGATGTTGTATGTGAAATGGGATGCCCCAAATCTTTGGAATTCGTGGGGTATTTATAGGCGGATGCAGTTGCAGTGAACTAATGATAAGAGTTGCGCCCTAACATCCAATTCTTCGTATTTTCACTAAAAATCTCAGTTGCGTAACTTCTGGAAGGAGTTCGTCATTATCTTCAATAAATCTTAGTTGCGCGTGTTGGAACAATAGTTATGGTGTAGCTTAGCGGCGGAACCTCATTTGTCCTAGTTGGTTACGTCTGTAATCTTTGGGAGAGTTCACCTGGTAATCTGTTGGAGTTGGTTTTGAGCCATGCTTCGATTCTGACGTAATGTGAGAGAGGATTTCACGCGTAACTTCTTCAAAATGAGCATACTATGATATATCTTCAATAAATTCTCAAATCGCGTCTCTTTAGCTCCAATGCTCGTAATACGAAAGTGAAATATAGAAAAAATGCGTAAATCCATATAAATGATATAAAATACGGGCATTATCAGGGGAAATTGACACTTAATATTCAGGACTATTTAATGTTATCATAGCACTCCATCTTGCTTTTGTCAAACCCAGCTTTTCTTTGACCGTTGTACTTGATCTCTATACCAATCCTCTCAAATCTCCTAGCTTGCAAGGTGAGCATAATATCTGTGAAGATTGATTCATCAAGATCATCGGGATCAATTTGATCAAATCTGATTCAACACTGTACTGCTGGTTGTGAGATCAGATAGAAAAACACAGATATCACCATCACTAATGTTGCCGTGCTTGATGGAAACATTAGTATTACAAGTGGAAACTTCATAGGTAGCGGTGGTATTTTCACGAGTGCTCTGTTGTTGGTGACACAAAAGAAATGTTACGAGTAGATAAGGATGATCCGACAATGTTACTTCGGATTCATAGACCTTTAAGTTGTTTTAGATATTATCCAGGTCATCTTTCAAAGTCATCTTTGTTTCTCGAAACAATTGTGTGCATTGCCCATTCAACTATGCTTCTAATGAATTTGAGGTTGGCGTCTTCTTGAGGAACTTTATAGTCCACCAATTTCAACTTCTGATGAGCCGTAATTACATTTGTAAGTTCCATCAAGACTTTCACCACTGAGAGCAGTAAAGTTTTCAAGCTGATGCTTGAGCATATTCTTCCTTGATTTTCTGTTAGCAACATTTGTAGGACCTTAAATATATCAACCTCACAAACCCAACACGTTATGCGTAGAACACGAACAACACAAACACAAACATGTGCGTAAATAAGAAAGAGACAAAGATGAGAAACATGGTGAATTGAATGATATATGAATCGTGTATGTTATGCGTATGAACAAGATAGAAAGATGAAAACAATAAGATGTTATATTGCTCCAAAGAAAACACACATACACACACTTTCAAGCACACCCCTCAAATGAGACTTTGAGGGGTTTACATAGTACAAGTATCATATGCCCTAATGGGCTTGGCAAGGGCCACGACTTGGACTTGGATTGGGCTTCGGATACATAAGCTTATACACTTCTAGCATAGCTTAACATAACTAGTTAGCAATCCACGAGCCGTTGACTATTCTATCACGATATCTAACACACGTTACAAAGTTCCTAAACGTAAATGACCATCACTTCTAATATAAACTATTAAGGCTAACAATCTCCCCTTAAGGGGTGGTCATTCAAAAGATGCTCCACTTGATGAGATCTTTACTTTCCTTGAGCTTGAACTTTGCATGTAGATATAGAATAGTCTTGATTCTTTTTTCCTTCATGCTTTGTGATCAATTAATGTGGTATAGAGCCATGGAAATGCTTTGTCAACTTCTTTGGTTAGGTGTCTCCACGTCTTTCTCCACTTCTTTCTCCACCATGCTCACACTTCTATTTGACTTTTCCAATGAAGTGAAGTTCTCTAGTCTTTAAACTTTGTAGATTCTTTGACATTAACGAAGAATCATCTTTCCTTTTTTGCCTTTGATATTGTTAGAACTTTCATGTGTTGTTGGTATGAGCATGTGGAATTATGCACACGATCAATCCTCCGGAGCTTCCATAAGAAGAAACATAAAATAGGTTAGTAATAAGCGGATTCCGGCACTTACAAGTTTGAATTTAGGGTGTTAAGCATAGTGTGACACGTCTCTAATTCTCACAGGGCCGTCCCTGGTGGAGTCCCACAAGTGAGATAACGCGATATACGAAATACATCTACTGATTTAGATGAGTCAGCTGAAGGTACACGAAGCATCACCCACGCTTGTAGACCGTTTGAGATACACTAAAGTAATCCACGGGGAGTTCTGAAGTGACCTGCTTCGGGGCTGTTTGATGTTGACCTGGCAGGAGTTTCCATTCAATCACTGAAGATCACAGATGTGAAACTTCTCATAAATGTTTTGGTAGATTGCTAAGATCTGCGTAGGACTCTAGAATATATCACTTGTGTCCTTATTGATGAAGAACAAGCGATGTCATGTCATGTGTTCCTATGAGATCTTTTGATGAATCTCGTGGCTCTAGACTCAATAAGTGCATTTTGGTTTTCTGGCGGAGACTAGGAGAGGGTCTCCTTCTTCAATACCAACGATCTCGAATAGAAAGTCGATAGATTATGTAGGGTTCCCAGTGAGAATGAAACAAATCCCTTTTTGAGAGGAATTGAGTGGCTAGAAGGTTTAGTGCAGTCGTCCTTTGGGTCCATGACGTTTTCTTCAATACCAGTGTCATCTAGTGACAACCCGATGCTGAATGATGAACCGGTTTCGCCCTAAGGTTGAATATGGAGGGCTATTTCTTTTCACCCTTTTTCATTACTTTTCTTTTAATTCTTCAACCCCTTCTTTCTCCTTTCTCACATTACTCCTTTTTTTTCAATCATACCTAAGGACTTCTAATACTAACTATGTGATTGTCCTTGGGTAGATCCTCTGATCTCTGGCGGATCATAGGATGGATTTTCCTATCCTTAGACACCTTATAACTCCATGACTGTCCTATTGTTGCCATAAAACCATTTTTCTTGAAAATCTCAGAGTGTTTATGATAGAAAACATGTTTGAAACACTCCGAGAGTTTTATATTTTCAGAAACACTCCCCTTCACATGTGCTTATAAGTTTTGTGAAATCGCACATAGGGTAGAGTTCGCACTTTTGAATTGATGGCTCATGATAGACAATTCCCCACGAGGACACGGTTCACGTTGCCTAGTTAAAGAGTTCCATTGTCAGTTTTTAGGTGACAACTAGCTCTAATAACTAACTTGAACTTGTAAACACTCCTTGAAAAGGAGGTTAGACCCATGAAGTGCATATCTATCACAAGTTTCTCGAGATGGTACATTTACTAAAATTGATTCCTGTCAATTCATTGGTTTCGTCTGAGTCGAGCTCATTTTGAGATTCAAACACCGATCATTAAACATTTTGATCACATTTTAATCACGTCTCCTCCCCTCAAAAATAGCATATTCGTGATATTTTTTGATATCAACAGTTAAACAACATTTTAGAATCTTTTTGGGAAGATAAACGGATTTGATTTAAGCATGAATTTGGAAATTTTTGATATCAAGGGTTTTAGAGGGAGTTATCTTGAGCACAAAATATTTTGAAAGATTTTGAAAATCTTTTTGAACAATCTTGAAAAGGTGCTCAAGATGATGATGATTTCTCACCATTTTTAAATGTAGTGCACTGAAGCGTACACTTGATTTTCATTAAAAAACACGAGTTTTGATTTGAAAATAATCAAAAGTCATCATTTTTGGTCCAGGGTTTATGCGAAGTATCGAAAGCCATTTTATGAAAATTTTTGAAGCGACATGTTTTAGAAAACATATTAAAGAACTCTCGCTCAAGCATCATGCATACCCGTATCATTGTTGAATGACATTTCTAGAAACGTAGAATATCGATTATCGAGAGACATGTCGTGAGAAGAATATTTTTGATTTTTGATTTTATATTGTTTTTGTATTTTTGAAAGTTTTATATTTTTATATTTTTCTTTTGTTGGTTTTTCAAATTTTGTATTTTGATTTTCAAAAATATTTACTGATGTGACTTTTGGAAAAATCATTTTCAAGAAGATTAGAAGGCGTTCTAACTCCTCGGGGGTTAGGCTTCGCATTCAATTCGTCGAACTAAATGCGTCAAACCTTTCTTTTGGAAGGGCTTTAGTAAATAGATCGTGAGTTGGTATCTATCTTCACGAAGAATAATTCAACAGTACCATTTTCGGCGTACTCTTTGATGAAGTGATAGCGGACACGGATATGCTTAGTCTTTGAGTGATGAACGAGATTGCATGATATGGCTATGGCACTTTTTGAGTCACAATACATAGGTATTTTATCGAAAGTAAAGCCATAATCTGTGAGTTGTGTTCTCATCCATAGAACTTGAGCACAACACGCAGATAGAGACACATACTCGGCCGGCGGTTGAAAGTGCAGTGCAATCTTGTTTCTTTGAAGACCAGCTTACTAACTTTTCACCCAAAATTGTGCTCCTCCGGATGTACTTTTTGTTGTAACTTGATCACTGCGTGGTCGCATATAAAAAGGCAATTAGATCAAATCGGATTCCTTGGATACCAAAGTCCCATGTGAATGGATGTCTTCAATGCGAAAGATCCTTTTAACCTCTTTGAGGTGCGGTCGGTAGGCTTTGCACGAAACCGTGCTAATAAGCAAACACCAAAATGAATATCAGGTCGACTAGCGGTAGGTACATGAGAGAACCAATCATGCTCCAATATTTCTTTGGATCAATAGGTTTCCCAAACAAATCGGCTCCAATTTTTGGTGAAGTTACCATTGGTGTTCTGACCGAGTCACAATTATCCATACCATGATTTTTCAAAATCTCGGTCGTATATTTAGCTTGATTTATAAAAATTCCACGAGGGGATTGATGTATTTGTAAACCAAGAAAGAATTTTAGTTCCCCATCATGGACATTTCAAATTTGCTTTTCATGAGATTTTCAAAATGTTTTGAAAGATTCGGATTAGTGGACCCAAAAATGATGTCGTCCACGTAAATCTGAACAATCAAAATGTCGTTTTTGCATTTTTGTGTAAACATGGTAGGATCAACTGTTCCTTTGGTGAAATTGTTTTGGATAAGGAAGAGGACAGTTCGTCATACCACGCTCTCGGAGCTTGTTTCAAACCATAGATTGCCTTTTTGAGTTTGTAGACGTAGTCCGGATGTTCGATGTCTATGAAGCCTTACGGGTGACTCACATACACTTCTTCTTCGAGTTCCATTCAAGAACACGGTCTTAATGTCCATCGATAAACCGTGATGTTTTTGTGAGGCTGCATAGGCTAAGAATATCCTGGCTTCAAGTCTAGCTACCGCGTGAATGACTCTTCAAAGTCTATCCCTTCTCTTGTCGTATCCTTTGGCCAAAAGACGAGCTTTGTTGCGAATGCAGTCATCTCTTCATCCCTTTGTTCTTCCATAACCATTTAAGATCAATGACCTGACGTCAATGGGTCTTGGAACCATATCCCAAGAGTCATGTAGACGGTATTGTAGAAGTTCCTCCTGCATCACTTCTATCCATGCGGGTTACGCCATTGCCCATGAATGTTCTTTGGCTCTATATTGCTTTCGGTGGCAAGTTGGCGTCTCCTGCGAATTGGCCTTGAAGGTTCACCAATAACTTGTTCAATTGGGTGGTCTTTGTCCACTTCAGAGTAGAAGGATACCGTTGGTTAATCGTATGCGAGTTAGATGGTTCTCGTAAGCTGAAGATGATTGGTGATTCCGTAGCGGGTTTTCAAATAAGTCTTCATCTAACGTTGCATCGTTCGGTTTGGTTTTGCTCATCAAGCTATTGGTAGAATGGGTGCAATAACTGTAGTAGATGTAGATGATGTAGATGGAGTTGGTGCATTGGGTTCGACCGTTGTAGATGCATCTTCTGTTGGTGGTGGTGGATGATTTTGGCGGGTGCACGGAATGATGGTTTGATGCATTTGTCAAAGTTCCACCATAGTATTCATCGAACATTAACTCAAAGAAATTCTCCCATTCTTGTTCTTTAGGATTGTCAAATGAAGTTGATTGAGCTCTTTGAGGTACGAGTCCTGAACTGATGTGGTCAGAAGTCTGCTGGTTTAGTGCGGGTTCTAGAGCGAGTCTCTCAGAAGCCATATGTGAAAGTTCATCAAAATTCACATTCATCGTCTCCATGATCCTCCTAGTTCTTCTGTTATACACCTGAATGCCCTCGAGTTATCTGAATATCCAATGAAGATTCCAATATCACCTTTTGCTTTCAGTTTACCAAGATCTTCTCTTTCATTCGTAGGATAGCACAATGCATAAACGCATGAAAGTAAGAGATATCCGGTTTTCTAATACAAGCTCATATGGGGTTTATTGAATCTTGGATGGAA